>CM028383.1:111030131-111088515 GCA_013146195.2 Codonopsis lanceolata | reverse complement strand
GATCATCATGCCACCACATGCACAAAGAAAGCACGCGACCTAGGATTATAGTACGGCGACACGAGAGACATGTAACTACTATGCTTGATAGATTTAGAAGATAAAACCTCAGGAGTTTTATGGTGAACTAGATGCCAAAAATGAAAGATGGGTTGAAAACATGGTTAAAATATTCGAGGCGAAGTGTAGTGATGAAGACAAGCCGAATGCGGTGTACAAGCTTGAGGGTGATCTGATCATTGGTTGCGGTATTATTGGAGAGTGGGAGGCGAGGCAGTGCAACAAACTAAGGCTACTTTCTTGCATGAGTTTAAGGCTCAGTATATTTGGAGAGTAGTTCGGGGTAAGCGTGAGGCGAGTTTATTGCACTAGAGCGGGGTAATCCGCGGTGGCGCGATGTTAGCCAAGTTTACTGAATTGGCTCGATATTGTGCTTATCTTGTACCGATGAAGAAAGGAGATAAAAGTTCGTGAAAGGATCAAGACATAATACCGAAGGCAATTGTTATCCTTGCGACTTATGGACATGGTGTGAGCTTGACATGGCCTATGGTATCAAACGAAATATTGAGGAGCACCGTGGTAAGGCTATTCGATATGAAGCCACAGGCCGAGTCGTGGCTTGGACAGAAGTTCGGTAGCTATCGCAAACAGTAGTGGCTGTGGGCGTAAAATCCCACTAGTGAGAAATGAGGTACTTCTTCTCTCTACTATCAACCGATCTAGTGGGTTAGTTTGTACTTCTTTCTTTCGCCGAAAGCCGTGGCATACTGAGAGGATAGATGTTACTTGAGCGGCGATGGTAGTGCTATAATTATGGTATGAAAGGTCACATGAGGAAAGATTACCCTAAATCTCGGGGTAGTCGATGGCACAGGGGTATGATGACACAATTGTTATCAGGTCTAAGAGGGATAGCGACAGGAGACCTAAATTTCGAGAATCGTCGCGTATCCGCCTTAGATCGGAGGAGTGTTCCAGAGTCTACCACCATAATATGAGGTACACTTACTGTATTCGGTGCGAAAGCACGTGTTCTTATAGATCCCGGTTCATCACATTCATACATTGCATCTTATTTTGTGGGGAATTTATGTATTCTTCCCGATTGTTGTTGTCTTAATTATGTTTGGAGGTGTCTACCCCAATGGAGAAGTGTGATTGCTAACGATGTGTATCGGAGGTGTGATATATGTATAGATAGTCACACTTTACATGCGGATCTAGTAGTCCGCCCATACGTGATTTTGATGTTATTTTAGGCATGGATCAAGGTTATGCCATGTTGCCATCGTAAGGTGGTAACATTTTATGTGCGACATACACGAGTTTATGTTTATGGGAAAAAAGGGCCATATGTGGCTTGTCTTTAATTTCTGCTATTCGAGCTTGAAAATTATTGTCACAGGGTTGTACTAGTTATCTGGCATCTGTTTTGGATGTGAGTATAGCTGCACCGAAACTAGAAGATATTCCTGTGGTTTCTGAATTTGTAGATGTGTTTTCTACTGAGTACAGTATGCCACCTAATAGAGAGGTTGAGTTCTGTATTGAGCTACTACCAGGTACAATACCGATATCAAAGGCACCGTATAGAATGGCACCAGCAGAGTTGAAAGAATTGAAGGAATACGATTGCAAGAGTTCTTTGGACCGTGGGTTTATTAAACCGAATGTATCACCATGGGGTGCACCTGTGTTATTCACTTATTTGTGAAGAAGAAAGATGGCACACTACAGTTATGTATTAATTACCGCCAGCTGAATCAGGTGACTATCAAGAATAAGTATCCACTGCCGCATATTGAGGATTTGTTTGATCAGTTGCAAGGATCAGTTATGTTCTCTAAACTGGATCTACGTAGTGGTTACCATCAGTTGAAAGTTAGGGCTGAAGATGTTCCGAAGATAGCCTTCCGTACGAGGTATGGTCATTATGAATTTGTGGTTATGCCTTTTGGGTTGACTAATGATCCTGTTGTATTTATGGATTTGATGAACATGGTTTCGAGAGTATATTGATTCTTTGCTGCATGTTGTAGTGTTCATCGATGATATCCTGGTATATTCTAAATCCCAGGAAGAGCATGCCTTTCATTTGCTAACTATACTGGAATTACTTCAGGAGAAGCAATTGTTTGCTAAGTTCAGCAAATGTGCATTCTGGCTTGAAGAAGTTACATTTCTGGGACATGTAATATCAGGTGCCGGTATTTAAGTTGATCCTTCTAAAGTAGAAGCGGTGGCAAACTGGAAAAGGCCCGAGACAGTGACAGAGGTGCGGAGTTTCTTGGGGTTAGCTGGTTACTATCGAAGATTTATTGAGGGATTTTCGAAGATAGCCACACCTATGACTTCTTTGACACAGAAAAAGACACCGTTTGTATGGAGCGACAGATGTGAGAACAGTTTCCAAGAATTGAAGCGGTGGCTGATTACAACTTTAGTTCTTGCTCTACCCAGTGGTGGTGATAACTTTATTGTGTATACTGATGCCTCCAAAGAAGGTTTGGGTTGTGTGTTGATGCAGAATGGGAAAGTTATTGCATATGCTTCGAGAAAGTTGACTCCTTACAAGCAGAACTATCCTACCCATGACTTGGAATTGGCTGCAATTATTTTTGCTTTGCATAAGTGGAAGCATTATCTTTATGGGGCCAAGTTTGAAGTCTATACTAATCATTAAAGTTTGAAGTATCTATTCTCCCATAAGGAACTAAATATGCGACAACATAGATGGATGGAAAAGTTTAAAGACCACGATGGTTCTATCTTGTACAATCCTGGTAAAGCCAATGTGGTAGCAGGTGCATTGAGCAGGAAGACTTATCTATCTTGCTTGTTGGTTCGAGAATGGAAGATGCTTGAAGACTTGAGGGATTGGGATCCTTGTGAGTCTGTACATGGGGTATTGTTTGCTAGTGTTCGAGCTATGCCTTTGTTATTTCAGCAGATAAATGAAGCTCAAAAGAATGATTCAGAACTGCTAAAGATAGTGGATGGTTTGAAAGAAGGTAAGACACCTAACTTCGTAATTAATAGCGATGGAATCTTAACCTTCAGAGGTAGATTGTGTGTGCCTTCTTGTGATATAGTGAAACAACAGGTACTTGAAGAAGCTCATAAGGCTAAGTACACTATTCACCCAGGGAGTACGAAGATGTACAGAGATTTGAAGCAGCATTTCTGGTGGAATAATATGAAGCGAGAGATTGTTGATTTTGTTGCGAAGGGTCTAACTTGTCAATAAGTGAAAGCCGAGCATCAACGACCTGCAGGCTTGTTGCAGCCACTTCAGATACCTGAGTGGAAATGGGAGCATGTGACTATGGATTTTGTGATTGGGTTGCCTCGTACTCGATAGGGTCACGATGCAATATGGGTTGTTATTGACAGACTGACTAAGTCTGCTCACTTTTTACCAGTTGCGATGACTTATACTTTGAGTCAGCTATCATCTTTTTATCTTATCGTGGTATACCGGTTAGTATAGTATCTGACAGAGATCCGAGGTTTACTTCTCGTTTCTGGTAGGCTTTACAAAGTACCATGGGGACTCAGTTGAGCTTTAGCATAGCTTTTCATTCGCAAACAGATGGACAGTCCGAGAGATTGATTCATATTCTCAAGGATATGTTACGTGCTTGTGTAGTTGATTTCAAGAGCAGTTGGGACACTCATTTGCCTCTTATTGAGTTTGCTTATAATAACAACTTCCAGTCCAGTATTGATATGGCTCCTTATGAAGCTCTGTATGGGAGGAAGTGTAGATCTCATATTTGTTGGGACGAAGTTGGTGAAGCCAAGCTTTGGGGCCCAGAGATGGTTCAACAGTTAGCTGAGAGTGTTAAACTGATCAGAGACAAATTACAGACAACTCAAAGTAGACAGTAGAGTTATGCCGATAACAGACGGCGTGATCTTGAGTTTCAAGTTGGCGATCATGTGTTCTTGAAGGTATCACCTCGCCCGGGTACTAAGAGATTCGGGAAGAAAGGTAAATTATCGTCGAGATACATTGGGCCGTTTGAGATCCTTGAAAGGGTCGGGAGTGTGGCTTACAGACTTGCATTGCCACCATCTTTGGCAGATATTCATGCTGTGTATCATGTCTCCATGTTATAGAAGTATTTGAGGGATGAATCTCATGTGCTTGAGTATGAAGATATCACATTTCATCCAGATTTGTCCAATGAGGAGATACCAGTGGAGATTCTAGATACTAAGGAACAAATTTTGCGTACTAAACGAATTCCCTTGGTTAAATTGCAATGGCGGAACCACAAGATTGAAGAATCCACTTGGGAGACTGAACTATATATATGCGGGAACGATAGCTTCACCTCTTCGATGGTTTCGGTAAGAGAATTTAGGGACAAAATTCTTTTTAGAGGGAGAGGGTGAAACACAGGGGAATTGCATATTTTATTAATTGTGCATTAGGGCGCATTAGCATAATTAAGTACGTGCTACGTATTATATTTAATGTGTTTTGTGTTGTGGACTTGGGTAATTGCCCTACGAGAGTCCATTGACCTCAAGATGTGTTTGGCTTGATGTGTGACGTATTTAAAGTCCATATTGGACTTTGGTTATATTAGTTATGATTTGTAACGTTGGAATATGAAATGACATGTTAGAGCTAGAAAATAATTATTTTCGGCTAGATTGACCTGAAATGTATCATACATTACGTGTTTATTTTAACATTAGCTAATTAATAATGATTAGTTAATATTTAATTGGATCAAATTGGTGATTAATTGGTTTGACATTGTTGACTTTTGACCAAGCATAATTTTTAATCAAAATGACTACTATATATATATTGAATATTTGATTGTTCCAAGTGATCATTCACTTGGAAATTTTCTCAAATTTCGGCTGAAGACTGGTCAACCTTTGTTTCCTTCCTTTTCAATTGGTTAACTTTTCTCGGTGATGCATTTTTTTTATTCGATAGTGAGCAGCACAATTCATTTCTTTGTTCTTTCTTCTTTTTTCAGCCAACGGCTACTGTGAGTTACGAGAGTTTTCATTTTCGGTTTGATTTATTAACAAAATATTACCCGTTTTTAATTCCGACTCCGTAGGGGTGTTCTATGTATTGAGGGCTACATTTACACCCGAATATTTTGTGTTTTCATCGATATTTTTCGGTAGAGGTAAGTTACTATCCCCTTCCCTTTGTATGTAATAATTGTATACATGAACTGTGTGCTACTCCCATATGATTTGTTTTGAATATGGAGTATAAATAATTTATTACGAATTATTATTAATTTTAACTGGTTAATGTATTAAATGGTTTTAAACCATTATTATGCCGAGTAATACGTCGGTGAGATTGTGTTGGGATGAATCCTGCAAACCGCGATGATGTCTGAAATTTATAAATATTAAACGAATGACTCAACGAAGTCGATTTATGGACAATAAAATATAACAAGTGACGTGCTCGATTCCTACGATAATGGGGAATGCTTTGGTGTAGTTAATTATATGTAAAATATTACATACCTTGGTATTTATGTTTAAGCAATTAAATGCTTAAGTGTTTATTTACAAGAAATTAAGCATGCTTGTATGTGCGTCGAGCCCCCGTACTTGGCAGTTGGGACTCGATGGTTGTGTTTAATTACAAGTAAACATTTACTTGTGCATCACATTGAGTCCAGCTGGCATATGTGGTTGTGTTGACAATGGGACGACAGTAGTCTTTACGAAAAGTTAAATCTCATGATAGCTACGGGTCGTTGCATGGGTCTCTCCCTTATTATTGGTCGTGAGAAGGATGTAGCCTTGTTAGATCAATTCGCATGACAAACAGAAGGCTAGACTCTTGGATAAAACTCGGGGTAATGAGACTCATGGTTAAATCCCAAGGTCGTTGGTTTTGGATACTATTGGGTTTAGACATGGTTCAACATGTGATCAGACATATATCAGCGCGTGTACTGCGGCAGCAACACTACTATGGTATTTGAGATACAAGCTGAGATGGAAAGCTCTCCTACGATTGTATATCCTAATTATGTGTTTAATTACGCTGAGTCAATGTGCATTATAACATGATCAACGTGATGTGTGCAAGTATATGTACAACTATACTTGATCTACATATGTATTTATAACATGTGCATAACAGTATGCCATGTAGTTGCATATAGTAACTTACTGAGTTATCACTTACCTCATTCCCTTTTTTTTTTTCCTTAGATCCCAGCCAGGCAGGGAGTTCGAGGTGAGGTCGGCGAGGCACTCATGTACAATAGGTTATCTTTTGTTATACAACTCCATAGGAGTTTGTATTTGTATAGTGTGAGGATGGGTTGTTGTTATGTAGAGTTATATAAGCTCTACTTTGGGTACTTTGACGTTACTGGTCTTGTACTATCTTTTGATGCCGAAGTTTAACTTCGTGCATGTGTATTATATTACATTAGTTAGTTGGTTGTGGTGTTTATATTAATCACGGGAGTGACTATATTTTATCAGGTGATTTTATTAGCCTATTATTAGTGGGGGCTTTGCACGTATTTTGTTGTTTTATATGTTTGTTCGACGCTCGACCCGAGGCTCGTATAGAGATTGGGGGTCGGGTCGTTGCACATTGGATTTTAGACCTTGCATGAGGTTTGTTATATGGTCCAATAGGCAATCAGTATGTGCATCCAAACTTTGGTCTAACCACTGCTGTATAGCCAGAGTAGAAGTGTACCCTGGATCCCCTATATCAGTACCCACGGTAGACTGTTCATTCTCGACGGCCATTCTGCCTAAATCTGTACTCTCTGAACTGATTTTGATATTTTCTGATCTGACCCCCGTGCCTGTATCCCGTATCAAACGATCGGTACTATCTCTTACTTTTCAAATTCGGGCCAGGTTTCCGAGGAAAAGGGTTGAAGGTATCAGAAAGGAAGGTTCCAAGGTTTTTGGTTCTGAGTACAGTGTGCCTTTATTATTTTATTATTATTCATGTTTCCTAAGATTTATCGGACAATCACCTGCTTTGTTTTGACAGCCTCGGGACTCTTCCTGGAATAATAGATTCTTTCTTCAGAGTATAGAACTTTCGTATTTCAACTGTTGCCTTTCGACTTCCCAAGATTGGACTGATCTCAGGCGAAGGGTCTATACTCTTTTCGGGATCCATCATTCGAATGGTATAGGACAAATACCATAAAAATTATTGGTCAGCCCCTGTGCATATTTATTTATGTATATTTTTGCAACAGAGATTGGTTAATAATTTAGAGATATAAAAACCGATCGATCCATGAAGTGTCCTTGAAAACTATATGCTTTTAACGTTGGCTGATGCAGGGGTAAGCTGGCTTTGGTGTAAGGGTAGCAGTCGAAATATCTCTACATGCGTGCACGTGTGTGAGGTATCTAAAAAGCAGTAATTTTTTTCCCACATATAAAACAGTAATAAAGCAGTATTTCTGTTCATTTGTTGATTTTCTCGGCTAATTAATTTGAATTCTCGAAAGGACGGTGCGAGCGAGCGTGACGGCCATTCAGATAAATAAATAGAAAGAAAATCGGGAAAGCTATCTGTTCCTATTAATTACGTTTGGTCCTAATCCCCAAAATAAAATGATAAAATAAAAGAATATTTACTTATTTTGTCAGAAATAGTAAATAAAGCAGAGTAAAATAAAATAAAGCGATAATATGCCTCCACTATTTTTTTTTGTTATTATGCCCGAAATTCTATATTTTTTTTGCAACGAAACCCAGAACGAAACTGCTGCAAGATTTCACGGTTATAAGCACAAATATATATACGGATATATAAAAAAAATGCAGTATTTAAAATGTTAAAGAAATATTAGCATATTTAGCCAAAAACAAAAGAAAAACTTTTTTTTTCTTTTTATTTTATTTTTTATAAAAAAATGAGTCTAGCCCTCTGTTTTTATTTTTACTTAAAAATAAAAACAACGTCCCCAGCAGAGTCGCCACCGTGAGTGCCCCGTTTTTAAACGGATCTGTGCCACTAAAAGGCAGTGTGGTTTCAAAACTTTAAAGTGCGTGAGAATACGCCCGACCTCATTTTGTGGACTCAAAATGTGATCAACAGAGTTGTCATCTTTATTTTAAGGAAAACAAAGAAAAACCAAAAGTAACCAGATTTGTAAAAGGGTTTGAAGGCTAAGTTACGAGGTGGGAAGGGGTTAGGCATCCAACTCGCCCTTTCGGTCTCAAAACAAGTTTTTTTTGGCTAAATAAGCTTTTTTACATTTATTTAACAGTTGAAATAAATCATTTTAAATATATATTTGCATATATATAAGGAACTAATTACAAACTTACAACAGCTTCCTTCCTGGAGTTACAAATACATTTATAAAAATTTGGTCATAATAATAGCTCTTTTTAGTGGTATTTTCTATATAATTTCTGCCAGCACAACTGCTTGTTTTGCTTACATTGAACTATTTTAAATATCACTTTTATACATACAAACTTTAATAGACCTACCTCTTGAAGCGTAGGGGTTTTATCCCGTACCAAACTCCTTACTGGTAGGTCCTAGGGTGCGCTCGCTCTGGCCTTCAGGGAGAGGGAGTCTTTTGACTGATTTCGGGCAGCATGACTGCTCCGTTTAGTTGTTTTTGCCTCGGGATCCGGGTGATACAACTGCTTGCTTTGACTAGATTTGCTAGCTGGTTGGCGTCGGAAATTCGGAAGAGTAAATGCTTGCTTTCGCTGGATTTGACGTTTGGATTCGGGTAGGGTAACTAGTCTTTTTGGGATTTTTGGACCAGTGGAATAGGGCAAAACCCTAGCAGGGTAACTAGGTTTCACTTTGATCGAAGGGTTTTAGTGTTTGAGGGAGATTTGACAGAGCTTCGGGGCTAGAAGGAAAAATTCCTTTGGCGTTCTTTCTCGGGAGAGTTTTCACTAACTGCGCGGTGAAACTCACTACGTAACTTCACTCTTTCACTATGTGTGACTGTGTGTTTTTTGTCCGTGAATTCTAAGAGCCGGATGCCTCTATTTATAGGCTGGGAGGAGGCTTCCTTCGTGATTAGGTTTTTCCTTTTGAGCTTCATCGGCTTGTACCGTGCGCAGAGAGGATTGCACCAAAAGCAAACTGCTACAGGACTTGGGGCACTATTGGGCACTGCCCATGGTGAGTGCTGGCGCGGCGCCCCAGGCCTATTTTGTCTTAATTTTTGGCACTTTGCCCCCTTGCAATTCATTGTTTATGCATCTTACTTTTTTTTTTTTTTTTGCATTTTCAACCCTATAACTTGAAATTCGTTAGTCCTTTAACTGGACTTGATATTTTATGCGGGGTGGTTTCGAAACTTTCAAGCACGTGGAATACGCGCCACTAAAAGGCGGGGTGGTTTCGAAACTTTCAAGCACATGGAATACGTCCAGCCTCAATTTGTGGACTCAAAAATGTGTTATAGAGACGACACCTCTATTTTAAGAAGTAAATAGAGAAAAACCAAAAATACCAGATTGTATGGGTTCGGGGGCTAAGTTACGAGTTAGGAATGGGTTAGGCACCCAACTCCCCTTTCGGTCTCAAATTGGGTTTGTCAATATGCTCGTTTTATTTTATACACTTTGGCTCGGAACAAAACATTTGTATATATATAAAGGAAATAAAGAGAAATTACTTTACATTTACTAAAGAAAAGAAATCCAAAATTATAACTTAAATGATACAACTAGAGAATAATTACAACATTTTTATAAGCTATTTTAGGAATAAAATAGCTATACTAGTACCAACTTTATTTATATTTATGTGTATAAGATGGAAAGAAACTTATTAAATAATAGAGGGATCGCTGCTACTACCCTTATCATGATTCCTAAGGTTGCAAATCCTGAGTTGTTAAGTGACTTACGTCCAATTAGTCTATGCAATTTTTCTTGTAAAATCATGTCCAGAATTTTTGCCACTCGTCTGGCTGAGTTTCTTCCTAGATTAATATCCATGGAGCAATCGGGGTTTGTCAAAAATCGTTATATTCAGGAAAATATATTGCTTGCTCATGAGATGGTTCACCGAATTGACAAGAAAGTCCGTGGGGGTAACATTATTTTTAAGTTTGATATGTCAAAGACCTATGATAGATTGGAATGGGATTTCCTTCTGAAAGCTCTCCGTGTGTTTGGTTTCAATCCCGGAAACTGTGCTTTGGTTCATCGACTTATTTCCAACAATTGGTATTCGGTTAGAATCAATGGGGATTCTCATGGCTTCTTTCCATCAACTCGTGGTGTTCGTCAGGGTGACCCGCTTTCTCCGCTTCTTTTCATCTTGGCACAGGAAATTCTTTCTCTTAACATCAACAGGGCCATGCAGACGGGTTTGTCAACCCCTTTTAATCATGGCCATGGAGGTGTTTTGGTGTCTCACATGCTCTACGCGGATGATATGCTTGTTTTTGGTAATGCTTGCAAATCTTCTATCATGGGTCTTCGGAAGGTGTTTTCAATTTATGAACAGGCCTCGGTCAGCTTATCAATGTACAGAAGAGAGGTTTTTATGTTAGTCAGTGTTGTAGTAGCCGACGTATTCAACAGATTGTTCGATGGTCTGGTTGTTCTCAGCGTTTTTGGCCTATTAAATATTTGGGTATTCCGTTGTTTCGAGGTCGTGTTAAACAGATCTATTATGAAGACTTGGTGGCTAAGGTTGTTTCTCGAGTAAATGGCTGGCGTTCAAGACTTTTATCTTTCGGTGCGAAAATAACCTTGGTTAAATCAGTCCTGTGTAGCATCCCAATTGATTCCTTGGCTTCTACTTCAGTTCCCAAGTCCATTATTATTCGCATAGAGAAGGCTTTAGGAAGGGGGTCTTGGCATTCGTTCTTTGCAGCAGGTGATGGATTCGCTTCATGCTAAGTTGGCTTGGGGAGTTCTTTAGGGTCATTCGCTTTGGGCTCAGTTTTGCTGTAGTAAGTATGATATGAATATGGATCTTGATAGATGTCATAGTTCGTCTCCCTCGTGGAGAGCTATCACTCGACAGTTGGCAAGGGTTAAACAATGGAGCAGATGGCTGATTGGCAGAGGGGAAATTTCTTTTTGGGATTCCAATTGGTGTGAGGTTCGTTTGGAAGGTCCTTTGCCGCTTGATATTAGTATTTCTATTCGTGAAGCTGCTCATGTGTTTGAAGATTTATGTCTATCAATTCCCGCTGATCTTCATTTGTTAATCGAACAGGTGCGTTTCTCCAATGAGCCGGACAAGCTTATTTGTACTCTTACTTCGGATGGTGTCTTCAGATCTTCAGCCTTCTGGAATCAATTCAGAAATGCTTCTCCCGTGGCCCTTTGGGCCAAGAAAATATGGCAACCTTGGATCCCTCCTAAGATAAGTGCTTTTATATGGCATCTCCTTCAGTATGCTGTTGCAGTGGACCTATGTTTGTAATCTAAACGGATTCAGCTTGCTTCCAAATGTATGTGTTGCTCGTCTCATCCTTCTTTAGAATCAGTAGATCATCTTTTCCTTTCATCCGAAGTAGCCAAGGAAGTTTGGTCTTGTTTGGCTTGCCGTTTCCGGAAGGTAGATACTTATTCTAATATGCTGCATTTGTTTGATATATGGGCTTTCGATTCTTTACGTAGCCAGTTAAGGGCTTGTCAGCTTGGTATTGTCATGGCTTCATGTTGGGAGATTTGGAAGGCTCGTTGTGCAGCTTTTTTTGATGGCCTGATTATGTCGGTTGATCGTATCTTCCGTAACATTTTAAATGATATTCGTGATATGATGTTCATTTTTAAGCCCAAAGCGGTTTGTAAAACCAGTGCTATTAATGCCATGTAAAGCATTCATATTCCTATTTTATGTCTGGCTTTATGTAAAGGTAAGTGGTTGCGATGGTCTCCTCCTACAAGTGGTTTTGTCAAGCTAAACACAGATGGCTCTTCTATTAATGGGGTTTGTACTGGTGGTGGTATCATTCGCGATGACAAAGGAGTTTTTGTTGGTGCCTTCTCTTACCATTATCATCAAGGTACTAATATGAGAGCAGAATTATTGGCTTTGCGGGATGGTTTGATTCTTTGTCGTGATTTGGGTTTCTCCAAGGTTATGGTTGAATCTGATTCCTTATGTGCTATTAATGTTTTCGTTCATAATCACACAGCCCCGTGGCAGTACACATATGCGTTACGGGAGTGTAAGGCTTTAAGTAGGGATATTCAGTTGGCTCATGTTTTTAGAGAACAAAATCAAGCTGCGTAGGCTCATATTCACGGTGTTCAGAAGATATACTCCAGTTTCTTGGCCCTTCCTCTGTCAGTCAAGAAGGCTGTGAATATGGATAAGTATGGTTTTTACACTTATAGGAAAAAATAACTTCTTGTATTTCTTTTCCGAGGTCAGGCTCCTTTGTCCTCCCTTGTTTGGGATTGGCTGGTTGTCCCCCTCTAGTTTGTAATTTTCTTTTTTTTAAATGTATATATATATATATATATATATATATATATATATATATATATATATATATATATATATATATATAATAAACTATTATTATAAACAGGAAGGAAAGTAATTTAATGAAAATGAAATATAACTATTATTACATTAAAGTATAAACTGAAATAAAACTTAATTAGATATTTATATTTTAATTATAGATTATACTCCCGCCGTCCCTAAATTATCGTTTCCCTTTCCTTTTTCGTCCGTCCCAAAATAATTGTCCAGTTTGAAACTTACCTTTTTAGAACATCACTTTTACTACTTTACCCTTATTTTTTCACCTTACTTTAATTATGGGCCACATACACATGGGCTTTAAAGGAAACTACACATTAAACCAATATAAATAATCAAGTCAATTGTTTTTTCTTAAATTGTGTGCCGGGTCAACTAGGACGATTATTTAGGGACGGAGGGAGTAATAAATAACTACGGGGACAGAACTTACCTCCCGAAACGTGAGTGTCTGAACCCGGTATGCATGGGCTTAAGCCCACTAGGCGGTCTACATGTGCTTCCCCTGTCCTTTTGAGAAAGGAAGTCTTTTTTTCTTTGTTGTTGTTGGATTTCAGGTAGAGAACTGTTTGCTTTTGCTTGATTTTAACGTCTGGATTTGGGCAGAGCAACTGCTTGCTTTTACTTGATATTGTGTTTTGAATCGGGCAGAGCAACTGATTGCTTCGGCTGGATTTGACGTCTAGATTCGGGCAGGGCAACTGCTCTTTTTGGGATTTTGAAACCGGTGAAATAGGGCGGAAACCTAGTTGGGTAGCTAGGGTTCACTTTGGCCAGAGAGTTTTAGTGTTTGGGGGAGATTTGACAGAGCTTCGGGGCTAAAGAGGAAATAACCTCGGCGTTCTCTCGGGAGAACTTTCACAAACTGCTGCGTGAAGTGTGTGAAATTCTGAAGTCGGGAGGCTTTATTTATAGCTGAGGATTGGGACTTCCTTCGCTGTTAAGTATTATCAACTGTGCCTTAGCAGCTTGTACCGCGTGCTGAAAAGGTTGCACCAAAAGGCAAAAGCTACAGTGCAGGGGGTAAAGTGGGTGCGGCCTAAAGCAAGAGTGGGCGCGGCGCCCAGCCTTTTTCCTTTCCAATTTTGGCACTTTGGCTCCCTGCAATTCACTGTTATGCATTCATCTTTTTCTTTTACATTTTTTGCATTTTAAACCCTGTAACTTGATATCCGTTAGTCCTTTTAACATGTCTTGATATTTTATGGCATGTCATATAACAGGGGTACGAAATTGGGGTGTGTACATTGACCCTTTACAACCTGTGAAAATTAACACTAATGTTGCTAAATCTGATGATGCAGATGAAACTATAAACCCTTTAGCTACTTTTGACGAATATATCTATAGACACCCCAAATTCGTACCCCTAATTTATATTGTCCTAAAATATATAAATTACAAATTAATTGGACTAACAAAAATTACTTCTGTTACGTTAGAGGGCAACCAGGGCTTAATGGACCTAACAGAGCTTAACGGAGGGGGGAAAGTGCAAAAATCAGAAAAGTAGAAAAGGCCCTAAGGCGTCGCGCCCTTGCCCTTTGCACCCTGCTGGAGCCGCGCCTTCTTGTTTTTGTGGTCTCCACTCTCTCTACGCAAGGTACAAGACTTCACAGCCGCCACCAGTCACCTTGCTCGCTCCCAAGCTATAAATAAAGGTCTTTGGACTCTCATTTTCACCACACCAAGCTTCCTCTCTTCCTCCCTTCTCTTCCTTTGCCCTTTGTGCAAGCGAGCCAAGGCAATAGCCTGCCTCCTCCCTTGCCTTGTGCAAGCGAGCCCTCAAGCCTTCAGCCTCCGGTTGCAGCCTCCTCCTTTGCCCGAGCAAGCGAGCTTCTTCCGTCCTCGCCCCGGCAAGCTGATCAAAAAATGAAATACTACCGTTGCGCTACCCAAATTCTGAAGAATACAACAATAACAACAACAAAACCAAAAACTACTGTTACTATGCCAAAATCTTACCAAAAGCACTCATATATCCACTGTCTTTGCCTATTATGGGCATAGCGCCAGCACTCTGCATACCACAGCAACAAAAACCCAACAACTCATATATCCACCACATTTGCCTATTCTGTGCAAAACGCAACATACCGCAAAAATATTTTCTCCCTCAAGAAGACAGGGGAAGCACACCTAATTAAAAACTGTGAATGCCTAGCGGGCTAAAGTCTAGGCCTATATACCGGGTTCATATACTCACGCTTCAAGAGGTAGGTACCCCCTACTAGCCTGTTCCCGTTATTATAAATTAAATGTAGAATAATTAATATTATGCATGCTTTTGTAAGTATTAGTCATAAATAATGTTCTAATTAGTTAATATTTTAGTATACATACTAATGTAGTAAATAATAAATAAAATGTAGATATAATAATTATGCATGTTTATAAATAATATTTGTACATAAAATCATAACTATTTCATGTTTTAGGACGTAGATAAATTATAATATTTTCGTTGCACAATTAGATATTGTAAATAATAAGAATAGGTTCATATATATATATATATATATATATATATATATATATATATATATATATATATATATATAGACATATCTTTCTCTAGACCAGATGCACATAAAATAAGAATGTTTTTAACAAACCCCAATCATGAGACCGAAAGGGGTGTTAGGTACATGTTATATCTGCTTTGCGGGCTAGGAAAATTTTATCGTATGGGTGTACGATTGATACTAGCATGTCAATTGTTAAGTTAGAAGATGTTCTGGTAGTTAAATGAATTTTCGGACGTCTTTTCGACTGATTATGCTTTACCTCCTGATCGAGAGATAGAGTTTTGCATTGAGCTATTGCCAAGGACTTCACCTATTTCTAGAGCACCTTATAGAATGGCTCGAGCAGAGTTGAGGGAATTAAAAGAACAGTTGTAGGAACTTTGAGCGTGAGTTCATTAAACCAGGTGTATCTCCTTGGGGTACACCGGTGTTGTTTGTGAAGAAGAAGGATGGTAGCTTGCGATTATGCATAGACTATCGTTAGTTCAACCAGGTTACTATTAAGAACAAGTATCCTTTATCTCACATTGATTATCTCTTTGATCAACTTCAGGAGTCCGTGGTTTATTTCAAGCTAGATTTGAGGAGTGGTTATCACCAGTTGAGAGTTCGGGCGGAGGATGTTCTGAAGACAACCTTTTGTACGCATTATGGCCATTATGATTTCGTTGTGATGCCGTTTGGTTTGACTAACGCACCTGCAGTTTTTATGGACTTGATGAATCGAGTTTTTCATGAGTATCTTGATTGCTTCGTAGTGGTGTTTATTGATGATATTCTAGTATATTCGAAGTCTTGAGAGGAACATGAGAATCATTTGAGAGAAGTTCTTTCTATCTTGAGAGAAGAGGACGTTCGTTTTGAGGTTGGAGTCACTGAGGCATGTTCATATTCCAAGGCATGACGATCCATTTTTAACAATTGGTTTTAGGTGGGAAATTTCCAAAAATAGCTGGGATATGCTTATGCCTTTATATATATATATATATATATATATGTGTGTGTGTGTGTGTGTGTGTGTGTGTATATATGCCACACACACACACACACACACATATATATATATATATATATATATATATATATATATATACAAACCTTATAGCCCTAAGTTGGAGGTCGGAAATAATCCAAATTTAGCTTGTAATTTAGAGTTTTTATTGATTGTAATCATAGATTAAGAAGAGTGTTCATGTCATCCAATTGATCGGTTTATCGTCAAGGATGAACTAACCGCTCTTATCTAGGAATTGGAGTGTAACTTGTATCGAATCTTCTGCTCTATTATAATTTCATATTCAATCAAATCTTGTTGATCACATTGTTTATCAATCTCTTTGCTATTTGACTTTTTCCTAATGAATGGTATCGTAATAGTTAAAGACCTAGAGGTGTGGATAACTGCACGACCATATGCATATGTCGTACACTTGCTCACCATTGTGGTAAATTAAACATATCGATGCACGATAGTGGTAATCTAGGATTAGGTTCATATGTTGGTTCTTAAGGGTATAGACTCGGATGAATTATTTAGGATGGAGACTGAATTATAATTTGATGACCTATACCAATCTTTCGTGAATGAACCCAAGATTAATTGATTGATACATTAAGCAAAAGAACATTAGAGTAGATACAAGTGAATCCATATTCCTAGATTCTCCTCCACCATTAGATCTTCACAAACCGTGTTTGTTGCTTTAATTAAACTGTTAATTAGATTACATGCTTTCGATTAGAATAATTTAGTTAAATAGATAAATCAAACAACCCTCCCCCTTAGTTATAATTGTTACCTGTTTACTTGCATTAGATACTTCTTGTCTCTGTGGTTCGACCCTTGCTTTCCGTACACTATACTTTATATTGATTCGTACACTTGCGAGATAATAATTTAAGACATTAGGTATGTGCGGTTGAGTAGTACACTGCACCTACTAGCGCTTATGCTCCCTGTTCGAGCTTACTTGCGACTAGAGCCGTCAAAATGGATCAATGGGGCGGACTAACTCGTGACCCGCCAAACCCCGCCATCAAGTGGTGCAGGGCAGCCGGACCTGTCAAACTAGCGGACTAGAGAAATCCTAACCCAACCCAATCGACCATGGGTTGCGGGGCGGACTAGTCTGCTGAAGGAAATACAAAAAAATTTAAACAGCAAAGAGGGATCTGTATTATGTGGGTGAGACCGTGAGAGGTGAGAGATGATAAATGAATCAAATCTCAACTGGGTTTTGAATCATTTGACCACCGCAACCATATACAAAGTAGGGATCGGGGAAGAGGGTTGGAAAGAGTGAGAGAAAGAGAAAGAGAGTTTAATTATTGACAATTGGTAGACGGCGACGACGGGAGGCGCAGTGGTGGCGGAGATCCGCTCTAGTTCTCTCCTTACTTCGAGAGATGAAAATTCATTAGATATTCCATTTCGATCCAACCCATTTTTCGTTCAAAGCGAAATGATTCTTTTGAAAATTGCTCTTTATTATATTGCATTGGCTCTTATTTTGGACGAATCCTACTTTTGAGTAGGAAGGTTAGTCAAAAGACTTTCTCGAAACAGAGATGAATACCTCCTTCCTCCTTCTCTTATATTTCACCATCTATATAATATATTATATATAATATATATTATATGTAATAGATTTAAAAATAACAGGTCAACCCGCACCGCCCCGCCTTGGTCTGCGACCCGCATGGACCAAGCCCGTTAGACCCGTCTCCTAGAGGACTGGTAAATTACGTACTGGCACAACCCACCTATTTTAGGTGGCGGGGAGGACCAAACCAACGGATTAGCCCAGTTTTACAGCTCTACTCGTGGCTGAGCTCTATATTATCCTCTCGCTCGAGTTTACTCGCGGTAGAGTAGATTACGCGCCTTCCCGCACTTACGCTCCACGCTCGAGTTTACTCGCGGCTGAGCTTTATATTGTCCTCCCGCTTGAGTGTTACTCGCGGTTGAGTAGTAGACCGTGCCTTCCTACGCTTATGCTCCCCGCTGAAGTTTACTCACGGCTGAGCTCTATATTATCCTCCCGCTCAAGTTTACTCGCAGTCGAGTAGATTACGAACCTTCCCGTGCTTACGCTCCCTACTCGAGTTTACTCGTGGATGAGCTTTATATTGTCCTCTCGCTCGAGTGTTACTCGCGGTTGAATAGTACACCGCGCCTTCCTACGCTTATGCTCCCTGCTCGAGTTTACTGGCAACTAAGCACTATATTATCCTCCCGCTCGAGTTTACTCGCGTTTGAGTAGATTTCACGCATTCCAGCCCATACGCTCTTCGCTCGAGTTTACTCGCGGCTGAGATTTATATTGTTCTCCCGCTCGAGTGTTACTCGTGGTTGAGTAGTACACCACGCCTTCCTGCGCTTATGCTCCCCGCTCAAGTTTACTCGCGGTTGAGCTACATATTATCCTCTTGTTTGAGTCCTCTCGCGAGCATCTCATTTCTTGAAGACCCTCACCACATTGAGGTTACTGGATTTCTTGAAAATCCTTACCACGTTGAGGTTGCTAGATTTCTTGAAGACCATCACCACGTTGAGGCTACTCGGCTTCTTGAAGACTCTCGCCAGGTTGAGGTTGCTCGGCTCCTTGAAGACCCTCACCACGTTGAGGTATATCATCTTCCTGCTCAAGTATCTTGCGGTTGAGTTTTATATTATCCTCCCACTCGAGCATCTCGTGGTTGAGTAGATTATTCTCCCCCTCGAGCATCTCGCGGTTGATGAGCTTTATATTATCCTCTCGCTCAAGCATCTTGCGGTTGGGCTCTATATTATCCTCCCACTCGAGTATATCTCACGGTTGAGTAGATTACCCTCCCGCTCGAACATCTCACGATTGAGCTTTATTTTATCCTCCTACTCAAGAGTCACGAGAAAATTATACTCCCTACCATTGTGATAAATCCCGAGGAATATAGAGTAGGGGGCTACTGAAGTGCATATATTTAATCCGCCTCAAAAGGCGCGCATTTAGGCCTGGTTTAGGCAAGAGGGATGACTACTAAACGCTACGGACCTGACCCGTGCATGAGAAGCCAACCCTAATCCATCAGGCCTCAGGTATAAATAAATCCTATTAGTTCATAGTAGGGGGCTATCTCTTCTACATCTTTTTAACTCCACACACAAGGGCTACGCGTCCTCCTGTTTTATACATTGGACTGTTAAACACGCTGGAGGATTTTGGCGCGAATCCCTCCCCGCCAACTCACGGTGGATTCATTTTGCAAACCTACACACCGTCAAATAACTGACTCAGACGACAATTCCACTACCGATTTTGTCAACAGACGATTCACGCACGACAATAACTTTCGGCACTCCCGATATGATATATATATATATATATATATATATATATATATATATATATATGTGTGTGTGTGTGTGTGTGTGTGTGTGTGTGTGTGTGTGTGTGTGTGTGTGTGTGTGTGTGTGTGTGTTTTGCAAGCAAAGAAAACCAAAAAGTAGTTAAAGGAAGAAAAATGAAAATCGCTTTCTTACCTAAATCTTTATTTCCTTGGTAAATTAAAAAAATAATTCGGCTAATTATAATGGAAAACTTAAAAAGTACCGTCGAAATCTCATATTAACGTAAAGTGGATGACAAGCAAAGCATATTGAGTTGTGTGATTATTATTGATTAAACTTATATCCCAAATTTCATATTTTAAACCTTTCGTTTGTATTATATATTCCCTCCATTCCACCGCTCTTCTAAATGAAACATCCAAATAAATATAGCCGTCTATTTATCTGAAACGGAGGTATTTGTTTTAATTTGTCCAAAAACAAATTGTAATGACAATACCTTCGTATCTAAACTGTTGTCCAATGAAAATATTTTTACCACTTTACTCTTATTTTTTTAAAAAAATTATAGGTCATATGCGCATGAGTCTAATGAAATAAAACTACATATTATACTAATATTAATAATTAAGTTTATTTTTTTAATCCGTGTGCTGGGTCAAATCTGACAATAATTTAGGGACGAAGAAAATAAAATTTTAGTTCGATGATACTCCCTCTGTTTCTAAACAATTGTCCCTTTTTTTTTTGTTCCAAAATATTCCTTCCATTCTGGGCAAAAAGTTCTCGTTTGAAAGTCAATTTTATTTTTAATAAAATGACACACACACAAATATATATATATATATATATATATATATATATATATATATATATATATATATATATATATATATATATATATATATATATATATATACATACATACATAATGGCAAATATAGATTTCTCCCTCCAAAATCTTACTTTTGAATTATTGACTTTTGGGTTACCATTGCACTTTTTCCATCTCCTATCTTCTCTGGTTGTATTCATCTTTCTCTCTCTCGTCTCCTCCCTATTTTTTCTCTCATCACCACCATCTCATCTATTTTAATTATGTTAAAACATTTTTCTCTCTTTAAACATAAAAAATAGTAACCAAAACAAAAATAATAGTTCCGGAGTCAAGAAAACAAAAATATAAGAGGTTAGTAAAATAAAAATAATTTATGGAACAAGTCACTATAAAAATAAAAGTTACAGAATCAACAAAACAAAAATAATTTAATGCAGAGATTAGTAAAATAAAATAATTTATTAAAACAAATTCTTAAAAATATATATGTAAAACAAATATACGTTAGTAAAATAAAAACATTTGATGGAACAAAAATAATAGTTACAAAGTCAATAAAAACAAAATAATTTAAACTGAGGTTACCAAAATAATAAAAATAATTTCTGGAACAAAGTTTTAAAACAAATTCTTAAAAATAGCTATATAAAATAAAAAATAGATTAGTTAAATAAAAATATTTGATGGAACAAAAATAATAGTTACGGAGTCAATAAAACAAAAATAATTTAAACTGAGGTTAGTAAAATTATAAAAAATAATTTACGGAACAAATGTTTAAAACAAATTCTTAAAAATAGTTATGTAAAACAAAAATATGTTAGTAAAGTAAAAATATTTCATGGAACAAAAAAATAGTTACAAAATCAATAAAACAAAACAATTTAAACTGAAGTTAACAAATAAAAAAAAATCACGAAACAAATTTTTTCAGTAAAACTAATTCTTAAAAATAAAACAAAAATAATAGTTACGAAGTCAATAAAACTAAAAAAATATAATGGAAGCTATTAAAATCAAAATAATTTACAAAAAAAAATAGTTAACGGTAAAAATAATTTCGTTATTTTGATTTTAGCTTATTTTCTTCACATAAATTTCTTTATTCATAAAATACAAATATAATTTGATAAAATTAATCATTCAAAAGGAAGAACTTATTTGAGTTCAGATTCTATTTGTAGGGCGGAAAAATTATAAGTTTGTTCGAAGACATTCATTTTACAGAGTTTTTGAATAGTATAAAGTGTTCGGGGGTTGTCATGCCATGAATTGACACTTAAAATTAGTGTTCCATTAATGCTATAAAGAAACATTGAACATGCTGCAGAGTTGTGTAATGGAACAAGACTAGTCATCATAAATTTTGGGGATCACATTGTTAAAATAAATTTTTTGAAAGGAAGCAATGTTGGAAAAAATATTTTTATCCCAAGATTGTCATTAACTCTATCCGATGTAAGACTATATTTCAAGTTCGAGAGAAGACAATTTACATTGCTGATATCATATGTAATGACAATTAAAAAGTGTCAAAGTCAATAATTGCACGTAGGTATCTTTTTTGAAAAAAAAAAACAGTATTAAGTCATGGATAGTTATATGTCGTAGTTTTTAGAGTAACAAATTATTTTGGTTTCAAGATATTGATATGCGATAAAGATGAAAAACTAACTAATAAGACAACAAATGTTGTGTATAAGGAAAAATTTTTAGAATATATAATGATTAGTGATATAGTTATGTGTAGTTGTTAATAAATTGATCCTCCTTATTTAGTTTATGTACGATTTAGTTGACGTGCGTTTAACGCACGAGTTAAAAAAGCTAGTTTTTAGTAGTGCATTAGTAATAAAATGACACATTTATGCCTTAATTTTTTAAAGTGTATTCTTTAAGTGAAACATCTTAAAATAGAATAGTGGACTCTGTGTCACAAACGGAGAGAGTAGTTGTACTTTTCCTAAATTTTTCTTTTTAAGAAAACATTTTTACTACTTTATCTTACTTTTTTCCACATATTTTAATTATGATCACATACTCAAAAGCATTAAAAGAAACCACACATAACACTAATATTAGGGTGTAAGTGGTTCGGTTTGATTTGGTTTATGCAAAAACCACAAACCGAACTGCCTCTCAGTGATTACAAAAATCTCAAACCGAACCGAACCGAGTAAGATTTGGAACCGAACCGAACCACTCGGTTTGGTTTGGTTTTGTGATTTATATAAATTATTTTTAATGAAATTAGCCAACATTAAAAATAATAAAAATATAAGATTTTAATTTGGAATTAATATCAAAATTATGAAATAACCTACTAACAACAAATTATTATAAATAAAACAATATGAATTCTAAAATAAACACAAACAATGGAAGAGATAATAGTTCTCCAACAATCAATATTTTGTTTGATTTAGTATGCGTTTATATATATATATATATATATATATATATATATATATATATATATATGTTATGAATAAATCAAAGGTTTAAAATTGTTAATAAATGTAATATAATATATATTATATAATAAATAAATAAAAATATATATGTTGGTTTGGTTCGATACCAAAAACCATGAACCGAACCGCGTGGTTTTCCAATTTTTGAAACCGAAACCGAACCGTCTTCGACCAAAACCGAACCAAATCGATTGGTTTGGTTTGATTTGGTTTGATTTCGTGGTTCGATGGTTTTGATTTACATCCCTAATAATATTTATAATACAATCAATTATTTTTTTTAACGGTGAGTCGGTCAAAGATGGCGATTATATGAAAACGAAACGAGATCGAGATATTTTTACATATGTTACCAATGGTCCCCCATTTTTCGCATTCGAAACAAAATTTTAAAAAATTGCCAACTAACTTTCTATAGAATATAGTATGAAAAGCCTGTCTTCACCCAACCTTAGGCATCACAATTAACTTGTAAACCAAGTCATGCATGGATTGATGAAAGACAAATTAAAAACCTATGAACTTCCATTTCAATACAAGCATACAAGCAGCAATTAGGGTTCTAGCTAGCTGCCCCATTACCCTATCTACAAGCGAAACTAAACCCACCAAGAAATTGCACCCGAAACTTAGATTTGAACCAAAGGGTTTTATGGGATTTAAGTTTAATTTCAGTTTCTAGCTTGTTTTAGAAATTAAGGAAAAGGAAAATGTAACTTCTAAGTGTCAGAATCACAAGGATTCCGACTATAAAATGGGGAGAATGTGGACTTGCTGTTTCACAAGTAGAGTATCCAAGGCCAATCGCAAACACACCAATTCAAAGGTATCAATTATATGCTTTGTTATTGGAATCAGAAAGGGTATTCTCGATCTCGATCACAAATTTTTGTTTTGTTTTGTATTGATTTGGTGGGTTTTGGTATAGAGATTGGAAGAAACTATGGAAAATCAGCCATCAATCCTGCAATGAAGGAAACAGCATTCCTTCTGAGGTAAGTTGATTTTGACCTGGTCGATCTCATGCACTTTGTCTCCATTATTGCTTGGTATTTTTAATTTACTTTACAGACTAATTCGTAAAACGGAGCCCCTCTCTTTTTCGGCTCAGCCCACCGACACATGGTTAGTCGGGTGACTCGGGTCAGGGAGGTCCGTCTTACAATTCCTAAGTTTCTGCCTTTAATTTGTATGTAAACATTGATGGGTTTTTTTTTTTTTTTGGTGAAACGAATCAATATTCAATAGTGGTTTGCCACTTACCCACTTGATGACTCGAACTTACGACGTGTGTTAGGTATAGGTGCATTCGAATTAGCTGTATTTAACGGTTTTGCATTGTATGTTGAAATTCCCACAAGTGGAAAGTTGTGATTGTTACTTTGCAAACTAGGTGTAAAGCATGGAATTGTAGGCTTATAATGTGATCGAGTTTCTTTTTGTTGGCAAAAGGCTTAGCCTCAGCTCATGCTTCTTTTCCTCATAAACTACATGGTTTCTTCCATTAATGGAAGAAACCTCTGTTTTGACAGACCATTTCTCTCTCTTTGGAAATAAAATCCAGCAACCGAGGAGACACCTCATCCATTCTTGAATAACCCTCCGACAAAATAATAATAAAAAGATTACTTTGATTCTCAACCTTCCTTTCGATTTCCAGATCAAAAATCACCAAGAACATCAAGATAAGTCTACTGCAAAGTCAAAATACACAGAAGAAAAGCATAGAAGGTAGCATTACCTTGAAGTTGTTAACCAAAGCTCAATTTTTCCGAAACCCACATATGCTGGAATTCACAAAATTGAGCTGTTTTTGCTCCAAGATCAAGAAACAGGGGAACTAAGTCTTCAAAAGTTGAGAGATGAAGAGACAGATTTTTGTGTTTGTATTCTTGATTAATTGGTTGGTGAGAATGTACACCAGTGAAAGAAAGATGTACTGGTTTTTGATTGATTGAGCGTGAAGAAAAGAGAAGAGTGAGCTTAATGAATTTTTCGTGAAAGTAAAGTGACCAAATTGAGACTTAAGCCTTAGAAAAAACAAATACCAACATGGCATGTAACATGCCATTCTGCCTGTGTATGCAGATGTATAAGTTTTAGCAATGTTGGACGCTACTTATATACCTATAGGGGTGTAAAAATATCAGTCATGTTTCTTCTTTTTTTACTTCAAGTTTGAGAACCAAAGAGAATTCACCGCTCTCCCAGCTTATGCAACTTCGACTTTCATGGTATAACGAATTTGGTCCGTGGGAACGAAAAATAGCTCACTAACAGCTGTAATATCAAACAAGAGCAAAAGTACAATTCTGAACACTTGGAGTAGTCTTCTAACAATAATTCAATAAGCTGAATATGCTATTTTTGAATTAAGGAAACGGTCCATCTGCTTGTAGCAAAAAGGAAATTCTTTAAAAAGTATATACTTTTTGAACTATGCCTCTATGTGACAGAGCTTGCAGCACGACTTCAGCAGGAGCAGTCTCACTTCTAATATCATACTTAATCATAATTTCTCTGGAGGGCTGCATTGGTGGCATCTCAACTGCTGTGATGGCTTTGTGGTTTCACCTGATTCTAGCATCCCCGAACAAAAATTACCCAAAACAAGCAGCCGTTATGCTGTCATCACAAATAGGAAAGAATGTTGGCAAGGCTTGGAACAAGATATCACAAGCAGAGTTTCCTCAGGTTCCGAATATACAGTTTCTGCACGTGTCGGAGTCTCGGGGGACTCTCTTCCATGACTCAGCTGATGTTATGGCAACACTTAAACTAGAGTACAACAATTCAGATACCAACTATATGCACATTGCAAGGTAGATGGTTTTTGGTTTTCTATTTGTTGCCCTTCATTTCCTACTAAAAGAAAGAAACAGATCGCTGAAATCAGTCACCATTGATGCAGAACCTCGGTTTCAAAAGAGCGATGGGAGAACTTGGAAGGCACATTCTTACTGTCAACTATGCCCGATCGGGTTGTATTTTACTTGGAAGGGCCTGCTCCCGGAATAGACCTACTCATCGAATCAGCTATAGTTGCCTCTGTCATTCCTGATGTAAGTTTCATAAAACACAAATATAGGAGTTACTGTTCTTTTCATTTTCTGTTTTGACTCCTGTCTGTCTGTCTGATTCTGTTTCTCTATCTCGGTTAATTTCTGCTATATTCCTCTACTGATTTATAGGGTGGAGGCAGTAGGTGTGTCTCTGCTGGAGATGACAACATTATATTAAACCCTGGATTTGAGGATGGCCTTAATAATTGGTCTGGAAGGGGCTGCAACATTGTCTTACACGACTCCATGGGGGATGGCAAAATCCTTCCAAAGTCTGGAAAGTTTTTTGCATCTACAACAGGACGCACACAAAACTGGAATGGGATTCAGCAGGACATAAGTGGAAGAGTGCAGCGAAAGCTTGCGTACAATATAACTGCTTTTGTTCGGATATTTGGCAATAACGTCACAAGTGCTACTGTACGAGCTACTTTATGGGTTCAGACCCCGGATTCTCGTGAACAATACATAGGCATTGCCAAGTTAGTGTCTCTATTACTTATCAGTGTCCTCCAAGTTTGTTTACTTTTTCCAAGAAATTCTTCCAAGGATAGAAAGTTTTATCAACATTTTTGAACTTTGCTAAAAGGTAGCTGTTTTTTTTTAATAAAGTTCACAGGCAACGGATAAAGATTGGGTACAGTTGCAGGGGAAGTTTCTTCTGAATGGCTCCCCATCAAAGGTAGTAATTTATCTGGAAGGTCCAGATGCAGGAGTCGATATTCTCCTCAATGGTTTAGTTGTAAAGCATGCTGACAAACTACCTCCATCGCCTCCCCCAGTTATTGAGGTTGGTTTTTTATTCAGTAATTTGATTTTTTCATGTATTATTTCCAATGGCTCCATTTTGTTTCCTGTTTTTCTATTGGATTCTTGTTTCCTCTCAATTGTTTTGTTTCTTGTTTTTTCAGAATGCCAATTTCGGTGTTAATATCATCACAAATAGCAACCTTAGCGATGGAACCACCAATGGCTGGTTTCCCCTTGGTTGTAATTTGGGTGTTGCAGCCGGTTCACCACATATACTTCCTCCAATGGCGAGAGATTCCCTCGGAGCTCACGAGCCACTAAGTGGTCGCTGCATACTTGCGACAAATCGCACTCAGAACTGGATGGGTCCCGCCCAGATGATCACTGATAAACTGAAACTGTATCTCACATACCAAGTATCTGCATGGGTTCGAATTGGCTCTAGACCTAATGGTCCTCAGAACGTAAATATCGCACTTTCAGTGGATGGCCAGTGGGTCGATGGTGGCCAAGTTGAGATAAACGATGACAGATGGCATGAAGTTGGTGGGTCATTTAGAATCGAGAAGGAAGCTGCCAAGGTGATGGTGTATATTCAGGGTCCTGCTCCAGGGGTTAATTTCATGGTTGCCGGCCTTCAGATCTTTCCTATTGATCGTCAGGCGAGGTTCAGACATTTAAAGCGACAAACCGATATGGTAATTTCTCAGCTTAAGTTTTCTTATCGTGCTTACTAAATTGAAGTACAAATTCATTTAAAGAAATCCTCACTTTTCTTCGATGCAGATTCGTAAACGTGACATAGTCCTGAAGTTCTCGCGGTCAGACTCAAGTAGTCTGAATGGAACTTTTGTAAAAGTAAAACAAATACAAAACAGTTTTCCGTTTGGGACCTGCATTAGTAGAACAAACATTGACAACGAGGACTTTGTTGACTTCTTTGTTAAAAATTTCAACTGGGCTGTCTTTGGGAATGAGCTGAAGTGGTACTGGACGGAGTCGCAGCAAGGAAAATTCAACTATAAGGATGCAGATGAGCTTTTGAGCTTGTGCGAAAGCCACAACATTGAATGCCGCGGTCACTGTATCTTTTGGGAAGTTGAAGGCACAGTTCAACCATGGGTCAAAGGGCTGAATAATAATGACTTAATGGCAGCTGTCCAAAATCGCTTAACAGGTCTTCTCACTCGGTACAAAGGAAAGTTCAAGCATTATGACGTGAATAATGAGATGTTACATGGGTCGTTTTACCAAGGTCGGTTAGGGAAAGATATTCGAGCTAACATGTTCAAGTCTGCAAACCAATTGGACCCATCTGCTACCTTATTTGTGAACGATTATCATGTCGAGGATGGATGTGATACTAGATCGTGCCCAGAGAGCTACATTGAGCAAATTCTTGATCTTCAAGAACAGGGAGCACCGGTTGGTGGGATCGGAATTCAAGGACACATAGATAATCCTGTGGGACCTGTTGTTAGCTCTGCTCTTGATCAATTGGGAGTTCTTGGACTTCCAATCTGGTTCACTGAACTTGATGTATCATCCACTAATGAATACGTTAGGGCAGATGATCTGGAAGTCATGCTTAGGGAGGCTTTTGCTCATCCTGCAGTGGAAGGTATAATGCTGTGGGGATTTTGGGAGTTGTTTATGAGCAGAGACAATTCACATTTAGTAAATGCAGAAGGTGAAGTGAACGAAGCTGGAAAAAGATACCTTGCGCTTAAGCAAGAGTGGCTGTCTCGTGCTCATGGGCATATTGACGAGCAAGGACAGTTTGGGTTTAGAGGGTTCCAAGGGGAATACGAAGTGGAAGTTGTTCAATACCCGAAAAAAGTCTTAAAGAAGTTTGTTGTTGACAAGGGTAATATGCCGATAGTGGTAACTATCGATTTGTGATCTGATCTTCAAGTGGTTGCTCTGCATCAGTGAATAAGAAGATTAACATTGTGTGTGTGCGAACTGTTGTGTGTTTCTGTGGGAAATGTGATTGTGGTGTGGTTGAATATGCTGCTTCTACTGTAATGTTGAATTCTGTTCATTCATTAATCTTCTCTTAAACAAAAAATATTATCAATAAAATCGATAATTACAGTATCAACATTTATATAATGAAGAGAAGGATATACATTCACACACACACACATACACACGCCTAGCTATTTGACTATGTTTGGCGACAAACATTTGTTGTACAATGTTATGGACGAGGAAGGATATGACTAAGATAACCGGGTCACGAAGTCTCGGGTTTGCTGAAAACTACGTCACCTTGGAACTTACTGCCCATGAAGCCTGTGCAGATCTTTTACCAAAGTTCTATCTGCTGCAGGATGCTATTAGCAATCTGGCAAGTATGGTGAGGCCAAACTTGGAACAGCGTTTGGTTGCCCGGAGTTTGCTTATCCTCACTCAAATGATAACGGAAGCTGCCACGATCAGGCTAATATCCAACCACATCCCTACCTACTGGTTTTTCAGCAGACACTCTGTAACGGCCCCAAAATTTAGGCCCAACTATAGAGGCCCACATAATGGCACGTCACCAAATAAACCTCAGATCATCATACTAAAACAAAAAGCATAAATAATGTATCTTTCACTTAAGCATCAAATATTCGAACATAAATCCCTTAACAAAAATTTACTTACAATAAAACATAGGTCTAAAATAAATCTCCCAAAAATATCCAATTAACGATTATAATAATAATTCATAAGACAATGAAATTTTAAACTCTTCAATTGGACCGAATCGAACCGAATTTTTCATGTTCTCATTCTTTACTTATGTCCTGAAAGAAAATGATTAGGAAAAATGGTGAGCGAACAAAAGTTCAGTAAGTTTATATACAACTCCTCAGGTTTCTAAGGAGGAGTTGACTGGGAAGAAAGTCAAACAATATATTGTAAACAAATAAAGAAATTATGGAGATGTCAAAGGAATTATTTTTCTAGATATTCACAAGATTAAATACACATTGATCGAAGAATAATTAACGATTTCACAAGAATCAATCAGAATCAATATCAAATATTTAGGAAGATGTTATGATCACATAAACGGTCATTTTAGACTAAACAAAAGTGGCTCCAAGGAACCCCAAATATCAAAGTACCCAAAAAGGGTCAAAATCAAAATGGTATATCCAAATTACCCCACCATAGTTCATATGGTGTAATGTCGCCTTAACAGGCCAAATGGTTATTCAAATTATCTTAGTGATCATAACAGAGTTTTTCAAAAAAATAATAATAATAATTACAATTTCAAGAAAATCAAATACCAGTGGTGACCGAATAAGATATTACACATTGAGTTCAAACAATTATGAGCTTCATAAAGTAATATCACAATTAAGAATAACGAAAGAACGGTACGACGGGATTTCAAATGCAAAAACCAACCCAAGGTCGGCACACGTTTTCAAAGAAAGATAATGCCAAGGAATTAGCGGAAGCCTAACATTTTGGAATTAAGAATTCAAAATAACCTAAATGATGTATAATCCCTTACCTTATAGCGATGCGACGAAAAATTAGCTCGAGTACAAAGCACCGCTACTCGCGCTTAGCCAAATCTAAATCATAACAATACAAAATAAAAATCCTAAGTTTAGAGACCTTCTAATAGCTTTTAAAAATTAATACATAAATAACAATTCCTAAATTTATAATTAATTAAAATTATATAGGGTCTTAATTCAACTTTTGTAAGTTGGGCAAAAATATGAAATTATAGACTATTAATACAATCTCCAAAGTAAGGGGGTGAATCTGAAATTAAGATTATTAAATAATTAAACTTCAAAAAAAATTAGGGGCTGAATCTTTAATAACAGAATCATCCCACCTGCCACGAATTTCCATCTTTTGATGGTTTGAGAAACAATAAGTTTTTACAATAAGTTGACTTCAAAACTTATTAAAAAAATAATTTCCTAACATTACTATTCCTCCTACAGTAACTCTTTTCTTTCTCTTATTCTTATTCTTCTCTCATTCTCATTCTCTTTTAATTCTTTTCTTTTCCTTTCTTTCTCTACCTTCCGGCCATCCAACTCTATCTCTCTGCTTTTACTTCTTTTTTTTTTTTGAAAATTTTTCTTCCAGCATTTCACCCATTCAAACTCCATCTCTCTGTTTCTACTTTTATTCGATATTTCCTTCCAGCACTATCAATAGATGTTTAAAAAAAATAAACCAAGTAAACCCACCGAATTTTGTTTCTTTTCTCCGATACGAACCCGTCTTCAAACACAACCCGTAATACACCATCTCCTCCCTTGTTTTCAAATTATAATTATAATTTTTATTTTCTGTTACTATTGATTAATTCATCTCTCCCTAACCAATCCAATTTCAAAAGAACTCGGAAATTCGACACGTACGAGGATAGAATCGGAGCAAAGTTTTTCAGATTCGAAAGAGTATGTTACCTTGATTGACCGGTCGAAGTTGCCCGCAACTCCCCTCTCGCCGCTGCCGTCTTCTCTGTTGCCGACACTCTTCTCGTTCGTCTCCTCGGTGAAATCTCTCCCGAGCTCCGACTCTCTCTCTCTCTCTCTCGCTAAGCTTGGTATTATTATTATTATTATTTTTTGAAAAGTGATACTCTACATCTCTCACCCCATTTATTCCAACAAGAGAGAAGCCACCTTTGTTGAACGGTCTATCTTCGCCGTTCTCCATTCCTCGATGTATTTCCGTCATGGCTGTGTCTGTTCGTTTGTTTTCTTTTTTTTTTTTTATTAATAATGGGCCAAGCCTAAAATTAAAATAGCTCCCAAGTCCAAGTAACATAAACAAGACCCAACTTTGGGCTTTTAATATTAAAACACAACTAGGCCCAAACGATATTAGATTTGGCCCAGAACAAATTTACAATATTAATAAAATAATAAATTTTTTAATTCAAAAATTTAGGTATATTACACTCTTACCCCCCTTAAAAAAGTTTAGTCCTCTAAACGTTATGCCAGAGTAACCAAAGGTTTTGAAGTACAAAAATTATTCAAAAAGCTCAGGGAACTTCTCTCGCATATCTTCTTCCAGTTCCCATGTGGCTTTCTCTCGATATGATTACTCCACTGAATCTTGACATATGGAATAGTTCGTCTCCTCAATACTTGATCTTTCCGGTCAACAATTCGAACTGGCTTATCATCATAACTCAGGTCTTCCCGAAATTTTAACGGTTCGAACTCGCTTCTCATGCATGAAATACGTTGTGCACTCCAGATAGTGTAGGCGGCAGGGCTAGTCTGTAAGCGACATCACCAACCCGCTCGAGTATTTCAAATGGTCCCACAAATCTTGGATTAAGCTTTCCCCGAATACCAAATCTCATGACCCCTCTTGTGGGTGAGATTTTAAGGAATACATGATCCCCCACTTCAAATTCGAGTTCGCGTCGACGATTATCTGCATAAGACTTCTGTCGGCTCTGCGCTGTAAGGAGTCGTTTTCGAATCAACTGTAATTTCTCCAAAGTAACTTGCACCAACTCTGGTCCTATTAGTTTCCTTTCGCCCACCTCATCCCAACAGATAGGCGATCTACACTTTCGTCCATACAAGACTTCATAGGGTGTCATACCAATACTTGCATGAAAACTGTTATTGTAGGTAAACTCCACCAAAGGCAAGTGATCGTCCCAATTACCTTGCAAGTCCAACACGCATGCGCGAAACATATCTTCCAAAGTTTGTATTGTCCACTCTGACTGACCGTCTGTTTGTGGGTGGAAAGCTTTACTCATACTCAAATTTGTACCCAATGCTTTCTGTAAGCTACCCCAAAACTTCGAGGTGAATTTAGCATCACGATCTGAAACTATCGAGACCGGTACTCCATGTAGCCGAACAATCTCATCGATGTACAACTTCACCAACCTTTCCATCGAGTCAGTAATTTTAAACGCCAAGAAATGTGCAAACTTGGTCAACCTATCCACAATGACCCAAATTGAATTATACCCCTTCAGCGTTCTGGGTAACCATACCACGAAGTCCATAGTGATATGCTCCCACTTCCACTCAGGTATCGGCAAGGACTGCAACAATCCACCGGGTTTCTGATGTTCTGTCTTCACCTGTTAGCATACAAGACACTTACTCACAAACTCAGCTATATCCCTTTTCATATTCTCCCACCAAAAAGTGTCACGCATGTCCCGATACATCTTCGTGCTACCCGGGTGTATGGCAAACCTTGAGTTGTGCGCGTCTTCTAAAATCTGCCTTTTCAATTCTGGGTCTGATGGAACACAAATTCTTGACCCAAAACGAAGGACGCCATCATTATCCTGTTGAAAATCTTTCTGATCCCCATCTTCCAACCCCAAAGAAATCTTTACTAATTCTGGATCCACTGCCTATGCCGCTTTAATCTTTCCTAACAAGGATGGTTGTACACTCAAGTGTGCCAAGAAACCATCGCCACTGCGAACCCTAACTTCAATTCCCATTGAGTCAAGATCGTCCAATATCCTCTTTTCCTTAGTTATCAAAACCGCCAAACTTCCCTTATTCTTTCGACTCAAGGCGTCGGCCACTACATTGGCCTTTCCAGGGTGATACAATATTGTGCAATCATAATCTTTCAACAGCTCCAACCATCTTCGTTGCCGCATGTTTAACTCCTTCTGAGTGAATATGTACTTCAAACTCTTATGATCCGTGTAAATTTCGCACGTCTCGCCATACAAATAGTGCCTCCAGATTTTTAATGCAAAGACCACTGCTGCCAGTTCTAAGTCGTGTGTTGGGTAGTTTCATTCATAGTTCTTCAACTGTCAGGAAGCGTAATGTAACACCCCGCTCCTTCGTTATCTCGGTTTGCGTGCTATACTTGCACTTCTTCCTTTGTTGACTGTATGTTTGGTTTGCGAGAGGGTCTAGATATGTATGAGAGACCAGTTTAAGACCAAAACATTATTAAGAGACTCCATATAGTTGTTGACTTGCTAAAGTCACAAGTCGTGACTCGACGATAGTCGGAATGCGACGCGATTGAAGGTTTGCTTGCGTTTTGTGTTCGTGACCTCGGTTTAGGTCCTAGACCTCTTTAAGATGGTTTATTAACATGTTTAGATGCATTAGACTTCAAGTTGGAAGTGTTCCTTAAGTCTATCGATGATTTGGAAGTTTTGGAGATAGCGTTCGTCTCTATCGCGTAGTTCGGGAATCGAGTCGCGTAATCGTCTCTTCTTTGGGATTCTTATTTCCCTAGTTGTTATTCAACTTCCTAGAAGTATTTAAGCTTCTTCTTTAGCCCTTAGACTTGTCTTAAAAGTCTCCTTTCGTTGCTCGTCCGATTAAGTTCATTCGCCCTGCCAGACGTTGTCGCACCCCTTCCTGCTTCGCCCGAGTTGTTTCTGGAGTTGTTCGGGTGTGTTTTAGACTTGTTTTGAGTTGGGTTAGACCTTAGAATGATTGCCCATAAGTTTGGGATCATTTAGGACAAGTTTAGACCAAGTTTTGGAGGTTCAGAGCCGAGGCGCCCCCGCCTGCACCTTGAGGCGCCCGCCTCAAATGCAGGGAGCAATTTCAAAGTGAGCTGAACTGGGAGACAGCCTCAGTAAATGAGGCGCCCGCCTGGGAATCAATGAGGCGCCCGCCTCAACATCTGGTGTGCAATTACGGGATTTTCCCCTGTTTTGAGTTTTGACGTGAAATGCCTATCCTACCCTCATTAAACCCCCTCTAAACCCTTCCTAACCACCCACACTTAGTCCTAATCAAGTCCTAACACTAATTAGAAGTTAATCTAGGTTGGATTAGTGTTTGTTAACTCCCTAATCTCTACTAATTGCACTTGAGAAATACCTCTTGTGCCCTCCTCATTTTGGGGATATAAATACCCAAGCCCCTTTGCAATATTCAGTAAACTCTCCCATTTCTTCACTTCCTTCTTACACTTTAGAGAGAGAGAGAGTTGGGGGCTTGAAGTTTTGAGCCCTAGCTTCTTCTTCCACCGATCTACGAAGATTCAACCGTTCGATTGCTGCCAAACTCCGGATTCTTGACGTGTGCGACGGGAGGAACAACTTCACCGTTTGGATTTTGATTTCTTTGAGTTTTCACTCAAGCTAGGTAAGTTACTCCCTTTTGATTTTGGTTCATTGGCCCTAAGGAAAACAACCTATATGCTATTTGTGGGCAATGAACACTTGATATGCTTTGTATGTGTTAATTTGGGGATTTTTGGAAGTATTAACTTGTTAAGGGCATTTATAGAATTGCTTCTATGATTATTGAAGTATATGATTACTCTTCATTTTGTGTTCCTAGGCTTATGAGCATGCTAGAAATCATGCCTATATGTTATTTGGGTTTATTGTGGAATTATGCCTATGATTGGGGCTTTGGATGTATGAACTCACATGATATCATGAGTAGGAACATTTAAGTGGGATTATGAGATTTATGAAATGGGTTTTGATTTATGTTGGGATTTTGTTGTGAATTTTAGGGCTTGAGAATTTAAGCCCGAATTATTGGATATATTGTTGTTAAATAAAGTGGGTATTAATGTTGACATGGATGAAAGGTTTAAGAGTGAAACTTAGTGTTTAGACTCTACGGAGTCGTAATAGGTTCAATATTGCGTTAACGAACTCGGGTTGAAGTCCTACGTCATTTGGGTTTCGTTGACTATGACTATGATGAATTCTTGGATTTTAGGCTTGGGAAATAAGCCCGGATTATTTTTGGGAGAATTATTATAAACTTGAATGATGTGTTAGTTTTGGGAATTATGAAATGTGTATTTAATGAAATGCGATATTAAGACTCAATGGAGTCGTTATAGGTTCAATAAGATGTTAGTGAGCCTTAGGTTGAAATCCTACGATGTTCGGGTTTGGTTGGTTTTGATTGTGAGTACCCGAGCATCTCGAATTGTGTCCCATTTGTGACACCCACGATATAGAGGTTTATTGGGGATTTATTTAGGGCGTGTTCGTTAGGGCACAAAGCATTAGAGATCAACCTATGATCTCGTATTACCTTAAGAAATGATTATTTGAATGGGTTCTCTCTTGGGGAATTTGGTCGCGTGCACATGAAAGCACTTGCGAGGATATGATTACGGTATAGTTTGGTACCCTTGAGATTGGCTTTAAGTAAGTCGAATATTTACGACGGTTGGGACTATGGTTGAGTCCGGTATACCGTTAAGTGAAGCTTAAATGCTAAGTCTTGATTTGTGATTGTTCTTAGACTAAAGTAATAGTCTTTGGTTTGATCTCGAGTAGAGGGCTATAGTAGACCTCACTTTGTGATTTCTTGAGCTTATATGCTACGTTTGATTGGGTTGCAACTTGAGGGTTATGAATACCTCAATATGTGGTTTTGAACTAAGCGTACAAGTTAGTTGAATATGTTAAGTGTGTACATCTATGTGCATTGTTAAATTGGTTTGTAGAGCTTTATGACCTACTTGATTTGATAAGTCCGCTCTTGACGGTCTTGGTTCATGTTTGAGCATGCGAGTAAATATCTACTTGTGCATTGCATATAAGCCCAGCTGGCATTATTTGGATTTGTTTTTTCTGTCAGGGTAGGACGATACATCGCCTATACGAATCGTAAGATTCGTATTCGCTATGGATCGCCGTACTTGGGACCTCACACACCCTCCTTGTTGGCCCCGGTGGGAAGTTAGCCCATCTCGTAACCAATAGAGCGAATGGATTATGCTAAGCTAGACCGAGAAAGGGCGCATGCGGTGTAGCCGCTCAAGAAAATCGATGTAATCACAGAGCATCGATGGCACGAACCAGTAACATTGTGTATTGCAGGAGCAACACAACGGAGCTATTTGGGTATCTTCTCTATCCCTTATGTGGCTTACTATGAGCACTTATATGAAAAATAATGTGCTATGTGATTTATGAAGTTTATGCTATTCGATGACTTAATACAGGTTTATTGTTGGTATACGATTAAGATGCCATGATTTTATATATGCTTGTGCATTATACCATGCCACGCCATGCTATGCCATACATTGCATTTAGTAACTTACTGGGTCATTATGACTCATTTCGTGTGTTCGTTTTCCTTAGTTTTTGCAGTAAGCTCGATAGTATGCGTTGAAGCTTCGGGCGATTGATCGATATCAGGTGGTCTTCCGGGCAATAGCTTGGGGTTATTAGTACTATTGTATTTGTTATCTTGTGAGATACGGACGTGAAGTTATGTAAACTTTACTTGGGTAGATATGCTAGTATCTTATTATTGTCGTTTATCTTTTGGAAGCCGACTTGTTGGGTCGAGCTATTGTATTTAATTAGAGTTTATTCAGTTGTCTTCCCGAGCAAGGTTTTAGCTCGCTTATTCTAGTATTATGTTATTGTTAATTCTGTCTCCGACAACTTTAGTCGAGAGACATTGGTTTAGTTGTTAGTGTTTTATCCTTTATTCATTTAGTTGATTTGTTCCTCCGGCGTGTTATAGCCGTTGAGTTGTGGTTTATCAGGTTGGGTTCTTGTTGCTTCGCCGGCCTTAGGTTGCCGATGGGTTGTTGTCGTGCGCAATGTTGCCACGCAGTCGTAGATTTGTCGAGAGATAGTCGTCTCTCAGCCTTGTATTCCTTAGTTATAATTATCAAGCTTGGGTTCACTTATAATTCGCTTCCGCAGATTTTAGTTTTTGGTTATTCGGTTTTGCCGTTATGGCTTCATATTCCTATTTAGAGTTTGTTGGTTCAACTCTTGATTCGCACCACTACGCTTAGCGGGTGCTTGTCCGTCTCTTATCTTGTCCTGGCGGCACGACCTTGGGATTCCGCATTGGAGTCCGGGTCGGGTCGTCACACGTAAGCAATTACTTTTCCATTCTGCATTAGCACACAACCCAAACCTTTTTGCGATGCGTCACTATAAACAACAAATCCTCCCGTCCCTGATGGTAGAGTAAGGATCGGGGCTGACACTAGTCGATTTTTCAGCTCTTGAAAGCTGGTCTCACACTCAGCTGTCCACACAAACTTCATGTTTTTCTGCGTAAGTCGAGACAACGACCCTGCTATCTTTGAAAAACCCTCAACAAACCGACGATAATACCCCGCTAGACCCAAGAAACTTTGAACTTTGGTAACCGTTGTGGGTCTCTCCCAATTTACTACGGCTTCAATTTTGGCTGGGTCCACAGAAATACCCTCATTTGAGACCACATGTCCTAAGAATGCTACTTTCTCCAACCAAAATTCACATTTTTTGAACTTAGCATACAACTTTTCTTCCCTTAGGATTTGCAGTACTGTTCTTAAATGTTGCTCATGCTCCTCCCGAGTCTTCGAGTAGATCAAGATGTCATCAATGAATACTATTACGCATCGATCTAGAAACTGCTTGAACACCCTATTCATCAGATCCATAAATGCAGCTCGGGCATTCGTCAACCTGAATGGCATAACCAAAAACTCGTAGTGCCCATACCTTGTCCTAAAGGCTGTTTTTGAAATATCTTCTTTCGACCCTTACCGATGATAGCTCGAACGAAGGTCTATCTTGGAGAAATAACGAGCACCCTGTAACTGATCGAACATATCGTCAATGCGAGGCAATGGGTACTTATTTTTCACCGTGACCCGATTCAACTCGCGGTAATCAATACACAACCTCATAGATCCGTCCTTCTTCTTCACGAACAACACTGGAGCGCCCCAAGGCGAAACGCTTGGCCTGATCAGCTCCTTTTCCAACAGCTCTTGTAATTGTTCCTTCAATTCCTTCAATTCTGTTGGTGTCATCTTGTATGGTGCCTTAGAGATGGGCGTCGTCCCGGGCACCAGATCGATCCCAAACTCTACTTCTCGGTCTGGTGGAAGGCCAGGTAGGTCTTCTAGGAAAACATCCGAAAATTCCCTAACCACATAAAGTGATTCTAAGGTGACCCCTTCTTTACTGGTGTCGATGATGGAGGCTAAATAACCCTGACATCCTTTTCTTAAGAGTCGCCTTGCCTTTAACGGTGAAATGAAGCCCGACAACACCATTGGTTTAGACCCCTTAAACTTGAACTCTGGTTTACCCGGAATACAAAACACCACTTCTTTTTCAAAACAGTTGACCCTAGCGTGATAAGAGGCTAACAAATCCATCCCTAAAATCAAATCAAAATCTTGCATATCTAAAGGGATCAAATCAATAGGCATTTCTCTATGCTCTAATTTCAAAGAATAGGATCTAAACACAGATGTGATAAGGATGGATTCTTTTGTCGAGGTGTCAATAACCAAAACCTCATCTAAGTTCTGGGGTGCCAATTTTATTCGATGTGCAAGCGAAACAGATATAAGAGAGTGGGTTGCACCAGGATCAATCAAAACATAAGCATCACTGGAACATAATTGCAAGGTACCTGTCACCACATCGTTTGTTACTCGAGCATCCTTAGCAGTCATAGCATACACACGCCCATGGCCCTTTGGTTTCTCTTTGTCTCCACTTGTGGTTCCTTTGACGAAGGTGTTTTTGTTTGGCTCTGGGCAATCTTTAACCAAGTGCCCCATCTTCCCACAATTGAAGCACGCCCCAGAGTTCCGATAACAAGAATGTGTCTGGTGCTTACCCCCACAAGTACGACATAAGGGGTTCGCCTCGGTTCTCGGCCTTGATTCGACTCGATGATGATTTGGTTTCTAGATGACTGAGCTCCACTCCTAAAACGGTTATCTTCAGCAGCCCTTCGTTTATTCACATTACTCACATTCCCTTGACCACTTGGTTGACCACGGAACTTACCCGAATTGTCATCGACTCCCCTCTTGTGCTCATCTCTTTTCCTCTGGTAAGCTTCTGAATCACGTTCAATCACTCTGGCACGGCCTACCACCTCCGCATAAGTCGCTAGCTGTAGTGGTACCAACCGATAACTAATCTTACCATTAAGACCCCTTTCGAACTTTCTTGCCTTCTGGTAATCGTTCTCAAAGAGGTCTGGAGCATACCTTGAGAGCTCGGTGAACTTTGCGGCATATTCGTCCAAGGTCATCTTTCCTTGTTCCAAGCTCATAAATTCCACTATTTTCCTATCACGTACACTCGGCGGAAAGTACTTCTTGTTGAAAGCTTCCAGGAACATCTCCCAAGTATATTCTCCTCCCTCTCCAATCCTCATCACCACCGCCACCACCGATGCTTCCCTACGAATTTGAATGTGGCAAGGTTAACCTTCTGCTCACTAGTGAGGGTCATTGTCCTGAAGATTTTCTTCATGCTCTCAATCCAGTCCTCAGGCCTCTCAGTACCTGGCGCCTAAGAAAGGTTTAGGATCTCTCTTCTGGAAGATGTCCAGTGGGTCTTTTACCATTGGCCCAGGTTGATGTCATTGTGGTTGTGGAGGCAGGCCGAAGCGTTGCATGCGGTGTAGGTATTTCTGGTACTCCAGGTGTTGTATTATCCTGGTTCCTGTTTCCCACCAGGGCTTGTGCTATAGTTTGAAGGAGCGCAAGAAGATTAGGGTCTACTCGGCGTTGGTCCCGCTGCCGTTGCATTAGACTGGGTTGCGGTATGTTCTGGCCCATTGGTGTTCACGTTTGGCGCCGACGCACTATTTTCCCCCACACCTCCTGAAGTGGAGTTCAGCATGACCCTAGCAGCTCGAGTACCCCTACCATGTCCACGTCCACGTCCACGGGCTCCAGCGCGACCTCCACGTGCCATTAGGTACTGAGATAGAACGTTGAGACGTCAGTTTAGGGTCACTATTCTTATAGTGGCATAGTTCAATCAGTATGACATCTTAGACCAATTTGGTATACACTGACAAGTTCTAAGGAGTACCCTATATAAAAATTACACATTCATACACTCAAAAATAAATTCCAAAAATTTCTTCATTTATTTCAAATTTTATTTAACTGTCAAAATAATAAACTCGGGAGCATAAGATGCGCTCCATTGTTCCAATAACAAACGCAATCAACAAAATGTTTTCCAAATTTCACCTTAGGTGGCCATCTTTCCAACCTAAAACAATTATTCCAAAAAAAAAAAAATCTAATTAACTATCTTCTACCTGGGAGTCTTCGTCCTCACTTGGGTCATATTCTTCGTGACTTTGATTCTCAATGTCAACTACAGGGTTGACATCTGCCTCGATGTCCACCATCTCTTCGTCTTTTTCTTCTTCCTCTTCAGGATCTTCTTCCACAACCGGTCCAATATCTATAGCCGTTTGGACAGCATCCCAAACATTTTTAACCAAAAATTATGTATTGTTCAGTCTTGCTTCTACCTCTGCATTGGCCCTCCTAGCGTCGTCTATCTCATCAAAAGGCCTAAATAAGGCATCTTGGGCCAGCTTCAATGCCTTCGCCATCTCTCTAGCTTGTTCCATAAGGGCTTGGTTCTCATTAGCTAGTAGTTGATTGATTTTCTTGTACCAACACTTGGTTCATTTCTTCCAATTCAACTATTCTGGCACGCATTGTACTCAGTCTTGTTCCCACAGGTGTCCTGGGTGAAGCGATCAATGTCCTACCCATGTTGTTATATGCCATTTCCTACAAATTCAAATATATATATATATATATATATATATTAGTTGTGTCGACATCACTATTATCTCTCTAAGTAAACCATGCACCAAATAAATGATATTGGATAACCTCAAGTGCAAAATCGTCCAACTCTTACCCTATGATTAAATCTTAGGAATTTTACTTTCTAACCCATTTGGATCTGAAATCTAAGCTCTGATACCAACTGTAACGGCCCCAAAATTTAGGCCCAACTATAGGGGCCCACATAATGGCACGTCACCAAATAAACCTCAGAAATTATCATACTAAAACCCAAAGCATAAATAATGTATCTTTCACTTAAACATCCAATATTCGAACATAAATCCCTTAACAAAAATTTACTTACAATAAAACATAGGTCTAAAATAAATCTCCCAAAAATATCCAATTAACGATTATAATAATAATTCATAAGATAACGAAATTTTAAACTCTTCAATTGGACCGAACCGAACCGAATTTTTCATGTTCTCATTCTTTACTTATGTCCTGAAAGAAAAGGATTAGGAAAAAGGGTGAGCGAACAAAAGCCCAATAAGTTCATATACAACCCCTCCGGTTTCTAAGGAGGAGTTGACCGGGAAGAAAGTCAAACGATATATTGTAAACAAATAAAGAAATTATGGAGATGTCAAAGGAATTATTTTTCTAGATATTCAAAATATTAAATACACATTGATCGAAGAATAATTAACGATTTCACAAGAATCAATCCGAATCAATATCAAATATTTAGGAATATGTTATGATCACATAAGCGATCATTTTAGACCAAACAAAAGTGGCTCCAAGGAACCCCAAATATCAAAGTACCCCAAAAGGGTCAAAATCAAAATGGTATATCCTGATTACCCCACCATAGTTCGTATGGTGTAATGTCGCCTTAAGAGGCCAAATGGTCATTCAAATTATCTTAGTGATCATAACGGAGTTTTTCAACAAAAAAAATAATAATAATTACAATTTCAACAAAATCAAATACCAGTGGTGACCGAATAAGATATCACACATTGGGTTCAAACAATTATGAGCTTCATAAAGTAATATCACAATTAAGAATAACGAAAGAATGGTACGATGGGATTTCAAATGCAAAAACCAACCCAAGGTCGGCACACGTTTTCAAAGAAAGATAATGCCAAGGAATTAGCGGAAGCCTAACATTTTGGAATTAAGAATTCAAAATAACCTAAATGATGTATAATCCCTTACCTTATAGCGATGCGACGAAAAATTAGCTCGAGTACAAAGCACCGCTACTCGCGCTTAGCCAAATCTAAATCATAGCAATACAAAATAAAAATCCTAAATTTAGAGACCTTCTAATAGCTTTTAAAAATTAATACATAAATAACAATTCCTAAATTTATAATTAATTAAAATTATATAGGGTCTTAATTCAACTTTTGTAAGTTGGGCAAAAATCTGAAATTATAGACTATTAATACAGTCTCCAAAGTAAGGGGGGTGAATCTGAAATTAGGAGTACTAAATAATTAAACTTCAAAAAAAATTAGGGGCTGAATCTTTAAAAACAGAATCATCCCACTTGCCACGAATTTCCATCTTTTGATGGTTTGAGAAACAATAAGTTTTTACAATAAGTTGACTTCAAAACTTATTAAAAAAATAATTTCCTAACATTACTATTCCTCCTACAGTAACTCTTTTCTTTCTCTTATTCTTATTCTTCTCTCATTCTCTTTTAATTCTTTTCTTTTCATTTCTTTCTCTACCTTCCTGCCATCCAACTCTATCTCTCTGCTTTTACTTCTTCTTTTTTTTTTGAAAATTTTTCTTCCAGCACTTCACCCATTCAAACTCCATCTCTCTGTTTCTACTTTTATTCGGTATTTCCTTCCAGCACTATCAATAGATGTTTAAAAAAAATAAACCAAGTAAACCCACCGAATTTTGTTTCTTTTCTCCAATACGAACCCGTCTTCAAACACAACCCGTAATACACCATCTCCTCCCTTGTTTTCAAATTATAATTTTTATTTTTATTTTCTGTTACTATTGAATAATTCATCTCTCCCTAACCAATCCAATTTCAAAAGAACTCGGAAATTCGACACGAACGAGGATAGAATCAGAGCAAAGTTTTTCAGATTCGAAAGAGTATGTTACCTTGATTGACCAGTTGAAGTTGCCCGCAACTCCCCTCTCGCCGCTGCCATCTTCTCTGTTCCCGACACTCTTCTCGTTCGTCTTCTCGGTGAATTCTCTCCCGAGCTCCGACTCTCTCTCTCTCTCTCTCTCTCGCTAAACTTGGTATTATATATATATATATATATATATATATATATATATATATATATATATATATATATATATATATATATATTTTTTTTTTTTTTTTTTTTAAAAGTGATACTCTACATCTCTCACCCCATTTATTCCAACAAGAGAGAAGCCATTGGTCTCTTTGTCGAACGGTCTATCTTCGCCGTTCTCCATTCCTCGATGTATTTCCGTCATGGCTGTGTCTGTTCGTTTGTTTTCTTTCCTTTTTTTTATTAATAATGGGCCAAGCCTAAAATTAAAATAGCCCACAAGTCCAAGTAACATAAACAAGACCCAACTTTTGGCTTTTAATATTAAAACACAACTAGGCCCAAACGATATTAGATTTGGCCCATAACAAATTTACAATATTAATAAAATAATAAATTTTTTAATTCAAAAATTTGGGTATATTACACACACAATCCCCGAAAACTCGATAATGGTAAAAAACGCGAGGCGGTTTTATTCGGAGTGCAGGGCAATGTTCTGACACTACTGACACGGATCATTCACCCTTCTTGCCTGACGCACCAAGGCCAAATATTTGCAACATTTATAGCATAAGCCATTGCTGCAGTTGCGCACTCTTGATTCATCATAGCAGTAATATTTCCAAGGTCCCACACAACACTTCAAAAACTTTAGCATAAAGTTATCATTATAATTATACTCGCTTCATCCTCTAGATAGTGTAGTTAGTACTTTGCTTAGCTGTGAGCTCACCTTTTATCATTTTCCAAGTCGTTAGTATCGATCATGGCTTGGATCACTCAATGGATAGCTTGAGAGTTTTCTTTGTGGAGATCGATTTTCTTTACAAATAGACTTGGGTGGTGAGGAGCTTTTGAATCCATGGATAGTTTGTTAGTTTAGAATTTATCTTTGGATTATCTTTTGATAGATATTATAAAGGATGACACTCAGGCCGGTCCCTTCAAGACAAATTTCAACAACTACGGTACCCTCTATTTTTTATTAACCGGAAAAAGGCACTTTTTGTGCAAAATTACGAGTATACCCTGAATGAACAAATGCGCGCACATAAAGCTTCCATTCATACATCGCAATGCACAAAATCGTGTATCGTAATGCATAAATTGAATTGCGTTGCATCAGAATTTCAATTGGATGCATCGCAAACTGAACCAAACCTCATGTCCCTTGGCGATGCATGAATTTTAAATTGCAATGCATAATTCATGCATCAATTATCCAATTGGATGCATCGCAAACTGAACCAGTACCTCATGGCAAAATATTTGGTTCACGATGCAACTATATGTTATTTCGATGCATCAATTTCATTGCTTCTTTTCTGTATGCGATTTGTTCATTTAATGCATCAATTTTTTTGCAAGTAAGACTGGCAAGTATGAAGCTAAAAGCAGGCGTGAGATTGAAATTGCAGAGGAAAGATGCATATCTCCAAAACTTAATAAAAAATTAAAACACCACAGATTACTGGGTATTCATGGCAATAAAATCTTGATTTATTTGTACTCAGTTTCAATATGAGTCCCTCTCGTACCTATCAAAAGGCAAGAAAAATGATTCTATAGACAATAGGGACAGGGGGGATCAGAGTAATTTTTTGAGAGACCAAGGATGCAGGGAAAAGAAAGATTAATCTCAAGGCATTTGAATAAACATTGAAGACGAAACTGCTCATTCCAATTGGATGCATCAAAAACTGAACCAGACCTCATGTCCCTTGGTGATGAATGCATTTGAAAATTGCGATGCATGATTTTCTTGCATCGTTTATCCAATTGGATGCATCGCAAAATGAACCAGACCTCGTCCTTGGCGAGCAATTGGATGCATCGCAAAATGAACCAGAACCTCGTGTCTCTTCTTTTTTTGTACACAATCAAACAAATGATTGATTGATGTGTCTTTTCTACATTGTAAATCCAAATCAATACATCACGATTCACAAAATGATGGATCGTGATTCAAATTCATGCATCCAGATTCAAAAACGGTGTCCTACAATGAACAAATTTCTATTTAAGCATTTCATCAAATATTTTACATACATAGCAACACAACAAACTATTTTAAATCAAACACATAAGCATAATGATGATGATGAAGAAAAAGATACTGCTAAAACTGAAGATCGATAGATGAAGAGCAAAGAGAGTGGGGGGTTAAGGTGGGGGAATAATTGAATCTAAGGTGAAATGCACAAGTGCTCTTCATCGCCCGACCTCCTCATTCTCTTCTCCTCCATCTCTACGAATTCTAGCCATAATTTTTTTTATGGGCATTTTAGAAATGATTTTAGGAAAATAGACTTTAGGGGTTATAATGATGTAGTTATTTGAGAAACAAAGTAGAAATGGGAAGAAACATGGAGGGGAGAGGTATGAGTTTGATGCGATGAGAAGAGATTGATGTATTTTAAGAAGAAAAACTGAAAGTGGACTTTTGCGGTTAAAAAACGGGGTAAGTTCGGGTCAGCTAGTCTTTTTCTCGAAGTTTTCATCGCTCCAGTTCATTATATATTTTTTAAACCAAAAAAAAGACACTTTTGGGGGGCGAAAAGACTACGTTACCCTGAATGAACCGAAGACGCTTTACAATGATCACTTAGTGCATCGCGCTGCATCAATTTTTGCACTACGATGCATCAATTTAAATTACTTAATCCAATTTTGCATTGCCCTGCATCAATTTTTGCACAACAATGCATCAATTTAAATTATCTAATCCAATTTTCATCACAATGCACCAAATTTATGCACTGTAATGCATCAATTAAATTACCTAATATAATTTATACATCGCACAACGCGCATCAACAAGTCAAGTATCCAATTGATGCATTGCGCTTCAAATTTATAGTGAACCAGACATTCTTGTCCTTCGTCTTCTACTTCATTCTCCTCCGTCGTAAGCCTTCTTTTTCCTCCTCCTCTTCTGCCTTCGTCCCTACTGAAAAATTCTCAAACTGAGTACATGTCCATTATAGTTTCGTATTTAATGAATTGAAAAAATCGTTTCCCGTTTCGTTGTGCAACAATCGTGATTTTCGAACTACAAAGTGTTAGCCAGAGATGTGGAAGAGATGAATTGAACATTTTATGAACAATATTTCGAAAATTGACTTTAGTGAAAAAAATGTTTTGGAAAAGGTAACGGTCAGCAATTTCTTCTTTAAAAAAAGACATGTAATTAAGAGGTTAAATATTAATGAAAGTTGACCGGCGTACAATATATCCTATTATAAATAACATTGTTCTTTGGATTAATCTTTAGGGTAAAATTCTTCCCCGTCCCTTTTCCAAAGTTTATAACCTCAAAAGTCTAAATTCTTTTTTTTTCAACCGCAAAAGACCACTTTTCGAAATATTGTTCCAAAAATGTCATCGTCTTCTTCAACAGCTTCGACAATACACTTTGGATTCAAAAATCATGATTGTGCGCAACGAAACTATAATAGATTTGTGTTGGGTTGAATGATTTTTCAATTGAGACGAAGACGGAAAAGGAGGAGGAAGAAGAAAGTTTACGACGGAGGAGATGGAAGAAGAATGTGGATGATGTAAACTGTTTATTTATGTTTTTGTATCGCAGTGCAAAAATGAATTAGATAATATTTTTGTACTACAGTTCAAAGTTTAGTTTCCTAGTCTATTTTTGAATCGAGGTTCATAAATTTCATTGCATTAATTTTCACACCGCAGTTCAATGTTTAATTTCTTAGTCTATTTTTGAATCGTGGTTCATAAATTTCATTGCATTAATTTTTGCACAACGATTAAATAGTTTAATTTCATAGTCTAATTGCACTGCGGTTCATAAATTTAACCTGATATTTTTGAACTGCGATACAAAAACATAACGTGTCTCGATCAGGCTCATTAAGAGTATCACATTCATTTCATCCTCAAAAGTATCATTTTCCAGTTGAAAAAAAAACTGAACTAAAAGGATTATAAACTTTAAAAAATGGACCAACCCACAATTTTACCTAATCTTTAAATAATGATATTATTTGAATATTTGGAGATGAGCTTCACCTTGTATTGAAGGCATTGTGGAGCTCAAAAGCTATTTTAGTGGGCTTACAGCTGGTTACCCTTAGTCCATGGTCCTACTGTGGGTTTGAGGGCGTGACTTATACATTCAGACGTTATATTATAGGTGGGCTCGCACAATTACAATCACATACATTCATCTTTTCAATTCCGGATTTTAGTTAACTCCTTTTACCCTTATCAATGAAAATCAAAGGACACAGAATCAATAATAATAATAACAATAATAATAATAACAACAATAATAGTAATAACAATAATAATAATAATAATAATAATAATAATAATAACAATAATAATAATAATAGTAATAATAACAACCATCATACTAACAAGAAAATACCTAAACTTAACCGCCATGGGAGTGTTCACATTCATATGCAAAAGTTTCGGCGGTGAGTGGACCGCAAAGCAGTACAAGGGCGATCTTGAAGCTTCCGTCGATTCCACATTCGGTTTGCAGAGGAAGCTCGTTCAAGTCGCTCTCTCTAGCGATTTTTCTGGTGGGGTTCAATCTTCCTTCTCCTAATAATAGTAATAATAGTAATAGTTATAATAATAGTAATAATAATAATAGTAATAATAATAATAATAATAATAATAATAATAATAATAATAATAATAATAATAATAATAATAATAATAATAATAATAATAACAATAACAACAACAATAACGATAATAATAATAGTAATAATAATAATAATATTAATAATAATCGTAGTAGTAGTAATAATAATAATAATAATAATAGTAATAATAATAATTATCATTATTATTATTAAAAAAGAAAATAAATATCTCATATTGTACTCGTGCGAAATATCGGCTAAATAGCTTGTAATAATAATAATAATAATAATAATAATAATAATAATAATAATAATAATAATAATAATAATAATAATAAAGGCATTGGAATCAATGAAAGTTGCTATCGATGGGCTACAACAGAAAGTGGAATAGTTAAACTCAATTATAAGTTTAGAGTGGCTAATTGACGTAGAAAAGGGTACTCATGTGTTTCTCACCAAGTCCAAGTTGGATAGTTGGGTAACAAACCTAGAAAGGGGGTGGGGTGGGGGGTGCCGGGGGTTGCGTGGGTGGGGCGCAGGGGGTTGCTAAGCGACAATATTGAAAATTTCACTCTAGTAGAAATCAAAAGTTTAGGACCTGCGCGTGGGGTATAAGTGTAACACCCGAAAATTATATATTTGATTAATTGTGTATTAAGGTGTATTAGCATGTTTAATTACGTGCTAAGTATTATGATTAATGTATTTTATGTTGTGAATTTGAGTAATTATCTTATGAGAATCCAATTAAGCTCAAGATATGTTGGGCTTAATGTGATGTGTTTAAAGTCCACATTGTGACTTTGGTTTTGTTGGTTATGATTTTTAACCAACGTGGAATAGAAAATGATTTGTTAAGCTAGAAAAATATTTATTTTCGGCTAAGTTGACCCTAAGTTCAGCCTTGGATGACTTAGGGACCTTTAGGATAAACTTGGTATTGTTTTGGAATGACACGTGCTCAAATCCGATTTTTAGTTCGGGCCGTGTATTTCCGGATACCAGAAATAGCTTGTAGTAAAACGGCCACAGTTTTGTATAGAAAACTCGAAATTGAGATCCGTTTGGTGCGTTAGAAAGTAGACTTTAAGGGCTTTCTAACCATATCTTATTTGTAATTTTTGGATTTATAGATCAGTCCAGACACGTATTTGAAGTGGACTAAAATTATTTGGACAAATTGGACTTGTTGGGCTTTTGGTCCCATGGGCTTTGGGCCCACTTCACACCTTATGGTTGCAGCCGTGAGAATTATGAGACTTATCTCTTTCGCTCTCAAAAGGCAACCGTCCACCATTGTTGGTATTTTGGAGTTTCGAGCTTCCGAGCTCGATTCGTCAGCAAATATTTACCCGTTTTTAATTTCGATTTTGCAGGAATGTTGTACATGTTGAGGGCTACATTTATACCCATATATTTTATGTATCCACCGATATTTTTCAGAAGAGGTAAGTTATTAATCCACTTATTTACTTGTGTGTGCAATAATATATGTAACATATTATGTTTCTATATTATTATATTAGTTAACAGGTAGAGAATAGTCTACTTGTTAATTGTTTTGAGCTTGGATTTAGTATACGTGTTCGTAGTAAATAAGTACTACGTTTAATCGGTAAAATAGCCTATAAGAATGAAATTGGGTGATAATACAAAATGACAATTATGACCCGTAAATTATGAAGTTGTAATTATTACCGCTCCGAGATTTGATTCGTTGAATAATTGATTTTATGGAATCAAGTTGAGTGAAATAAATTATATGTGGTATTGTAACTACCACTTATAATGTTTGTATTTATTTGGGGAATGATTATACACTTACAAATATTACGATGCGATAATAAAAAAGAGTGACCATAAATGTAACACCATTTAATGTATAAAATGACCTAAATATCCATTTTAACATTTAATATATACTCACTTTTGGTACACACTAGCGGATGTTTAATAAAACATCCGCTACACACTTGCGGATGTTTTGTCAAACATCCGCTATGCCCTAACGGATGTTTGACAAAACATCTGCTAGTTTGTAACAGTTGTTTTGTCCGAAATCGAAAAAAAAAATGTAAATCAACGGTTTTTTGTTCATAATTGAAAAGAAAAAATAAACCGAATCAAAATCAATCTAATTCACATGTAAGAATATTATTGTGGTATTGTAATTGGCTTTACGAAGTCAAATTAGAGTTGACTAATAGTTAAGTCAACGGAGTGGTTTAGTTCCAACAGAGAATTAAAGTATTTTAAAGGATATTATTCATAAGTTAAACTTATGAAGTTTTGGGAGTAATTAGCAACGTGTAAGTTGAGGTCTAAATATATGTTATAAGATATGAAAATAGTACCTGAAATTCAGTTACGTGAAGTTGTAACAAATAATAGATGTTTGTAGAGGCTTTGCAGGAATTTTACGTGTTTATTAGACGATGACTCGAGGCTCGTATAGAGATTGGGGGTCGGGGCGTTATAACAAGTGTCAATTTTCATAAAATTCAAAGCTAAATTTGGAATTACATTATAGCCTATATTTATAGGACTCATAAGACTTGGAAAAGAAGTTAAAGCTTTCTAAAAACTAGTCTAACCTATATAATAAGCTAATAGTCAGGACCTTAAAACATCATTAAATTGCCTAATCTACCTCTAAATATAAAATTACTATCCTATAAATTATAATTTCAAAAATTAAAATATAATTAGAAATAATTAGATTTAATAAACTATATTTTAATACCAATTTGACTTCCTCCCACATCCTTTTCCTCAGCTTCGAAAAAATTCATCCTCGAATTTGAAGTAGGGGCAGAAAGTAGAAACAATATGTGTCATGCTTGTCCTCCCACTTGGCCTCAACATAATGACACTAAAATCTGTAAAACTATGTATCCTTGTAGACATCCATCCAATCATTCCAATGGATCTTTATAAAGTCGTGGAGTAACAACTTGTTAATGAAACAAGAAGAAAATGTTTGCGAAGGGAGAAGATAAAATGGATCTGTGTAATGGGTTTTGAAAAAAAAAAGTAACCGGTTTTGGTTCTGGAATCTACCATCAATTCTTCATTGTAGACTGGTGGATTACTCCAAATCTCCAATCGACAATGGGTTGAGTGAGAAGTTGGGTTTCAGAAAAGGGCCATAAGGTACCAAGTAATGGAATTGACTTGATATGGAACTGGTGATGATAAACGGAAAAATTAAACAAAGAATGAGAAGAGAAGTTGAATAAAAGGTGAATCGATTCCTCTAACAAAAGCTAGCAAGCCAGGTTTCGGCTCTGATACCAACTGATGTAGTAATAGCAACTAAAAAGTAACTGATAAATATTAACACTGTTAAGATCGCGTGCGGCTATCAGCGATGATCTTCTAAATCTTGTTGAGGTTCGCAAACTTACGACGATTTAAGCATTAAATCATGTTAAGGTCTACGAACTACTACAATTTAGGCATCAATTTCGTTGATTCAAAAAAATATCGAAAATTTGGAATACATAATCAATTCTCATAAAATTCAACGCTAAATTTGGAGTTACATCGTAGCCTATATTTATAGGACTCTTAAGGATTGGAAAAGAAGTTAAAACCTTCTAAAAACAAGTCTAACTACTAGTATTTTTGGAGTTAACTGTGAGCCGGTCCCTTTTTAGGGTTTTGTAACCGTTTTAGAATCCCTTTTTTAATTTCCAACTGCATAAGTCCACTTTTGTTATTTTCTTCCTAAAATGCCCATCACGATGTGACACATGAGCTTTCTCTGTAAAGCAATTGATATCCATATATCCTCGCCCTATCAAAAACCACACCTTATCTTCTTTTTTTTTTTTTTAATATTTCCCTAGTGAATCTTTTTTCTTCCTAAAATTTCTCTGTTTCCGATAACTTCTTCCTAAAATTTCTCCAGTATATCTTTCCTTCTTCTTAAATTTTCTCCGGTGAATCTCTCTTCCTAAAATTTCGTAGGTGAATCTCAGTTTCCATTCCAAATATCCCCACCTTCGTCTTCCCAAATATCTTTGACTTAGACCTGCAATTTATTCTTTTTTTTTTCTAAAATTTTTCCGGTGAATCTTCCTTCCTAAAATTTCTCTGGTGAATCTCTGTTTTTATTCAAATAATTTGTAGCAAGGAAAGTTGATTTCAGTGGCTATACGGGAGTGATCAATTGCTAGGAGTCAAAAATGCCTAACTTGGGAAATAAATGTAAAAAAAAAAACAAACAAAGTGCGAGAAAAATCAAAGCCAAAGTGATGCATCCAGATGCAGTCATGCAGATGCACACTCTGATGTATCCCGATGCATGATTTTGAATTATGTTTTCATGATGATGCATGATTTTTGAATTGAAATACATGAAACTTCTTCCCAGTAATCCTGATGTAAAAATTGGATTATCGATGTACCTTCTTCCCATTAATCGCGATTCAAAAATTAAATTATCGATGCACACCTTCTTCTCAATAATCCTGATGCAAAAATTGGATTAACGATGCACATTTTGGAATAAAGATGTACACATAACTCATCTCATTTAAAAATACGGTAAATATCCCGTAATAAAATATACTGTAGCTTCCTAAAACTTCTCCGATGAATCTTCTTTTCTTCCTAAAATTTCTGTAGTGAATCTTCCCGGTAACTTTTTTCTAAAATTTCTTTGGTAAATCTTTATTTATTCCTAAAATTTTTCTAGTGAATCTCCATTCCTAAAATTTCTCCTCAAATCTCTGTTTCAATTCGATAGCTTGTAAAGTTGATTAATGTGGATATACATGGGTGATCAATTGCCGCGAGTCAAGTCTTCTAACTTGAGAGATAAATGTGAAGAAACAGAGTGAAAGAAAAATCAAAGTCAAACTAATGCGTCCTGATGCACAAACCGATGCACCCTGATGCATGATTTTGAATTATGTTTCCATGCGATGCATGAAATTTCTTCCTAGTAATCTCGATGCAAAAATTGGATTACCGATGCACACATTAGAATTACGATGCATCGAATTTGAATTACGATGTAGCGTGCCCCTAATCTAATTTCATTAAGGGTATTTATGTCATTTTGCCCCCAAAAGTGTACTTTAACGGTTAAATAAAAATATATGGGACCTTAGCGATTGAAAATATCCCAAAATGAACTGGTCGGATCATCACCATTATTTCTGCCGGAAATGCATAAGCCTTGGCTAAGATTTGGGATCATCTAATTCGTAGGTAAGTTAATGGTTTTATATGGGCCAGCTAAAACTATTTGTGCCTAATAGGAAGCCAAAAATTAGGAATAATTGCGGATCGATCCACTTTCTAAAGTTTATAACCCTTCTAATCTTGTTTTTTTTTTCAACCAGAAAAGACACTTTTGGGGGTAAAAAGACAACTATACCCTTAATGAGTCTGGGACGCTTTACATGAATGCATCGCCATGCATAAATATTTGGATCACGATGCAGCAGTTTAAATGGAATCAAATTTTAATTACCTAATTCATTTTTGTATCGTGATGCAACAATTTTAATTACCTAATTCAATTTATTTATCTAGTCTAATTTTGCATCGCGATGCAAGAATTGATGCATCACAATGTAAACATTAAATTAAATTACCTAATCAAATTTTATTTACCTAGTCCAATTTTGTATCGCAATGCAAAAATCGTTACAAAAACAGACATTTATCTACCTTCTTTCCACTACACAATCAGCAAATGATTCAAATTTATATACATCTTTCATGCATCCCAAATCCAAATCGATGCATCACAATTCACAAATAATGCATAGTGATTCAAAATTGATGCATTCAAATTCAAAAATGTGTCGAATAACGAAAAAAAAAATTATTTAAACATTTTATCGAACATTTTACTTGCCAACATAAAACACATGTGTGGTACTAAATATATTTTGAATCATACAAACACAAATAATGAAAGAAGAAGAACAACAATTAGCATATATGAATTAGTAAAAGAGTGGGAAGTCCCGGTAACGAAGAAACAATATGAAACTATCATTCTTCCTCGCTACCCAACTCCCGACTATCTTTTCACTTCATATATATTTTTTGCGTTTTCGAGTGAACGAGGGAGAAGAAGAAGAAAAATAAAATTATAGCGTTCTCTGAATTTGGAAATTATAAGAACATTTATTTCGAAAATGACCTTCTGCGGTTGAAAAAATGGAGAAACTGGAGGGGTTCTAAATTTGGAAAAGTGAACTGGTTGGAATTTCACCCTAAAAATTAATCTCAACTAGTTTTTTTAACCAGTGCATTAAACGCACGTCAACTAAATCGTACATAAACAAAATAAGGAAGCTCGGTTTATTAACAATTACACATAAGTATATCACTAATCATTATAGATTCTAAAAAAACTCCTTATGCAAAACATTTGTTGTCTTATTAGTTGGTTTTTCATCTTCATCGCATATCAATATCTTCAAACCAAAATAATTTGTTACTCTAAAAACTACGACATATAACTGTTCATGACTAAATACTTTTTTTTTCGAATAGGGACTTACGTGCAATTATTGACTTTGACACTTGTTAATTGTTATTGCATATGATACCAGCAATGTAAATTATCTTCTCTAGAACTTGAAACACAGTCTTACATCGGATAGAGTTAATGACAATTTTGGGATAAAAACAATTTCTCAAACATTGCTTCCTTTCAAAAATTTTGTTTCAACAATATGATCACAAAGATTTATGATGATTAGTCTTGTTCTGTGAGACCCCAAACCCATTACTTGCATTACTTGTTTTATACCTTGATAACATGCTTGTCTCATGCTTTAACTTGATTAGATATCTAATTTAGTCCATGCCTGACTCGCATTATCGTTATTTCATTCCTTGTCGCTTGATTTCCTTCTGTGCTTAGCTTACCTTCCCGTTATGCCTCGCGTGTTGCCCTAGCCTGATTTGCACTCGACCGAGACTTGTTAAAGGTTCTATTGCCGTCCATAGATGACCTAGAACGCTCACCTTGATCATTGTAAGCTTGTTGGGAAGTTTAGAAACCTTCTTGCCTTGTTTTTGACCTTAGCGATTTCACCCTTCTCCCGTTTTTTTGTTGCGTATTTCGACGCGTGCGAATTGTTCCTTGAGTCCGGACTTGTATTCAAGTCATAACCATGATTAAACAATCCTTTTTCATGCCCAAGTTACCCTAGTTTTATTGACCTTTGATCCGGGTTTGATTCGTCAACCAATCGTCGCTTGACCCGAGCCTTGTCCTACCTTGTTCCGGGTGACGTTCGGGTGTGTTTCGGTCATGTTTTGAGTTGTGTTAGACCCTAGAATGGTTGCCCATGAGCTTGGGACCATTTAGGACTTGTTTAGGTCTAGTTTTGGTGCTCCAGAAGTTCAGGCGGCCGCATGGCTCAAACGAGGCGCGCGCATCAAGTTCTGAGAGCAAATGAAAAAAAGGCAAACCTCCCAGTAGTTGAGGCGGCCGCATCCTCGAGGCGCCCGCCTCACTTCGGCCCCTGCTTTCTACGGGATTTTTCAGCTTTTTAATCTTTTGTGGTGTCATTAGCCACTTAAACCCCTTGCTTATCGAATTCTAATCCAACCTATTTAACCCTAATCAAGCTAGATTAGTCCTAATCTCAAGCTCTCTCCTCTTGACACTTGGAATTCCACTAAAACCATGCAAGATATTTAAGTCTCTCTCTTGTTGACTTTGCCTAAACTCTCATTAACAGATTTTCTTCTCCTCTCTCCTGCCATGGTTGTGTGTGTGGAGATGTGGTGAGATTGGTGTGTGTGATTGCCCTAGATTGAGCTCCCGACTTCCGTTTGCCGAGCCGAGACCACCGGTGTGAAGCTACCGACGAGGAGATCGATTCTACCCGATTATTTTGTGCTTCAACTTTCCTTCTCCTTGGTGGATGTAAGCTATTGATTTCCCCTTAGGATTGTATGATTAGACTTGCCATGATTCCCCTTGTCTATTGATTCCCATGCTTTTTCCATGCCATGATCTAGGTTGAAATTGTCTCTTGAGATTTTGGTTAGTAAGTCCATTTTGTTGCTTGAGGCCTACACCTAGAATGAATTATGCTCTATGCTTCTTTAGAGCAATTAATGTTCTTGAACTAATATGTTTTGATGACTTGGGAATTTGGAATTCTAGGGTTTCACATGCCTTGCCTTGATTATCTTATTGAATTGAACCCTAGACCTAGAACACATTGTGTTCCATGATCCCCATAATACTAATAAATAACGTCTTGGACCCTGCGTTAATAACATTGAAAGAATAATTCTAAGGTCCCTTGAACTCGAATTATCGACTTCAATTCTTAGCTACTGTTAAACGGATTAATGACCTAGCCGATCATATGCGAGAACTTAGAAGAGGGTTTGTGATGCATTTAGCAGCCCTAACTCTATTAGAGGAACTATTAGAGACGACTCAACCGAGTCAGATTTAGAGTCTATTGAACAATACCGGCTCACGATTTATCCCTACGACGCTCGGGCCCCTAAGAATACTCGACTTTGAACTTGAAATGATCGCCTGCTGATCTCGATCGTCATATTATGGAATGAATGATTGACATGTGAGTTCGCTTGTCGAACTCAACCCTACTTGTTGATTGATGAGAATAATTTACTTGTCTTGAACGAGATCGCTCTTGCTCTGACCTCGCTAGTTTACTCACGGAGTAATTTTGTTACATTGGCACACGCCTCCACCTGGCCTGGGGGTAGATCCCACATCATCATCGGTGACTATCCCGGCATCTCCCCGAAGATCATTAATTATCTATATCCGATAACGCTTGTGGGCGTGAACTACGTGAGCGGCTCTTCACATATCCTTATTCTATGTGATTTATTTGCACTTATGTGAAACAACGGCATCCGGATATATGATTCTATGCTTGTGATATTATCTTTGAACGCATCTTGCCATGACATGCATGCATGATTAATAGTCTTTACGACTTTATGACTTTTCCCCTTTAGCTTTTAGATCCTGCTCAAGAACAATAGCCGTGTTCACTTCAGGCCCCTTTTGCCCTTGAAGAGGTGGTTTTGATGGCCTCTTATTCCTTCTCTTTGTAAAGACGACGGGTTAAGCCAACTAGATCAGGCCTGGTATTTGTATAACTTGATTGTAAATCCTAACTAGTAGTTTATACTTGTAGTAACATTGTGTAAGCCGAGCTGGTTTATTTGTTATTATCCCTCCATGTTTTAAAGAGCATGCTTTTAGCTCTTTAGTAATTCCTTGAACTGTTAGCTTGGGTTCCTAGATGTAGTGTCGCGAAGACTTGGATAATTGTTTAACCTGCTTATCGTTTAAAAGTTTTAAAATTATCCGGCCGCTGCCGAGGCGTCGCGCTTGGTGCCGTTTTTGTGAATTAAGTACTTGCATGTTTATTTGCCTACTGTTATGCCAAGAATTGGTACGTTTCCTAGCCTATAAGGTGGGTTGTTTTGGTGTGATGTTCTAGTAAATTCTTATAGGTGCTTAGAACCCACCGTAGCCGAGGTAGAGGCCGACCCGTGAGAGTTCCCGAGGAACCTAAGTGTTGCCACCTCCACCTCCACCACCCAAACTAAATGGTGCTCATATGACGTATGACCGTTTACGTTTATGACCGAGATACTTGGCAGGTCGAATGTACCTCCTCCACCACCACCCCCGATCAGTGTCGCCACCGCGTGCGCTTATACCCGGTGCTGAGGCTCGGAATGCCGTGCCGTGGAGAGATTCTCCAAAATGAAGCCTCCATTTCAGGAGAGGCGGATGCTAGTATGGCCGAGCTGGCTTAGGACGTGAAGAAGATCTTCGCAACACCGGATTGCACCTGAGGAAGAGAAAATTCAGCTGGCGATAAGCTGGGAGAAGCCAACCATTGTGCCTACTTGCTAATGAGTTTGACCTGGGTATGTGCCAGACAAAGGGAGAAAGAATTCGTGAATTGGAGCAGGTTCCATGTCTATAGCTCAAGATCATCTAAATTCACCGAGTTGTCAGTGCACATCCGTGCAAGATGAGACGGCCAGAACCCAGAGGGGTGAAGATAATACAGGAAACAGTTATCCTGCCACTAAGGATTACGTGAGTGCGGGTAGATCGCGCGTGATGAGATCGAAGCGAGATATTGAGAGCACAGCATGAAGCATCCCGTGCGCCTTCTCACAGCTAGCCCGCAGCGTAATAGTAGGTCGGGCCTGAAATCGATTCGGCTATCACCGCAGGGGCGCAATAGGCATCGGCCTGTGGTCGATAGGCGCCTGCCTCCGAGTAGTAGTTCGCTTCCGCCCACAGGGCAATGACTCGAGGCGGAGGACCATTGGTTTGCTCTTATTGTAATAAGATTGGGCACTCTAGCGAAGTGTCGGACCGGACTTCGCACGTGTCTTGGTTGTGGAGATCTAAATCATCGGCTCAAAGATCGTCCCTAAGTCTAGAGCAGCCGCCTGGCC
>CM028383.1:110977090-111030031 GCA_013146195.2 Codonopsis lanceolata | reverse complement strand
TTACTAAGTTACGTTGGTCTAGATTGCAGTAAATGCAAGTTTGTGTTTAAGAGCATCATATTTTCTGTGTGCCTTTAAATTGCGGTCATACCACAGTATGATGTTACCTTGTAAATTATCATTTCTTGTCAAGTATGGGTTATCAGATAAACTCAAGTTGTCGATTCAAAGAGTGATCACCGCAGTTCTAATACCTTTGACCGTTGTTATACGTTTCATGAGCGAAGTGAACAAGCCTCCCGTAATGTCGTGTTGTGTCCCAAATCGCCATATAAGAATATATAGATATGGCGATTGTACGACCACGAGTTCTGCATTGTTTAGTATGGCGAGAATTTAATATTCTTTCACGATGACTACTTTCTGGTATAGTATAGAGGACTACTCAGATAGAGGAATATTATCGACTCCACAATGAGACTTGGTGAGTAACAGGCGGGACCCAGCGATTTCTAATTGAATTGGTTGTCAACGATTACCTTTGCTTGACCCATAGTGGTTGAAGTCTTCTAGTTAGTAACCAATTGCTACCTAGGGATGCATAGTTATTGTGTCTACTTGTTGCTAAGTCTAATCGTTAATGAGAGTATTAACGTGGTGTAACATGTTTTATCTATCGTAAATAGATTGTTAAGTGTATGAATATTCCATACTTAGTATACTGCATAATAGATTAATATGCTATGTACATGATATTGATTGCCATGCATGTATGTGATTATATTATATGTGCATGAGACCTTGATGAAGGATGCTATGATGTGATTTGCAACCCCTCGCATCCTAAGCGAAAGCTTTTGAAGTCACTTGAGAGGGCCTGACTTGATTATCAAGAGGTCTTCGTCGGAGAACTAGAACGGTATTATATGATATAGGAATTGAGAACCCGTTACCAAATGGAATAAATTGAAAATGGTATCTTGTTTTGCTTGTGCAAATATGTGCAACATGTATATTGAAATCATGCCATGAATGAAAAGAACTTGAGCCTTGATCAATGAGTTACCGTTCTACTTGATTTTAGTGTAAGGCGTTAGACCCTAGAGATTAGATGTCGTGGCCGAATAATTTAATTAGCAGGAAAACTCTTTATTGGGATGTTTGTTAATTCGCAACTATTGCTGCTTAAGAATTACTTGATTAGATGATAAAGAGGAATTTTCACCTCAATGTCTCGTTCTTTGGAACTTTGTAAGCCTTGATAATGTTCTTGAACCCGCCAAGAGTCAAGATGACTCGACTTTGGAATTGATTGGGGAGAATATTTGAGTATTTCTTTCCCCGTGTCTTGAGGCACACTAAGGTGGTCGTAGGATTGTGAATTCGTGGGCGAATTCTTTTAAGGAAGGTGAGGATGTAAGACCCAGAACCCGTGTAATTGACCTTCTTGCTGCGTGTCGTTCAGCGTAACCTCGCTTACTCGACTTGAGGTAAGAACCTTGATTAATCAGGGGAGGCGTATAGGAGCCAATATATTAGTTCCATATGTTCCATAGACCTTAACTAGTTAAAGTCACACGTCGCGACTTCGGCGATAGTCGGAATGCGACGCGATTGAGGGGTTACTTCCGTTTTGGGTTCGTGACCTCGGTTTGGGTCCTAGACCTCTTTAAGATGGTTTGTTAACATGTTTAGATGTGTTAGACTTCAAATTGGAGGTGTTCCTTAAGTCTATCGAAGATTTGGAAGTTTTGGAGATAGCGTTCGTCTCTATCGCGTAATTCGGGGAATCGAGTCGGCGTAATCGCCTCTCCTTTGGGATTCTTATTTCCCTAAGTTGTTATTCAACTTCCTAGAAGTATATAAGCTTCTTCATTAGCCCTTAGACTTGCCTTAAAAGTCTCCTTTCATTGCTCGTTTGATTTCGAGTTAGTTCGTCGTCCGGTTGCACGTTATTGCACCCTTTCCCGGTTTCGCTCCGAGTTGTTTCGGGAGTTGTTCGGGTGTGTTTTAGACTTGTTTTGAGTTGGGTTAGACCTTAGGATGGTTGCCCATAAGTTTGGGATCATTTAGATCAGGTTTAGACCAAGTTTTGGAGGTTCGGGGGGCGCCGCCGTGGGATGGAGTGGCGCCGCCTCGAATCTTGAGCAACCTTGCGGGGGAAGGAGTGAGGCGCCGCATGGAGCATGGTGAGGCGCCCGCCTCACTGCGAGGCTCTGGGATTTCTTTCCTGTTTTGATTTTTGGCGTGAAAAGTCTATACTACCCCCATCATAAACCCTCCCTTTGCCTTGTCCACAACAGGAAGGGTAGAATCGTCTTTCCTAACCCTTTATAATCTAATTTCCTCCTCCTCCTCCCTCATTTTCTTCTTCAATCGTGAGTTTAGAGAGAAGGGGAGAAGGAGCTCCCATGGAAGAATTGCCGATTCAGGAGTTAGGCCATCGGATTGTCGGCCGTGACCGCCATCGCGAAGCCCTCGCCAGAGTAGAGTCTTTCCCTCGGTTTGTTTTCCACATCCTAGAAGTTTGTGGCCCGATTGAGAATGCGTTGCTTAAGCCCTAGTTTCTCTCTCTACAAGTATCTTGATGATAGATTAATAGAATCTTGTTCCTTGTGATTTATTGTTGTTATACATGTCAAAATGATATGTTTCCATGAATATCGATAGATTTTGGTTAGGGTTGAAACCAAATGGGGTTATTGTGTATTTTGGAATTCTTATGAATTAAGATTGGTTGTTGTTGGGTTAGAAACCCGGATACATTGTGAATACCGAAATTATACCTTGGAATAGAAATTTGGAACTTGGTAGATAGACCCAAATGAAGTCAATTTATTTATAAAATTGTTATTCGAACCTTAGGATAAAATCCTATATCTTCTTGTGTTCATTGAATCTCAATTGCGAAACTTTGAGAATCGCGGGTGAGACCGAATTGGTAATAAGATTGATTTTGGCTTAGGACTCTAATTGAGTCTCTTGAATGAGGTTAAGTGCGAGATTATCGCTATTTCTTGGATGGTTTATGTGTGAGTCGAGAATGCGTAACTCGAGCGACAGAGCGGTTTGAATGGGTTCAATTATGAACTAGAACCAATAATACTAGTGGACTTTTAATGAGGTCCCAAGAGGCGTAGGAATGTACTATGTGACTCTACTTAGAAACCTTGTTAACATCCTTGGAAAATCCGGAACTGTTTCGTGACAATTCTCCCTTGGGAAGGATGTTTGAATCGTGTATACCCTAGTACCCTCTACGATGGGAATCTAAAGTTGTCATTAGCTGACCGAATGGTCATCAAGTCATGTGCGTGGTGATGGACTTATGAAGTACCATCACATAATTAATTGATGAATCTTGGGTTGTCTTAAGTCTTCTGCCCTTCAAATGTGCATGCTTGATCTCTAGTTTCTTGGAAACCTCGAGAGGATCTATAATATTATCCATCTTATGATTCTATGGAAATGAGCTTGATAAGGTTTGTTTGTGATTAATGCATGAACCCCTATGTTACTTGAGAGCATGATCTTTAAGCATATTGTATCTCTTATCTTTATAATTATCATCTTATTGAGTATCAACGTGATTTGAATTATAATTCTATTAACAAATGGAATTGCAACTTGAAAATTGATCTAAGCTTAGTTGAACAATAATCAACTTAGGTTTCAGACTTTTATACGACTTAGTAAAATTGAACTAAGGTTCCAAAAGGAGCGAGAACTTAACCATGCCTTAAACAAGAACCTAGAAAGGAGTCTTGGAATACATATAGTGTTCAAACTCTATTTGGTGGAATTATAGAAATGACTCGGCGAATTAAATGCTAGTGAGTCATTTAACAATACCGACTCCACGATAAACCCCTGGCAGCTTGAAATCCGTTTAACTAGAATACTAGTTTCGAGATTCTTAATTGAATTCATGCACACGCCTAATTACTAGCTGTAAAAGAATAACATGCCCACCTGACTTGAATGAGACCGCTATTACTGAGCTCGTCCTTGCTTGATTTCTTAAATAAGTAAATATTACTTGTTTTCCCGATAAGTCCGGTGACATACGTGTCTGCATTGTCTTGCCTTATTGTCTTGCTGTCTTGCACTGTCTTGTCTGTCTTGTCACGACTTGTCTGCCTTGTCTTATTGTCTTGTCTTACTGTCTTGTCTTTGTCTTGCTGTCTTGTTGTCTTGTCTTACTGTCTTGTCTTTGTCTTGCTTGTCTTGTCTTATCTTGTCTACTTTGGCATACATCTGTCTTGTCTTCCACTGGTTGACAATTCATTACAGATTACGAATCATGAGATTCGTGATAGTGATGAGTTGCCGAACAGCTTGAACAAACCCCTCCATTCTTGATCACTTTGGAGAAAGAGTACCTTGTGTAACCATTATGGGCGCTTGGAATAATACTATCTGGGTCGATGTACCATCTCGCACATGCAACGGCATGTTCACGTGCTGATTTATCTTGCGGGGAGCTACATGGCGGTACAGATTATATCCTATTCCCTTATATGTGGATTTCTTCTAGCATTTGTGAAAACCAAGTGCTATCCAGAATATGTAAACTAAATGCTTATATATATACTTCGCTCTTGATCGCTTGACTTTCGTAATAGGCACGTGAATTGTATGATACGTATATACGTAGACATACATACTTCTACTTGATTTCCTCGATTGCATGCATATGTACATAATGGTAGATATGCATATCCTTATGATAAACTCCCATGAATGAGTTGTTTGGTGCATAAATGAATTTACATACCACACTTGATAAACCTATGAGGTACTTGGTATATGTATATTTATAAATATGCATACTTCTATTTAATTATTTTATGAGAGGCTTGGGATGTCCTATGAATAGATATACATCCATAATCATGATTATTCTTGTGCCTTGCTTCCTGACCTGTTTGACTGTTTGTGAACAGGGAATTCACCCTGATTCATCTTGGTAGTGCAGGTAAGGACCGGTTTTCATTCGGTACAACCCGACTTAATGGGTCTTCGTCGTAGAAACGATATCAATTCCTTTTACGGCAATATTCAATTTATGTCTTATTGTTTAGTAGTAGCGTACTGGGTCATTATGACTCACCCCGTACTTTGTTTCTAGTTGCAGCTCAGGAGTCGTATTGAGGACGCATGTTTCGTGACCGTAGCAGACCACAGTTGATCGATAGCTCGAGCTTAGTTCGTGTGTTCGTGATTGTAATAGTCGAAGTTTCCGAGTAATAGCTTGTGGATTTCCATCTCTTCTAGCATCCTTGACTTGTATTTCATAATATTATATTCTTGTGAGTTCGTTGTATTGTAAGGTTATTTAGACTTTACAGTCGGGTAGAATATCTGGGTTTTGTTTTGGTTCTCCTTTGGGCCGACATGTTGTGTCGTTGCTCATAGCCTTGGGCTTTTCTCTATCCTAGTTGTTATTATTGTTGGTTAACCCCGGTATGCCTTAGCCGTGGGTAAGTGTTTTATCGAGGTTGGTCCCTTCTTTGGCCAGGCTGCCGATGGTTTGTCCAGCGTCTGCAATGTTGCGGCACGCGAGTTTCTTTTTCTTTCCTTCGTGAAATTTATGTCTCTCTTGGTATCTTTGGCCTTGGTTTCGAGCTTCATAGCTCGGGATTCCTGTTCCATATCATTTCCGCATACTGAATTTTGTAAACCCGTATTTTAGTGCGGCTTCGTTCTTGAGTCGAGCTTGTTAGCTCGTTGTCCGATTCGCACTATTATTTTTATAAGTGCTTGTCCTCTTCGTGCCTTGTCCTAGCGATGCGACGTTGGGATTTCGTTCCGGAATCCGGGTCGGGTCGTCACACACCATTCGAAATGGTCTAGGTCGGGCATTTGAAAATAATAAATCAGCCCCGATGTATTATTTTTTTTTTTGACTTGCGCATTTTTTTTGGGGGGGGCCGACCCACAATTTAAAATGCAAAAACCGGTCGGTCTTTGAAGTGTCTGAAAAACTATACGTTGCGAGGCTAGCTATGGTGTAGGGTAGCGATTCGAATATATTTATATGCATGTGTGCGTGTGTACGGTATTTAAAAAGCAAAAAAAAAGTTTTTTTTTAGATATAAAAAAAGAAAAGAAAAACAGATATGGCCTGTCTTGCTGTTATGTGTGGATTTTCTCGCCTTTTTAGCTTAAGCACGAGCAGACAAGCATATCATCAAGAAATAGAAAGAAAAGTGGGGAATCTATTTATTTTTATTAAAAATGGGTCATAATCCCCAAAATAAAATGACAGAATGAATGCATATATATACATATGTATATTTTGCAGAATGAAAATGAAGCAGAATAAAATAATATAAGGCCGAAAATGAAAAGATTTTAAAAGTAATGCCCGGCCCTTTTGTTGTCTTTGCCGGATAGTATTGCACATAAAATATTACATATATATATATATATATATATATATATATATATATATATATATATATATATATTTTTTTTTTGAAGATTTTTTTTGAAAAATACGAATATTTTCAAGTATATCCGTAACAATGTTTGAAATGAAACTGCTGCAAGATGGAGGATCATATCCACAAATATAGACACGGATGTTAAAGGAACGCAATATTAGACTGTTTTAGATTAATATAACAAGCATACTTTAGCCAGAAACAAAAGAAAAAAAAAGTTTTGGTTAATGAGTCTAGCCCTCCATTTTTATTCATTAAAATAAAAACGATCTCCCCAGCAGAGTCGCCACTGTGGGTTCCCGGGAAACGTGCTCCCGCGCCCCGCGCGCCCTTGGATAGGGGTGCGCGTCCGTGCGGATGCGGTGACATCCACTGCTCCCGTTCCAGCCTCCCTTGTTTAGGGGAGGACGAAATCAAAAGTGCGGGAGGAGTGCTGTCGGAATAGCGCGTTGGAATGCGCCTCGGTTGCCTTTAGTGGATTTTGATCCAATATGGGAGCTTTGGATTTTCTATGTCAAGTTATCCCTTTTTTAGGGGATACCAGGATATAGGAAAACATCACCTTTCCATTCTCATCCTCCCTTGTTTAGGGGAGAACGTGAAAGTGCAAAGAAAGATGTTGCCGCGCCCCCACTATGGATTTTATGAAAATAACCTTATGGCCTATTTCGGATCACTATGAGTGCTTTGGGTTTTCTACGTCAAGTTATCCCTTGTTTAGGGGATACCAGGACATAGGAATACATCACCTTTCCATTCCCATTCTCCCTTTTTTAGGGGAGAACGTGAAAGTGCAAAGAAAGATGTTGCGAGGCCCCACTGGATCCAAAATGTTTTTAGAGTCGCCATCTTTATTTTAAGGCAAAAATAAAGCAAAACCAGAAAAAAGAAAACCAGAGATAGAAAACGGGTTCGGAGGCTAAGTTACGAGTTGGGAAGGTGCTAGGCACCCAACTCGCCCTTTCGGTCTCAAAACGGTTTTTGGCTAAAGTATGCTTTTTGTTATATTTATTAAACAGATAAATAAAGCATTAACTACCTACAAATACATCCGTTACATCTATATTATTTACGGACTTGCAACAGTTTCTTTTACAAACAATTACAAATATACTTGGAAATATTTGGCCATAGTAACGGCTACATTTAGTATTATTTCCTAAATAAATCCGGGCAGCATAACTGCTTATATATTGATATTGAACCGGACCGGAAATAATACATTTACAAATAGAAACTTTACTGAATAAATAAAGTAAATAATTACAAATCTATCTAAAAACATTTTGTCATAATAACGGCTACATCTAGTACTATTTCCTAATTAAATCCGGGCAGCACAACTGCTTATATGACTACATTGGGCCGGACTGGAAATAATACTTTTACATCTAAATGAAAGACTTAAAAATAAAAACTTACAGACAGCGTAGGGGTGTGCTCGCTCTGTCCCTCGGGGAGAGAGTCTTTTTTTAAGTTGAAGTTGTGTGTTGTGTGTTTGTGTGTTGTGTGAATCGGGGGCGTGGCGCTCTGAAAGTTACTTTTCGGCCTCGGGATCGGGCGGGGAATGCTTGTTGTTTCGGTTGTTTGTTTGACGAAGTAGGTGAAATCGGGCGGAGTAACGATTTACTCTTGGCTGATTTGGCCTTTTAAATCGGGCAGAGCAACTGCTCTTTCCACGATTTTCGGACCGAGGAAAAAGGGTGGATACCTAGCTGGGGGGCTAAGGTATACTCCTATCGGTTGGATTTGTGTTTGGCGGAGGTTTGGCAGGGTTTCGAGGCTTTGGAGGTGATCTCTCACTATCTCGCACCGCTCTCTAATTCTCCAGCGTAACGTTAACGCGGAGAAGCTTTACGAAGGAATGTTGTGTTGAAAATGATCGACTGAAGCCTCTATTTATAGGCTGAATCAGGGACACGGCAGGAATTAAAATTCCTTCACTGTGCATCAAATGGTTGTACACCGCGCTGGATGAATTGTGCTTTGCAACGCTGTTTGAAGCTGTTGAAGGAAAGCTTTTTGGGCGCCATGCTATAGGAATTTGGGCGCCATGCCCAAATTTGTAGGGGGCCACGCCCATTTCTTCTTTTGTGCTTCAAATGATTGTACCCTGCGTTGGAAAAATTGTGTTTTGCGGCAAAAATTGGATGAACAGTGGCTGAGAAGTGGAATTGGGCGCCACCCTATATGAGTTTGGGCGCCATGCCCAAACTTGATGGTAGCCATGCCCAAATTTCAAAGTTGGTCCCTTTTGAACATCCAGGTCCCTGCAATTTGTCCTTTTGCGCATCCTGCTTTGTCCTTTTGCACTTTTGACCCTGTAACTTGACATTTGTTAATGTTTTAACAGGTCTTGATATTTTTTGTCATGTCACATACCAGGGGTACGAAATTGGGGTGTCTACACTCTGCGAATTCTAGCCATAATTTTTTATGGGCATTTTAAAAATGATTTCAAGAAAATAGATTTTAGGGGTTATAATGATGTATTCATTTGAGAAACAAAGTAGAAATGTGAAGAAACATGGAGGGGAGAGATATGAGTTCGATGCGATGAGAAGAGATTGATGTATTTTAAGAAAAAACTGAAAGTGGATTTTTGCGGTTAAAAAAAGGGGGTAAGTTCGGGTCAGCTAGTCTTTTTCTCAAAGTTTTCATCGCTCCAGTTCACTATATATTTTTAAACCGAAAAATGACACTTTTGGGGGGTGAAAAGATTACGTTACCCTTAATGAACCGAAGATGCTTTACAATGATCACTCAGTGCATCACGCTGCATCAATTTTTGCACTACGATGCATCAATTTAAATTACTTAATCAAATTTTGCATCGCCCTGCTTTAATTTTCGCACAACAATGCATCAATTTAAATTATCTAATCCAATTTTTATCGCAGTGCACCAAATTTATGCACTGTAATGTATCAATTAAATTACCTAATATAATTTATGCATTGCACAGCACGCAACACCAAGTCAAGTATCCAATTGATGCATTGCGCTGCAAATTTATAGTGAACCAAACATTCTTGTCCTTCACCTTCTACTTCTTTCTCCTCCATCGTAAGCCTTCTTTTTCCTCCCCCTCTTTTGCCTTCGTCCCTACTGAAAAATTCTCAAACTAAGTACATGTCCATTACAGTTTCGTACTTAATGAATTGAAAAAATCGTTTCCGGTTTCGTTGTGCAACAATCATGATTTTTGAATTACAAAGTGTTAGTTGGAGATGTGGAATAAGATGAATTGAGCATTTTATGAACAATATTTCGAAAATGGACTTTAGTGAAAAAAAATGTTTGGGAAAAGGTAACGGTCAGTTATTTCTTCTTAAAAAAAAGACATGTAATTAAGAGGTTAAATATTAATGAAAGTCGACAGGCCCACAATATATCCTATTATAAATAACATTGTTCCTTGGATTAATCTTTGGGGTAAAATTCTGTCCGGTCCCTTTTTCAAAGTTTATAACCTCAAAAGTCTAAAAAAAAAATTTCAACCGCCAAAAGACCACTTTTCGAAATATTGTCATCATCTTCTTCAACATCTTCGACAATACACTTTGGATTCAAAAATCATGATTGTGCGCAACGAAACTATAATGGATTTGTGCTGGGTTGAATGATTTTTCAGTTGAGACGAAGACGGAAAAGGAGGAGGAAGAAGAAAGTTTACGACATAGGAGATGGAAGAAGAAGGTGGATGATGTAAATTGGTTATTTATGTTTTTGTATCGCAGTGCAAAAATGAATTAGATAATATTTTTGTACCACAGTTCAAAGTTTAGTTTCCTAGTCTATTTTTGAATCGAGGTTCATAAATTTCATTGCATTAATTTTCGTTCAATGTTTAATTTCTTTGTCTATTTTTGAATCGTGGTTCATAAATTTCATTGCATTAATTTTTGCACAACGATTAAATAGTTTAATTTCATAGTCTAATTGCACTACGGTTCATAAATTTAACTTGATATTTTTGAACTGCGATACAAAAACATAACGTGTCTCAGGCTCATTAAGAGTATCACATTCATTTCATCCTCAAAAGTATCATTTTCCAGTTGAAAAAAAAAACTGAACTAAAAGGATTATAAACTTTAAAATATGGACGAACCCACAATTTTACCTAATCTTTAAATAATGATATTATTTGAATATTTGGAGATGAGCTTCACCTTGCATTGAAGGCATTGTGGAGCTCAAAAGCTATTTTAGTGGGCTTACAGCTGGTTACCCTTAGTCCATGGTCCTACTGTGGGTTTGAGGGCGTGACTTATACATTCAGACGTTATATTATAGGTGCGCTCGCACAATTACAATCACATACATTCATCTTTTCAATTCCGGATTTTAGTTAACTCCTTTTACCCTTATCAATGAAAATCAAAGGACACAGAATCAATAATAATAATAACAATAATAATAATAACAACAATAATAGTAATAACAATAATAATAATAATAATAATAATAATAACAATAACAATAATAATAGTAATAATAACAACCATCATACTAACAACAAAATACCTAAACTTAACCGCCATGGGAGTGTTCACATTCGTATGCAAAAGTTTCGGCGGTGAGTGGACCGCAAAGCAGTACAAGGGCGATCTTGAAGCTTCCGTCGATTCCACATTCGATTTGCAGAGGAAGCTCGTCCAAGTCGCTCTCTCTAGCGATTCTTCTGGTGGGGTTCAATCTTCCTTCTCCTAATAATAGTAATAATAGTAATAATAATAATAATAATAATAATAATAATAATAGTTAATAATAATAGTAATAATAATAATAATAATAATAATAATAATAAAACAACAACAACAATAACGATAATAATAATAGTAATAATAATAATATTAATAATAATCGTAGTAGTAGTAATCATAAAAATATTAATAATAATAGTAATAATAATAGTAGTAATAATAATAATAGTAATAATAGTAATAATAATAGTAGTAGTAATAATAATAATAATAATAGTAATAATAATAATTATCATTATTATTATTAAAAAATAAAATAAATATCTCACATTGTACTCGTGCGAAATATCGGCTAAATAGCTTGTATTAATAATAATAATAATAATAATAATAATAATAATAATAATAATAATAATAATAATAATAATAATAATAATAATAATAATAAAGGCATTCGAATCAATGAAAGTTGCTATCAATGGGCTACAATAGAAAGTGGAATAGTTAAACTCAATTATAAGTTTAGAGTGGCTAATTGACGTAGAAAAGGGTACTCATGTGTTTCTCACCAAGTCCAAGTTGGATAGTTGGGTAACAAACCTAGAAAGGGGAGTGGGGTGGGGGTGCCGGGGTTGCGTGGGTGAGGCGCAGGGGGTTGCTAAGCGACAATATTGAAAATTTCACTCTAGTAGAAATCAAAAGTTTAGGACCTGCGCGTGGGGTATAAGTGTAACACCCGAAAATTATATATTTAATTAATTGTGTATTAAGGTGTATTCGCATGTTTAATTACGTGCTAAGTATTATGATTAATATGTTTTATGTTGTGAATTTGAGTAATTATCTTATGAGAATCCAATTAAGCTCAAGATATGTTGGGCTTAATGTGATGTGTTTAAAGTCCACATTGTGACTTTGGTTTTGTTGGTTATGATTTTTAACCAACGTGGAATAGAAAATGATTTGTTAAGCTAGAAAAATATTTATTTTCGGCTAAGTTGACCCTAAGTTCAGCCTTGGATGACTTAGGGACCTTTAGGATTAACTTGGTATTGTTTTGGAATGAGTTTTGTGTGGAATGACACGTGCTCAAATCCGATTTTTAGTTCGGGCCGTGTATTTCCGGATACCAGAAATAGCTTGTAGTAAAACGGCCACAGTTTTGTATAGAAAACTCGAAATTGAGATCCGTTTGGTGCATTAGAAACTAGACTTTAAGGGCTTTCTAACCATATCTTATTTGTAATTTTTGGATTTATAGATCAGTCCAGACACGTATTTGAAGTGGACTGAAATTATTTGGACAAATTGGACTTGTTGGGCTTTTAGGTCCCATGGGCTTTGGGCCCACTTCACACCTTATGGTTGCAGCCGTGAGAATTATGAGACTTATCTCTTTCGCTCTCAAAAGGCAACCGTCCACCATTGTTGGTATTTTGGAGTTTCGAGCTTCCGAGCTCGATTCGTCAGCAAATATTTACCCGTTTTTAATTTCGATTTTGCAGGAATGTTGTACGTGTTGAGGGCTACATTTATACCCAAATATTTTATGTATCCACCGATATTTTTCAGAAGAGGTAAGTTACTAATCCACTTGTTTACTTGTGTGTGCAATAATATATGTAACATATTATGTTTCTATAGTATTATATTAGTTAACGGGTAGAAAATAGTCTACTTGTTAATTGTTTTGAGCTTGGATTTAGTATACGTGTTCGTAGTAAATAAGTACTACGTTTAATCGGTAAAATAGCCGATAAGAATGAAATAGGGTGATAATACAAAATGACAATTATGACCCGTAAATTATGAAGTTGTAATTATTACCGCTCCGAGATTTGATTCGTTGAATAATTGATTTTATGGAATCAAGTTGAGTGAAATAAATTATATGTGGTATTGTAACTAACACTTATAATGTTTGTATTTATTTGGGGAATAATTATACACTTACAAATATTACGATGCGATAATAAAAAAGAGTGACCCTAAACGTAACACCAAAATCCCTAAACGTAACACCATTTAATGTATAAAATGACCTAAATACCCCTTTTAACATTTAATATATACTCACTTTTGGTACACACTTGCGGATGTTTTGTCAAACATCCGCTATGCCCTAACGGATGTTTGACAAAACATCCGCTAGTTTGTAGCAGTTGTTTTGTCCGAAATCGAAAAAAAAATGTAAATCAACGGTTTTTTGTTCGTAATTGAAAAGAAAAAATAAACCGAATCAAAATCAATCTAATTCACATGTAAGAATATTATTGTGGTATTGTAATTGACTTTACGAAGTCAAATTAGAGTTGACTAATAGTTAAGTCAACGGAGTGGTTTAGTTCCAACAGAGAATTAAAGTATTTTAAAGGATATTATTCCTAAGTTAAACTTATGAAGTTTTGGGAGTAATTAGCAACGTGTATGTTGAGGTCTAAATAGATGTTATAAGATATGAAAATAGTACCTGAAATTCAGTTACGTAAAGTTGTAACAAATAATAGATGTTTGTAGAGGCTTTGCAGGAATTTTACGTGTTTATTAGACGTTGACTCAAGGCTCGTATAGAGATTGGGGGTCGGGGCGTTATAACAAGTGTCAATTTTCATAAAATTCAAAGCTAAATTTGGAATTACATTGTAGCCTATATTTATAGGACTCATAAGACTTGGAAAAGAAGTTAAAGCTTTCTAAAAACTAGTCTAACCTATATAATAAGCTAATAGCCAGGACCTTAAAACATCATTAAATTGCCTAATCTACCTCTAAATATAAAATTACTATCCTATAAATTATAATTTCAAAAATTAAAATATAATTAGAAATAATTAGATTTAATAAACTATATTTTAATACCAATTTGACTTCCTCCCACATCCTTTTCCTCGGCTTCCAAAAAAATTCATCCTCGAATTTGAAGTAGGGGCAAAAAGTTGAAACAATAGGTTTCATGCTTGTCCTCCCACTTGGCCTCAACATAATGACACTAAAATCTGTAAAACTGTGTATCCTTGTAGACATCCATCCAATCATTCCAATGGATCTTTATAAAGTCGTGGAGTAACAACTTGTTAATGAAACAAGAAGAAAATGTTTGCGAAGGGAGAAGATAAAATGGATTTGTGTAATGGGTTTTGAAAAAAAAAAGTAACCGGTTTTGGTTCTGGAATCTACCATCAATTCTTCATTGTAGACTGGTGGATTACTCCAAATCTCCAATCGACAATGGGTTGAGTGAGAAGTTGGGTTTCAGAAAAGGGCCATAAGGTACCAAGTAATGGAATTGACATGATATGGAACTGGTGATGATAAACGGAAAAATTAAACAAAGAATGAGAAGAGAAGTTGAATAAAAGGGTGAATCGATTCCTCTAACAAAAGCTAGCAAGCCAGGTTTCGGCTCTGATACCAACTGATGTAGTAAAAGCAACTAAAAAGTAACTGATAAATATTAACACTGTTAAGATCGCGTACGACTATCAGCGATGATCTTCTAAATCTTGTTGAGGTTCGCAAACTTACGACGATTTAAGCATTAAATCATGTTAAGGTCTACGAACTACTACAATTTAGGCATCAATTTCGTTGATTCAAAAAAATATCGAAAATTTGGAATACATAATCAATTCTCATAAAATTCAAAGCTAAATTCGAGTTACATCGTAGCCTATATTTATAGGACTCTTAAGGATTGGAAAAGAAGTTAAAACCTTCTAAAAACAAGTCTAACTACTAGCATTTTTGGAGTTAACTGTGAGCCGGTCCCTTTTTAGGGTTTTGTAACCGTTTTAGAATCCCTTTTTTTATTTCCAACTGCATAAGTCCACTTTTGTTATTTTCTTCCTAAAATGCCCATCACGATGTGACACATGAGCTTTCTCTGCAAAGCAATTGATATCCATATATCCTCGCCCTGTCAAAAAGCACACCTTATCTTTTTTTTTAATATTTCCCTAGTGAATCTTTTTTCTTCCTAAAATTTCTCTGTTTCCGATAACTTCTTCCTAAAATTTCTCCAGTATATCTTTCCTTCTTCCTAAATTTTCTCCGGTGAATCTCTCTTCCTAAAATTTCGTAGGTGAATCTCAGTTTCCATTCCAAATATCCCCACCTTCGTCTTCCCAAATATCTTTGACTTAGACTTGTAATTTATTCTTTTTTTTTTCTAAAATTTTTCCGGTGAATCTTCCTTCCTAAAATTTCTCTGGTGAATCTCTGTTTTTATTCAAATAATTTGTAGCAAGGAAAGTTGATTTCAGTGGCTATACGGGAGTGATCAATTGCTAGGAGTCAAAAATGCCTAACTTGGGAAATAAATGTAAAAAAAAAAAACAAAGTGCGAGAAAAATCAAAGCCAAAGTGATGCATCCAGATGCAGTCATGCAGATGCACACTCTGATGTATCCCGATGCATGATTTTGAATTATGTTTTCATGATGATGCATGATTTTTGAATCGAAATACATGAAACTTCTTCCCAGTAATCCTGATGTAAAAATTGGATTATCGATGTACCTTCTTCCCATTAATCGCGATTCAAAAATTAAATTATCGATGCACACCTTCTTCTCAATAATCCTAATGCAAAAATTGGATTAACGATGCACATTTTGGAATAAAGATGTACATTTAACTCATCTCATTTAAAAATACGGTAAATATCCCGTAATAATATATACTGTAGCTTCCTAAAACTTCTCCGATGAATCTTCTTTTCTTCCTAAAATTTCTGTAGTGAATCTTCCCGGTAACTTTTTTCTAAAATTTCTTTGGTAAATCTTTATTTATTCCTAAAATTTCTCTAGTGAATCTCCATTCCTAAAATTTCTCCTGTAAATCTCTGTTTCAATTCCGATAGCTTGTAAAGTTGATTAACGTGGATATACATGGGTGATCAATTGCCGCGAGTCAAGTCTTCTAACTTGAGAGATAAATGTGAAGAAACAGAGTGAAAGAAAAATCAAAGTCAAACTAATGCGTCCTGATGCACAAACCGATGCACCCTGATGCATGATTTTGAATTATGTTTCCATGCGATGCATGAAATTTCTTCCTAGTAATCTCGATGCAAAAATTGGATTACCGATGCACACATTAGAATTACGATGCATCGAATTTGAAGTACGATGTAGCGTGCCCCTAATCTAATTTCATTAAGGGTATTTTTGTCATTTTGCCCCCAAAAGTGTACTTTAACGGTTAAATAAAAATATATGGGACCTTAGCGATTGAAAATATCCCAAAATGAACTGGTCGGATCATCACCATTATTTCTGCCGGAAATGCATAAGCCTTGGCTAAGATTTGGGATCATCTAATTCGTAGGTAAGTTAATGGTTTTATATGGACCAGCTAAAACTATTTGTGCCTAATAGGAAGCCAAAAATTAGGAATAATTGCGGATCGATCCACTTTCTAAAGTTTATAACCCTTCTAATCTTGTTTTTTTTTTCAATCAGAAAAGACACTTTTGGGGGTAAAAAGACAACTATACCCTTAATGAGTCTGGGACGCTTTACATGAATGCATCGCCATGCATAAATATTTGGATCACGATGCAGCAGTTTAAATGGAATCAAATTTTAATTACCTAATTCATTTTTGTATCGTGATGCAACAATTTTAATTACCTAATTCAATTTATTTATCTAGTCTAATTTTGCATCGCGATGCAAGAATTGATGCATCACAATGTAAACATTAAATTAAATTACCTAATCAAATTTTATTTACCTAGTCCAATTTTGTATCGCAATGCAAAAATCGTTACAAAAACAGACATTTATCTACCTTCTTTCCACTACACAATCAGCAAATGATTCAAATTTATATACATCTTTCATGCATCCCAAATCCAAATCGATGCATCACAATTCACAAATAATGCATAATGATTCAAAATTGATGCATTCAAATTCAAAAATGTGTCGAATAACGAAAAAAAAAATTATTTAAACATTTTATCGAACATTTTACTTGCCAACATAAAACACATGTGTGTTACTAAATATATTTTGAATCATACAAACACAAATAATGAAAGAAGAAGAACAACAATCAGCATATATGAATTAGTAAAAGAGTGAGAAGTTCGGATAACGAAGAAACAATATGAAACTATCATTCTTCCTCGCTACCCAACTCCCCACTATCTTTTCACTTCATATATTTTTTGCGTTTTCGAGTGAACGAGGGAGAAGAAGAAGAAAAAAAAATTTACAGCGTTCTCTGAATTTGGGAATTATAAGAACATTTATTTCGAAAATGACCTTCTGCGGTTGAAAAAAATGGAGAAACTGGAGGGGTTCTAAATTTGGAAAAGTGAAACGGCCGGAATTTCACCCTAAAAATTAATCTCAACTAGTTTTTTTAACCAGTGCATTAAACGCACGTCAACTAAATCGTACATAAACAAAATAAGGAAGATCGGTTTATTAACAATTACACATAAGTATATCACTAATCATTATAGATTCTAAAAAAACTCCTTATACAAAACATTTGTTGTCTTATTAGTTGGTTTTTCATCTTCATCGCGTATCAATATCTTCAAACCAAAATAATTTGTTACTCTAAAAACTACGACATATAACTGTCCATGACTAAATACTTTTTTTTTCGAACAGGGACTTACGTGCAATTATTGACTTTGACACTTGTTAATTGTTATTGCATATGATACCAGCAATGTAAATTATCTTCTCTAGAACTTGAAACACAGTCTTACATCAGATAGAGTTAATGACAATCTTGGGATAAAAACATTTTCTCAAACATTGCTTCCTTTCAAAAATTTTGTTTCAACAATATGATCCCAAAGATTTATGATGATTAGTCTTGTTCCATTGCACACCCTGCAGCATGGTCAATGTTTCTTAATAACATTACTGAAACACTAATTTTAAATGTCAATTCATGGTCTGACAACCTCGAACACTTTATACTATTCAAAAACTCTGTATAATAAATGTTTTTGAACAAACTTGAATTTTTTTCGCCCTTCAAATAGAATATGAACTCAAATAAGTTCTTCCTTTTGAATGATTACTTTTATTAAATTATATTTATATTTTATGAATAAAGAAATTTCTAAGAAGAAAATAAGCTAAAATCAAAATAACGAAAGTATTTTTACCATTAACTATTATTTTTGTTTTGTAAATTATTTTGATTTTAATAACTTCCATTATATATATTTTTTGTTTTATTGACTTCGTAACTATTTTTTTTATTTTTAAGAATTAGTTTTATGGAAAAATTTTGTCTCGTAATTTTTTTATTACTTTGTTAATCTCAGTTTAATTTTTTTTGTTTTATTGACTCTGTAACTGTTATTTTTGTTCCATCAAATATTTTTATTTTACTAAGATATTTTTGTTTTACATAAATATTTTTAAAAATTTGTTTTAAACTTTTGTTCAGTAAATTATTTTTATAATTTTACTAACCTCAGTTTAAATTAATTTTGTTTTATTGACTTCGTAACTCTTATTTTTGTTCCATCAAATATTTTTATTTAACTAATGTATTTTTATTTTACATAGCTATTTTTAAGAATTTGTTTTAAAATTTTGTTCTGTAAATTATTTTTATTATTTTAGTAACCTCAGTTTAAATTGTTTTTGTTTTTATTGACTATGTAACTATTATTTTTGTTCCATCAAATATTTTTATTTTACTAACGTATTTTTGTTTTACATATATATTTTTAAGAATTTGTTTTAAACTTTTTCAATTATATTTAATATTAATTTAATATATTTATGCCACAATCATTAGTTGATTAAAGCGATTTTATGATTTATGCTTTTAATTATAAAAGCCCCGAGAATAAAGGGAAAGGTATGCAATTTCTACCTTCTAAAACTCTGCAAAAATAAATTGTGATTCTTGCAAGTTATTGCTAATCAATCCTTTGAGGTTATAAGATACGTTGAAAGACGGGTATCAAGATTGGACCAATTCCATCCATTTGCATCATTTACTAATCTCGTTTAAATTAATTTTGTTTTATTGACTTCGTAACTTTGTTCCATCAAATATTTTTATTTAACTAATGTATTTTTATTTTACATAGCTATTTTTAAGAATTTGTTTTAAAATTTTGTTCCGTAAATTATTTTTATTATTTTAGTAACCTCAGTTTAAATTGTTTTTGTTTTTATTGACTATGTAACTATTATTTTTGTTCCATCAAATATTTTTATTTTACTAACGTATTTTTGTTTTACATATATATTTTTTAGAATTTGTTTTAAACTTTTTTTTCGTAAATTATTTTATTTTACTAACCTTCGCATTAAATTATTTTTGTTTTGTTGATTCTATAACTTTTATTTTTATAGTGGCTTACTCCATAAATTATTTTTACTTTACTAACCTCTTATATTTTTGTTTTCTTAACTCTGGAACTATTATTTTTGTTTTAGTTACTATTTTTATGTTTAAAGAGAGAAAAATGTTTAAACATAACTAAAAGAGGGGATATGGTGCTGATCATGAGAGAGAAAAAAAAGGAGAAGACGGGAGAGAGAAAGAGAAATATAACCAGAGAAGATAGGAGAGAGAAAGAGTGAAATGATTATAAGATTATAGAGAGAGACGAAGTCAATCATACAAGGTAGAGAAGAATAATATGAAAGACTCAATTTTATGATGATGCTAGAGATACATATTTATAGGGTTACAATAGGAGGAGGTAATCTCCTAGAAGGTTTCTAGATCTATACAAAGATTTTCTTTCCTAATCTAATACAAAGATTAAGTTTCCTAAACTATATATAGCAATATATACTTGAATATAATATTGTGATATTATATTCTTAATATGCCCCAGCAAGATGGACGGTCCATGGATAAGTCCAATCTTGGAGAGTGGTGAGATGAACCGGGTTTGATGAAGCGGTTGAAGATGGATGTGTTCCCGGACATGTACGTCGTTTCTGATGTGATGTGGTTCCTCGCATCCGAGGTGGTGATAGGTTGGTGCATGACTATGTCGGAGACGGTAGGGTTGTGGAGTGGGGTTTCGGCCAAGAGTAGTGGTCCGAATGTTTGAAGGAGAGGGTTTCGGGTTTCGGAGGATGTTTGAAGGAGAGGGGTCTCGGGTTTCTGAGGGTGTTTGAAGGAGAGGGGTGGAGAGTTTCGGCTTTTGGGGTTTTGCCGAAGGGTTTGTAGGGGGAAGGAAGAGTTTCGGCTTTGGGGTTTTACCGAGGGGTTTGTAGGGGGAGGGAAGAGTTTCGGCTTTGAGGTTTTGCCGATGGGTTTGTAGGGGGGAGGAAAGAGTTTCGGCTTTGGGGTTTTGCCGAGGGGTTTGTATGGGGGAGGAAAGAGTTTCGGCTTTGGGGTTTTGCCGAGGGGTTTGTAGGGGGAGGAAAGAGTTTCGGCTTTGTTAGGGTTTGAGCCGAGAGTTTTGGTGGTGAAAAAAAAAGAGGGAGGGGGGGTTTCGGCTAGGGTTTTGCCGATGGGTTTGGTGGTGAAATAAAAGAAGATGGGTGGGTTTCGGCTAGGGTTTTGCTGAGATGGAGGAAGGTGGGGGGTTTTCGGCTATAGGGTTTTGTCGAGTTGGTGGAAGGAAGAGGGGTGGGTTTCGGCTTTTAGGGGTTTTTGCCAAGGTTTGTGTTGTTTTTGTTGGAGAAGAAAGTAAAGAAAAGAAAATTAGGGTTTCGGCTATTAGGGTTTAAGCTGAGAGTGTTTGAAGGAGAAGGGTGGGTTTCTGATGTTGGTGGTTGGTGGAAGCAATGGTGGTTAGGGGGTGGGGTTGGTTTGGCTTTGAGGGTTTTGCCGTAGGTTGTGGTGGAAGGTGGTGATGGCTGCAGTGGCTGTGTGGGATTGGATGAGAGAGGGTTAGGTTTGGAGAAAGGTGGAGTTGTAGGTGGATGGCGGAAGAGGGTGATGGTGTTTAGGCGGTTTTGGGTTTTGTCGAGGGTGGTGGATGGCGGAAGCAAGTGGTGGTGGGTGGGTGGGTTTTGGCTTAGGGTTGTGCCGAGGGTTTTGAAGGAGGAAAGGAAGTATCAAGAGGTGGTGTGTGTAAGACTTAGGGTTTTGCCGCTAGGGTTTGGCGGAGAAGTCCTATAATGGATCTTAATGCTCTGATACCATATAAGATTATGGCAAAACCCTACATTTGGCCACCCAACTTTTCAAAAAATTGCAAGGCGGCCACCGAAAGTTTAAAACTTGCAATGAGGCCACTGAACTAAATTTATGTTGCAAGCGTGCCCATATTTTGGATGTCCGTTAGTTCCATCGTTAAATATGAGTGAAATTCCTATTTTGTCCCCTTTAAATAACAATTACTCTCTTTATGTGATATTAGAAACCCAAAGGGTCTAATGAAAAAAAATCAAATATAAACCCTCTTCATCTCCCATCTTTCTCTCTCTCCGCCCAATCTCAAAGAATCTTCGGTTTGGGAATTGGGTTGCCGGGTGTCGAATGGCTAGGGAGATGAAGGGACCGGTGGATTTGGCTATGTGGAGGCTAAACGAAGGTGGACGCCGGATGGCGGTGAGGATCGGGCGTTAAAGACGAGAATTCGGTAAGTTGATTGGGGATGAACGGAGATGGAAGCGGCTAGAAATTGGAAGGGGTTATCGGCTGGACCTTGGTGGAGCTTTTGTGATACGAAGGAGATGGCGGCAAAGATGAAGGATTCAAGCTAGGTTTGGAGCTCGCCCGGACATGGCGGGTGGCGAATCTGAGATGAAGCCGAGGAGATGGAGATGGAGATTAAATGGAGGGGGATCAACGTCGGTGATGGATGAAGGGAGGTAGAACGCCGGGTGATGGTGGAGATCGAGGTTACAAAAAGGGCGGCTGTTGATTGTTTGGGCAGAGGGAGGGGCGGGCTTGGTGTGAAATTAGAGAGAGAGATAGAGAGAGAGAGAGAGGAGATGGCGTCGCCTGGTTCACCGAGAAGGAGGCTGCTGGGTTTATATAGGGGCCGGACCAAAATCGCTTCGATCTGCCTCAATAGAGGTCTACTAAACTCAGGGAGTTGTGTGACCAACTCTTCGCATCGGTGCTCACTTGTGCTTGGTATATATCGCCGACCTCCTTCATCTTCTGAATCTTCATCGCCGCCGTTCGCCTTTCCCATCACCCACATCCGGTCAAACCTCCCACACTGCATCATCGCCTGCATCCATTCCGGATCGGCTGCGAGACTCCATTGTTGGGGTAGCAACCTTTTTCTCTTTCTAGAAATAGCAAGACCACCTGTTTGTTCCGATCAAACCCAGGTTTCGAAAATGAAAAACATATTTATAAAAAAATTCTTAGACCCCTTTGGGTTTCTAATATCACATAAAGAGAGTAATTGTTATTTAAAGGGGGCAAAATAGAATTTCACTCATATTTAACGATGGAACTAACGAACATCCAAAATATGGGCACACTTGCAACATAAATTTAGTTCAGTGGCCTCATTGCAAGTTTTAAACTTTCGGTGTCCGTCTTGCAATTTTTTGAAAAGTTGGGTGGCCAAATGTAGGGTTTTGCCTAAGATTATAGAGAGAGTCGAAGTCAATCATACAAGGTAGAGAAGAATAATATAAAAGACTCAATTTTATTATGATGCTAGAGATATATATTTATAGGGTTACAATGGGAGGAGGTAATCTCCTAGAAGGTTTATAGATCTATACAAAGATTTTCTTTCCTAATCTAATACAAAGATTAAGTTTCCTAAACTATATATAACAATATATACTTGAATATAATATTGTGTTATTATATTTTTAATAATGATAACTGAAAAGTTAATAATTCAAAAGTGAAATTTTATAGGAAGAAATCTACCCTTACCATTATATATATATATATATATATATATATATATATATATATATATATAGAGAGAGAGAGAGAGAGAGATAGATAGATAGATTTGTCTTGGAACAGTTTAACCATAGCTTCTTTAGCATACGTAAGAGTACTTCAGCCCTTCCATTTACTTCTTCAATCTCTTCTATAATATCCGAGAAAAATCTATGACTCACAAATGAATCTGAAAATAAGAGGGCAAGATAGAATAATGATCATCGAAGCATTGTGACAAGAGAAGGTTGCTCTTAGTTAATTAGTTAAAACCAAGTTAATTATCTAATATATTCGCACCATTTTCAAATTATCATCCTTCTTTTCTTTTTTATCCGTTTTAAAATAATTTTCCTCTCTAAAATCGACTTTAATTATGACCATATGTTCAAAGACATTAAAGGAAACAACACATTTCACAATATTTATAATCAATTCAATTATTTTTTCTTAAATGGTGTGTCGGATCAAAGGGGACGATTATTTTAGAACTGAGGCAGTTCTAAACTACTACTATTAATTTCCAAAGCTAGATCGAGCTAACCTAGAGGCTACAAAGTTTTTTAAGCCAGACCTAAATGGTATACCAGTATCGGGTAACCAGGCATTCCCATCAATATATTCTGCCACGGTAAAAGGCATTGCTTGCTGGTGCAGTGAAGACATGAACACCATGCCATTTGACCCTTTCATTAGTGTTTGCACCCGGACCATAATTACCGTACTCTGCCAAAAACACCAGCTCAGTTTTGTTATCCCAATCCATCCATCCTTTCGGCTGCACAACATTGTCCAGAAACGATTCCATGAATATCACCGTAGCATAGTTTTTCCAAGGGCGTCCGAGGTAAACTTGCACCTGTGATTTTCAATGAATTGTGAGGAGATATCAGTTCAATCCCTTTCCACACCTCCTTAGAGACGATAATGAAAAAGATTAAGAAAAAAAAACGCTTTCGCCATTGAAAAGAAAAAGAAATTTGTACATTTGCTTTAGATTTCTCGAGCTCGGGTGCCACAGTCACATTACAGTTCTGGAACGAAAATCCACTAGACTCTGTTGCTGTCTCCTTTCCCTGAGCAGTCACGAGTACCGTTCCAGTGCGTCGTCCAAAGATGCGGCAATCTTGGAAGACTGCCTTTGCATAACCAAAGATGAAATCGACAGTACCATAAATATCACATTCTTTGTAAAACTGTACACCAATATTTGCTAGTAGGGTATCTTGGTAACCAAGAAACACACACTTGTAGAATGCCGTGTAGTTTGCATCACTGTTCAAAGCCACTGCTTGATGATGAATTTCTCCGGCTGAGTTTTCAATGGTTAAGTTCCATGCCATAAATCCAGTCCCATGCACATCTATATAACAATGTTTGCATGGAATTTATCAGCATGAACATATATATATAGATATCACACATAAGAACAACAAGATTCAAGTTAGAACAACACAAATAGTACTCCCTCCGTTATATATAAATTATTGTCTAGTTTGACTTTTATTGAGTCAAAATTACTTTTTTCCAATAATTTAAATTATGAAGTCAAAAGGACTTATAGATTACTGTCGAGTTTGACTTTTATTGACTCACAAGGACTGTGATAAATTATTGTACAGATTGACATTTATTTGAGTTAAAAAAAAAACTTTTATTGACTTACTCAAGGTGGCAGAGGTTTCAATAGAGTGTCCCGATGAATTACTACGATTATCAGTGATCTTGGTGGTCGCAGCATCGTCTCCGAACAATGCTATGTACCTCTTCGAAGACGAGACCTCGACGTGCTCGTTGTAAACACCAGGTTTGATTCTGATATAGTAATGCTTATCACCGGGAAGGTTATTAGGAGCAGCAGCAATTGCATCAGATATACGGGTATAATCACCCGAATTATCTTTTGCTACCGTAGCACCAAAACCATTCGACAAATGTAGAGCCGACGACGTCGACATCAATGAGGGCACAGTAACACTTGAAGCAAGGAAAACGATAACAATGAGTGAAAAGAGTGCCATAGTTATAAGAGTGAAAAGAAAACTTGAAAGACAAAGTTTTGAAAGAATGGTTAAGTAATTTGTGTGTTTTCATGGTTGGATTTTTTCTTCTACTTATATGTAGTAGCCACAATATTTTGAAGTGGTACGTTTATCTTTTGGATGAACCACTTCATCATTTTTATCTACTATAGGGGAGGCTGACAAGGCACCAACGTGTCGGAATTCTCCAAAGGTTGATGATGATTAACTCACTTTCAATATTCCAACAATCCAATCCATGTTCAATCGCATTTTTTCAAAACAACGAGCCCAACGTTAATCTAGCCATTTTAAAACGTATTTATGTAAAAAAAACAAAAAAAGTTAGTGTAACTCTTTTTTTTAATAAATTAGTTCTTAAACCATTTTTCATTTCACTCATTTTTCTCAAACACAATCTATTAAAAATCAATAAAATAATTCATTAGATATCCATTTGATTCAAAACCAAAAAACTTTCCTAATGGTGGCACAAAATCCAACACATTTACATACTTTACCATCTTTATCTTCATTAATTTAATATTTTTCCAGAAAAATGATTAAAAAAATTTGAAAATATCATAGAAATTTTTTCTGATGTCTAAATAAAACAAAACCAAGTCTCTATTTATAGGTAAAAATATTTACTTTAATTCAGGAAAAAAGTATTTTAAAAAATATATTTTTGTTTTTGCTAAAAAATGCAGAAGGTGAAGTGAACGAAGCTGGAAAAAGATACCTTGCGCTTAAGCAAGAGTGGCTGTCTCGTGCTCATGGGCATATTGACGAGCAAGGACAGTTTGGGTTTAGAGGGTTCCAAGGGGAATACGAAGTGGAAGTTGTTCAATACCCGAAAAAAGTCTTAAAGAAGTTTGTTGTTGACAAGGGTAATATGCCGATAGTGGTAACTATCGATTTGTGATCTGATCTTCAAGTGGTTGCTCTGCATCAGTGAATAAGAAGATTAACATTGTGTGTGTGCGAACTGTTGTGTGTTTCTGTGGGAAATGTGATTGTGGTGTGGTTGAATATGCTGCTTCTACTGTAATGTTGAATTCTGTTCATTCATTAATCTTCTCTTAAACAAAAAATATTATCAATAAAATCGATAATTACAGTATCAACATTTATATAATGAAGAGAAGGATATACATTCACACACACACACATACACACGCCTAGCTATTTGACTATGTTTGGCGACAAACATTTGTTGTACGATATTATGGACGAGGAAGGATATGACTAAGATAACCGGGTCACGAAGTCTCGGGTTTGCTGAAAACTACGTCACCTTGGAACTTACTGCCCATGAAGCCTGTGCAGATCTTTTACCAAAGTTCTATCTGCTGCAGGATGCTATTAGCAAATAGCAATCTGGCGAGTATGGTGAGGCCAAACTTGGAGCAGCGTTTGGTTGCCAGGAGTTTGCTTATCCTCACTCAAATGATAACGGAAGCTGCCACGATCAGGCTAATATCCAACCATATCCCTACCTACTGGTTTTTCAGCAGACACACAATCCCCGAAGAATCGATAATGGTCGAAAACGCGAGGCGGTTTTATTCGGAGTGCAGTGCAATGTTCTGACACTACTGACACGGATCATTCACCCTTCTTGCCTGACGCACCAAGGCCAAATATTTACAGCATTTATACCATAAGCCATTGCTGCATTTGCGCGCTCTTGATTCATCGTAGCAGTAATATTTCCCAGGTCCCACACAACACCTCAAAAACTTTAGCATAAAGTCATCGTTATAATTATACGAGCTTCATCCTCTAGAGTCTAGATAGTGTAGTTAGTACTTCGCTTAGCTGTGAGCTCACCTTTTATCATTTTCCAAGTCGTTAGTATCGATCATGGATTGGATCACTCAATGGATAGCTCGAGAGTTTTCTCACTAGAGGTCGATTTTCTTTACAAATAGACTTGGGTTGTGAGGAGCTTTTGAATCCATGGATAGTTTGTTAGTTTAGAATTTATCTTTGGATTATGTTTTGATAGATATTATAAAGGGTGATAATCAGGTCGATCCTTTCAAGACAAATTTCAACTACAGTGCCCTCTATTTTTTATTAACCGGAAAAAGGCACTTTTTGTACAAAATTACGAGTATACCTTGAATGAACAAAGGCTCGCGCACAAAGCTTCTGCTCATGCATCACAATGTACAAAATCGTGTATCGTTATAATGCATAAATTGAATTGCGATGCATCAGAATTTCAATTGGATGCATCGCAAACTGAACCAAACCTCATGTCCCATGGCGATGCATGAATTTTAAATTGCAATGCATAATTCATGCATCAGTTATCCAATTGGATGCATCGCAAACTGAACCAGAACCTCATGGCAAAATATTTGGTTCACGATGCAACTATATGGAATTTCGATGCATCAATTTCATTGCTTCTTTTCTGTCTGCGATTTGTTCATTTAATGCATCAATTTTTCTGCAAGTAAGACTGGAAAGTACGAAGCTAAAAGCTGGCGTGATATTGAAATTGCAGAGGAAAGAGGCATATCTCCAAAACTTAATAAAAAATTAAAACACCACAGATTACTGGGTACTCATGAAAATAAAATCTTGATTTATACGTGCTCAGTTTCAAAATGAGTCCCTCTCGTACCTATCAAAGGGCAAGAAAAATGATTCTATAGACAATGGGAACATGGGGGATTGGAGTAATTTTTTGAGATACTAAGGATGCTGGAAAAAGAAAGATCAATCTCAAAGCATTTTGAGTAAACAATGAAAACGAAACTGCTCATCATTCCAATTGGATGCATCGAAAACTGAACCAGACCTCATATCCCTTGGTGATGCATGCATTTGAAAATTGCGATGCATGATTTTCTTGCATCGTTTATCCAATTGGATGCATCGCAAAATGAACGAGGACCTCGTGTCTCTTCTTTTTAGTATACAATCAAACAAATGATTGATTGATTGATGTGTCTTTTCTACATTGCAAATCCAAATCAATACATCACGATTCATAAAATGATGGATTGTGATTCAAATTCATGCATCCAGATTCAAAAATGGTGTCCTACAAAGAACAAATTTGTATTTAGGCATTTCATCAAACATTTTATATACATAGCAACACAACAAACTATTTTAAATCAAACACATAAGCATAATGATGATGATGAAGAAAAAAACACTGCTAAAACTGAAGATCGATAGATGAAGAGCAAAAAGAGTGAGGGGTTAAGGTGGTGGATTAATTGAATTTAAAGTGAAATGCACAAGTGTTCTTCACCGCCCGACCTCCCCATTCTCTTCCTCTCCATCTCTGTGTGGGTTCCCGGGAAACGTGCTCCCGCGCCCCGCGCGCCCTTGGATAGGGGTGCGCGTCCGTGCGGATGTGGTGACATCCACTGCTCCCGTTCCAGCCTCCCTTGTTTAGGGGAGGACGAAATCAAAAGTGCGGGAGGAGTGCTGTCGGAATAGCGCGTTGGAATGCGCCTCGGTTGCCTTTAGTGGATTTTGATCCAATATGGGAGCTTTGGATTTTCTATGTCATGTTATCCCTTTTTTAGGGGATACTAGGATATAGGAAAACATCACCTTTCCATTCCCATCCTCCCTTGTTTAGGGGAGAACGTGAAAGTGCAAAGAAAGATGTTGCAGCGCCCCCACTATGGATTTTATGAAAATAGTCTTATGGCCTATTTCGGATCACTATGAGTGCTTTGGGTTTTCTACGTCAAGCTATCCCTTGTTTAGGGGATACCAGGACATAGGAATACATCACCTTTCCATTCCCATTCTCCTTTTTTTTAGGGGAGAACGTGAAAGTGCAAAGAAAGATGTTGCGAGGCCCCACTGGATCCAAAATGTTTTTAGAGTCGCCATCTTTATTTTAAGGCAAAAATAAAGCAAAACCAGAAAAAGAAAACCAGAGATAGAGAAAACGGGTTCGGAGGCTAAGTTACGAGTTGGGAAGGTGCTAGGCACCCAACTCGCCCTTTCGATCTCAAAACGGTTTTTGGCTAAAGTATGCTTTTTGTTATATTTATTAAACAGATAAATAAAGCATTAATTAACTACCTACAAATACATCCGTTACATCTATATTATTTACGGACTTGCAACAGTTTCCTTTACAAACAATTACAAATATATTTGGAAATATTTGGCCATAGTAACGGCTACATTTAGTATTATTTCCTAAATAAATCCGGGCAGCATAACTGCTTATATATTGATATTGAACCGGACCGGAAATAATACATTTACAAATAGAAACTTTACTGAATAAATAAAGTAAATAATTACAAATCTATCTAAAAACATTTTGCCATAATAACGCCTACATCTAGTACTATTTCCTAATTAAATCTGGGCAGCACAACTGCTTATATGACTACATTGGGCCGGACTGGAAATAATACTTTTACATCTAAATGAAAGACTTAAAAATAAAAACTTACAGACAGCGTAGGGGTGTGCTCGCTCTGTCCCTCGGGGAGAGAGAGTCTTTTTTTTTTAAGTTGAAGTTGTGTGTTTGTGTGTTGTGTGTTGTGTGAATTCGGGCAGCGTGACTGCTCTGAAAGTTACTTTTCGGCCTCGGGATCGGGGATGGGTAACTGTTTGTTTCTGGTTGTTTGTTTGACTGGAAGTAGGCTGAAATCGGGTAGAGTAATGGCTTACTACTGGCTGATTTGGCCTTTTAAATCGGGCAGAGCAACTGCTCTTTCCACGATTTTTGGACCGGGGAAAAAGGATGGATACCTAGCTGGGGGGCTAAAGTATACTCCTATCGGTTGGATTTGTGTTTGGCGGTGGTTTGGCAGGGTTTCGAGGCTTTGGAGATGATCTCTCACTATCTCGCATCGCTCTCTAATTCTCCAGCGTAACTTTAACGCGGAGAAGCTTTACGAAGGAATGTTGTGTTGAAAATGATCGACTGAAGCCTCTATTTATAGGCTGAATCAGGGACACGGCAGGAATTAAAATTCCTTCACTGTGCATCAAAAGGTTGTACACCGCGCTGGATGAATTGTGCTTTGCGGCAACTGTTTGAAGACTGTGCGCTGAAGGAAAGCTTTTTGGGCGCCATGCTATAGGAATTTGGGCGCCATGCCCAAATTTGTAGGGGGCCACGCCCATTTCTTCTTTTGTGCTTCAAATGATTGTACCATGCGTTGGAAAAATTGTGTTTTGCGGCAAAAATTGGATGAACAGTGGCTGAGAAGTGGAATTGGGCGCCACCCTATATGAGTTTGGGCGCCATGCCCAAACTTGATGGTAGCCATGCCCAAATTTCAAAGTTGGTCCCTTTTGAACATCCAGGTCCCTGCAATTTGTCCTTTTGCGCATCCTGCTTTGTCCTTTTGCACTTTTGACCATGTAACTTGACATTTGTTAATGTTTTAACAGGTCTTGATATTTTTTGTCATGTCACATACCAGGGGTACGAAATTGGGGTGTCTACAGAGCCCCTCAGCGATGGAGTCTACGGGTAACCCGCAGCTTACTGAGTAGACGAACATCGTTGATTAGAATAGACTCTCCAATTTCGTTTCATTTCAAAATGAGGGAGAAATATGCAGCAGGTAGCAGTTATAATGCAACAATTTATCAAACCTCCATATCCTAGACATTTTTAGTCAGTTATAGCAGGTTATCGCAGTTTTTAAGTAGATATGCAAATTGAATGCTCTGATGGTCGGACCTACTAATGTAGGCTGCCTACGTATCTCTTAATAAAAGGAATCAGACCAAACGTAGTTCGGCCTAAGCCGAAACAAACAACCAATGAGGAAGTTGTGCTCTTTTTTGGGTCAAACCCGTCCAAGAACACAAACGAAGAAAAGATTTTCATGTTTTTCGAAAAGCCGTATTCTTACGGTCCAAAACCGTTGTCAAATACGGTATGAAGATTTTTGTGTATTTCGAAAACCGTATTTCCCCCGGAAAATACCTGTCGTTGAAATACGTTAAGAGGCATTTTCAAAATCATGTCTGGCTGGCCATATCTCCGATTTTCCAAACATAATAAGAAAACTTCAAATTTACGAAAACTGTATCCGACCGATAAACTGTCATCGAATACGACAAAAAGAATTTTCTTCAAATTTTCGAAAACTGCATCCAACCGATCAAAATCTGTCGTTGGATACGACAAAGAGATCTTTCTTTTTCTTCTTCCTCTCTTCTTTTTTTTTTGTTTTTTTTGAATATTCCTCTTTTTTTTTTTTTTTTATTTGAAGAAAACCTTTTTGAAAAAGATTTTTCTTTTATTTTTGAAAGTAAAAAAAACCTTACCTTTCTTACTTGTTCATGCTTCTGACTGCTGACTTGTTGGTTCAGCAGATTTAGCTCTTTCTACCGTTCTGACTTTTCCATGCTGAGGATTTCCTTCTTTCTCCTTTTTTTTTTTGTTTTTGTTGTTTTTTTCTTTGATTGGATTTTCTTTTCTTTTCTTTTTGCATTTTTTTTCTTTGATTGGATTTTCTTTTCTTTTCTTTTTGCATTTTTTTTCTTTTTTCTTTTCAAAAGAAAATGGGACTTACCTTTTGCCGCTGAATTCTTTGACTTTTCTGCTTGTCTGGCGGCTTATTTGCTGGGGATATGAGCTTTTCTTGTTGTTTGGGTGAAAGGCTGTCGAATGTGATTAACGAAATTGCTTTCGTTAACTTTCTGTTAAGTCCTAGGGACCACTTTACAGCTTTGAAATTTTGAGGACTTAAGTGCTGATGCTGAATTGCTTGGAGGGGGAAAAGTGAAAAATCTCACTTTTCCTCCTTTTGTTCTTTCACTTACGGGAATGAAGGCAGAAGCCTTCATTCTTTCTCTCTTCTGCTTCAGCTCCTTCCATAGCCGACGAGGTGAGTTTTCTTTTGCCTTTTCTCATTTTTTTCCTTTTCTCAATTTTCTTTCGCCAAAATTTTTGTTTTTCTGCGCAGATGGCTTCTTCCTCTAGGTCTAGAAAAGGAAAAGCACCAATGGACCCAGAATCTGGCGAGGAAAAGAAAGAACTTCCTCCCTTGGTTCGGAACCATGTCGGCTACTATTATTCAGAGCACGAGTGGGGCAATCTGGTGCGAGACTGGTACAAACACGTCTCGAATCTTCTTGATCCCAATGTGAGTATAACTTTCTCCCACCCATTTGGTTAATTTTTTCAGATCTGCTTATTTTATGTGCTGGTTTGGACTTTTGGAGTATATTTATGCTGCTTATGATATTTATGCATGTGATTTATGGACTAAAATGATGCAATTTTGGTAATAATACATGAAATTTGGACAATTTATTTTTGCGATGCCCAAATTGAACTAGTAGTTACTATTTGACTCTACTATGCATGATTTATAATGTTAATGCAAATAAGGCTATATGATGCACGTTTTGGTCCTGAAAATATTTTTACATGGCATATATTCACAATACGGAATTTTCAGAATGAAATGCAAAATTTTTCGAACACATTTTTCGGATACATTTTCGGATATATGCATGGCTTAATAGATATATTTAATGCATCAGAATTTATTTTTTTATGCATGTTAATGCTGTAGGAATATAAGAAATGCCCAGAAGATATTATTTTTCCATGGCAGGTTGCATTTTTATTTTCTTTTTCGTGCATTCCTGATACAGCTTATTGAATAATAGATGCCAAAAATGATGCATGTATCATTTTATTTAAATGCAAATGTGATGCTGAATATACAACGAGATGTTCTTTTGATGTGAATGCATGATAATTTATTATTATTTTAACAAATGTGAAAAATAAAGGAAATGTGACATGCATATTTAAATGCAAAGTATATATTTTATCTCCCTTTTTTTTTAACATGTTGACATGTACATTTATGCAAAGTATATTTGTATATACTTAAAAATGATAATATGTATTTTTATGTGCAAAAACAATTTTTAATGTACAAATATATATATATATATATATATATATATATATATATATATATATATATTTTTTTTTTTTTGAAAAATCTGATGTATTGAATGTGCAAGAAGAAAAAGGTTTGTGGGATACTTACCTTTATTTTCTTCTTTTCGTCTTCTTTTCCAGGAGCGCGGGGTTTTGGACAAGGCCAGGGCCACTTGTGCCAGAGTATCTGATATATTTCATTCGATGCCTTTGCCAGCTCAGACTTTGGTAGATGAGACGGGTTTGGGAGTCTTTATGCGGGCCTTTACTCCCTTCCGTAGTTACAGAGTCATCTTTGACGTGCTGCGGAACTTCTGGTGGGATACCACCCACACTTTCCACCTTAGCTGGGGAGAAATCACCATGACTCCCTGCGACTTTGCGGCTATTACTGGCATTTCTACCAGTATTGGGCAGAATCTGGACCCTGATTATACTCTCCGCGAGCGTCATGACGAGGTGGAGGACCTTTTGGGGTTCGTGCCCGAGTACAAGACAGCTGATGAGGTGACCATTCCCAGCGTGAAGAAGTGGCTTCTAGAAAATGCTGGGCAGGTTGATCCTGAGGATAGCGTTGCTGTGACGCGTGTCGCCCGGACATTTTTATTCTTTTTCTTGGGCACGTCTCTCTTTGCCAATGCTTCCACTACCCTGAGGGTCTCTTTGCTGGGCTGCCTTCGAGACCTGGAACATGTGATTGATTATGACTGGGGGCAGGCAGGTCTGGCTGAGCTTTACTTCTGCATGGATAAATTGAATCGGAATGACTCAAAGGTGATGACTGGTTTTGCTCCTGCCTGGGAGGTACTTTTTCTCCTTTTTTTTTTCTCTCGTCAGTATATATTTATATATATTTTTATTATTTTGCTGACTTTACCTCCTCTTTTTTTTTTCCAGGTGTGGGCTTACTCTGTCTTTGACTTTGTACCGGGCCCACTGCGCAGCGATGTCCTTGGCCCATCGTATCTGGTCAAATTTGTAAATGCGAATCGGAAAGAGACGGACGCCAGAGGACATTATGTTGAGTCACTGAGGCTGCAGAACAGAGTGGCAAGCTCGACTTCTGGTTCGGTGACTTTGTTCCCTTGGCGGAATCTGGTAGGGCCGATCGAGGTTACTCTGATATTTAGTCGTTGCCGGATATTGATGGTGTCTATCATGTGCGACTCTTTGTACATGGGTGAGCGGGTCAACCGTCAGCATGTCCCGTTTTCGGTAGCCCCGATGGCACCTCCTCCACCTCCTCCGAATGTGATCGATCCAAATTGTATACCAAACCGACTTCGCTACTTGGCCAAATATCAGATGCCTGCCAGTGATTTCCGGTGATAGCCTACGAAGACTTTTTGAGGACAATGCTTCATCCTCCTCCTCCTCCTCATGTGATCGGGAGGCGTGCATATGTTGATGGTGCTTGGGCTGGGTCTTCTCATTCTGTTCTGGATGCACGACTCGAGTTTTCCATGCCTGACGATGCCTTTTCGTCCTTCCCATACCGGCGAGATGGTAGGCTCATAAGGAAGGTCCTTCCTGAGGAGTACCGTGTTCTTGATCAGGCTCGCACGGTATATTCATCACTCTCTTCCCCTTTTTTTTTTTTCATTGACTGATGCCTCTTTCATTCGTTTTTTTTATTTGACTGATGCTCTCTTTTTTTTTATTTTTTTTTTCAGGTCAAGGTGTCCACATACAAGAGACTGTTGCGGGGCTTCGTCGGCATCAACAAACTCTATCAGCGGCTGATGGATGACTTTTCATGTCGGAGCAATGAGGCTATGCGGCAGACCAGGCGTCGCAATGATGATGATGATGACGATGATGCGGACGCAGGATCAAGCCGTGTCCAGAGCAGGGGACGGATACGCAGGTCTGATGGCACGCTAGGCCCCCGAGTCAGGGGAGGTGGCTTGAGCAGAGGCAGAGCATCTTTTGACTATTAGCTTCTTTTCCTGCACATGTCAGCTTTTCTTTTTTTTCTTTTCTTTTTATTTGTAATTAGTAATTAGTATCTGTACAAACATGAATGATGAAATGTAATATAATTTTAAATGACATGATAAAATAAAATGCACACTTAAAATACATGCAGAAAATAAAGCTATACCGACTCCTAAGGGTAATGGCACGCCGTATTTTAGAAATGAATTTGAAAAGAATACACCTTCGGTTTTAAGGGGCTTTTCTGGCGATCTGCGGGTAGAGGAAGAGGCAGCCGCCTCTTCCTGTGTGAGGGGGCATAATTGTGGCCATCTACACTCTTGTAGGCTTTGCTGTTTGGTAGATTGCCAGAGCTTCCGTGATCAGACGAAAGATTAATTGGTGATTTGGACGGAAACCAGAATTTCAGAGGCAGTAAAGGAGCAATTTGGGCGTGGCACATAAGGGATTTGGGCGCCATGCCCAAACTTCATGAGGGTGGCGCCCAAATTGGCTTTTCCTGGGAGATTTCTGGGCCACTGCTCACCACTGTTCGTCCTGTTTGTCGATTTTCTTTATTTCTGCTATAAAAGGAGACCTGGCGAGCCTGAATTCTTCACGTCTGTTTTTCTTTCAGCCTGCTTCGTTTCTTCTCAGCTGCTCTTCGTTTCTTCTCAGCTTCTCCTTCTCAGGATCATCTCTTTAATTTTGGGATGAATGAAATGTGCCCAGCCTTTGAAGAATTTTGTGCAATGTTGGGAGTTGCTGCCACTCGTAATATTGTCGTGCCCTCGCCTCGGAGGCGTCCCTACATGGCAATTAGGGAGCTATTCCGCACTACTCGCCTAGCCACCCCGGGTTTCTATAACGGGGTGAACTTTGACTTGACCGTTCTTCCACGATCATTTACAGAGTTCATAGAGGACGACATGGACTATTTGAGGCGCCGGTTGACGGCTCTTTTCTTGTGCTTGGTGGGGAGATATCTGCTGGTGAGCCCCCAGGGATTTATTGACGTGCGGGTTGTGGATCTTGCTTTGCAGGCCCGTGACCGCCGGGCTAACATTGTCCCGGTAATCCTGGCAGAAACTCTGGCTGGTTTGGATGCCTTTTCCAGGGGCGATGAACTTTTCCCTACTGGCAGTCCCATTCTGATCCATATGTGGCTGGAGGAGCATTTTCAGTGCGTGATGGCTCCTGCACCTTTCGGGGGGAGATATGATCCGGGGCTCTATGGTTTCCGAGGCCGCTTTCCCCAAGTTAACTATTCTGATTATGACTGGTCTGAGGACTTCTTTCGGAGGGGTTCCATGGACATATCTTGGGTGATTAACCATTGGGAGATTCGACACTTTATTTTGCACTCCGCCGGCTATGCTCAAGTCGTCATGTTGGGCATCAGAAAAACCTCTTTTTATAGTCTTGACGGAATCTTTGCGTCGGTTTGGTGGGCAGATTATTCGGACACAACTTCGCCGGTGTTTTGGAGATGGCAAATAGCAGGACTCTGGATTTTGACTTCCAGAGGATGTGGCGTCTGGACTTTGATAGGCTTCAGGTGGCCTATTTGTTCTCCGATTACATATTTTTGTCCCTTGAATATTTGGCATGGATAATGGTGATTGCTGAGGGATCTTCTCGCGAGATCCGGCGGAGGCTGAGAAATTTGTTTAGCCGCTATGTAGCTACGGGCATTGACGCTTGCCTTATGGAGATAGGCGAAGAGATTGAAAGTTCGAGGTTTGGTCATTCCTCGGGCTGCGGGGAGGATTTGAGGCAGTACATAACCTTGGTGCTCGGTGGCTCCGGACGAGGCAAGCGAGATCCTAGTAATTGGGAAAGCAGGCTGCTCCCCCGAGGTGAATGGGGGCAGAGATATCTTGATTTCGAGATCCTCGACACGATAATGTAGGTTGGCAACAAAATCCTTGGGAGCCAGGAGGCGTCCCTTCCCTCGAGAATGGATGGGGCGATATAAGGCGATAATGGTAATGCGGCATAATCCACAGGAACCAAATGCATTTGTTCCTCCCCTCGGCTTGGATGGGATGCCAGGTGTCGAGAGATAACGGGCTGGACCTAGCAACACAACGGTCCAAGAGAATGGAGATCGGTGATGACGAAAGAGACACTTACACGGCGGTTCGAGAATAGGGGTTCTTACATTGCCCATGAGAAGAGGAATATGGGCCCGGCTTGGTGGGCCGTAGGCATGGATAGACCGCTAGGAGGCTGAGCTGCAAAAGGAAGGAATGTTTGGGGGAACAAGTGGGGTGTAGGCAGGAATATGTATATATATGCAGTGCAGTTAATGTAAAATATAAATGTCTTAAATAAATATTCCTAAGTTGCACCTTAGGACCTTGTAATATATTTTAAGTATTTTAATGTGAGCTTTTGTCGTGTTTCTTTTTTTCTCTTTCCTTTGTCAGTTGAGCTTTGTTGTAGGCGAAGGCCAGGAGATAGAATGCCGAAGATCCAAAAGAGTGTCTTCCCTCTCCTTTTTCTCCTGATTTTTTTATGCTCTAATTTTTGCCTAGGCCGCCCTTTCGGGTTTTTAACCTATCGAGCCCTTATTTCTCCTTTTTATTGTTTTTATTGTTTATTTTTTTGCTCTAACTTTTGCCTAGGCCGCCCTTTCGGGTTTTCAACCTAGCGAGCTGGAGAGGGAAGCATTTTTGTTGGATAGGATGGCTCAAGCATAGTACCTTTTGAGCTTGTCAAGGTTGAAGGGCTGAACAAGGTCCTCTCCTTCCTGGTTTGTAAGGAGCACGACACCTCCTGACCGGATCTCTTTGACTATGTACGGTCCCATCCACGGAGATTTCCATTTTCCCCTAGTATCAACATAACTAGGGGGTTTTTCTCGGAGCACCAGATCTCCGACTTGGATGTCGCGACCTTTGACTTTTTTGTTGAATGCACGGGCTATGCGTCTTTGATAGGCTCGAGTGTGCTCGAGGGCTAGTAACCGCCGTTCATCGATCAGGGCTAATTCTTCAAATCGCCCTTTGACCCAGTCGACCTCCTCTATGTCAGACTCCATCATTACTCTTAATGATGGTATTTCAACTTCAATAGGCAGCACTGCCTCCATGCCGTAGGCTAGAGAATAGGGGTAGCCGGTGGGTGTCTGGCGAGATGCGATAGCCCGGAGGCTAGCTAGCGGCTTTCGGCGATCTCTTCTGTGTCAGCCATTTTTCTGATGATATTTTCAAGGGTTTTGTTGGCTGCTTCAACGGCACCATTTGCTTGTGGCCGGTAGGGGGAAGATTTGTGTCTTTGAATTTTGAACTTGTCGAGAAGACGATTCACGTCCCCTTCAAAATGAGAGCCGTTGTCGGAGATGATTTCGAAAGGCACCCCATAGCGATATATGATATTGGCCCGAATAAAATCAGACACCTTTCTGGCATTTAGGATTTTGTAGGAAGAGGCTTCCACCTACTTTGTAAAGTAGTCGACGGCTACCAGGACGTATTCATGACCATTGGATCCCTTTGGGTGAATTTGGCCTATGACGTCGATACCCCATGTTGAGAAGGGCCAAGAAGCTGTGGAGTTGTATAAGATGTGCGGGGCACGTCTTTGCAATTTGCAAAACGTTGGCACTTGTCGCGGTGTCGCACCCACCGAATGCGATCGGTTTCAAGCGAGCTCGATAGTACCCTTCTTGGGATAACTTTCTTGGATAGCATGTGGCCGTTCATGTGGGGTCCACAGGTACCACCGTGGAGTTGGTCCATAATTTTCTCGACTTTGGCCTGGCCGACGCATAAGAGATTTAGGCCTTGGTAGTGTCTTTTATATAAGCTGCTGTGACGGCCCGACCCGGACCCCAATGCGGGATCCCGAATCGTGCCATCCAAATAAACAGGATACACAAGCATGCACAAGTAGGATTATAAAATTCATGTGGCGCAACATCGCATACGAATAACAACTCGGCTACACTTGGCCGGAAAAACAACTTAAAATAAACAAGTCTTCGGCGACGTTACAGTCGGAACCCAACAACTACTCCTACAATATTAACACATGCTTATAAAACCTCAACGGCCACAACATGCCGGAGACAACAACAACGATAATAACTAAAGAGCTTTAGCGGAAGAAACTGTAGCGAACCAACAACATATAGACAGGCTCGACATATAAGTCGGCATACAAAAGATTACAAGTGTCAAATCATTAAGTTTACCACAATAACAAAAACCCCAAGTCAAGTCTATTTGACTTGCTTCCCAACGTCCTTGCCAAAATAAAAGACTAATTAACAAAAGTCCCAAAAGAGCAACCTTGAGCTCACAACGACCAAACGGGATATAGCGAGTCTATCGCGGACCGTCTCCTCGGCTCGGATCTAAGGAAACAAAACAAACAAATAGGGTAAGTCGAAAGACTTAGTAAGTTACTAAAATGCATGATCATGTTATAACATGGCATTTATCACAATTATAGCTCACGTTCATCATATAGCACTTAGCACATTATTCACGTAAGTGCAAGAAAATAAATCATACAAGTAGGATATGATATAGGCACGGCCGCTTCGTAGCTCCTGCAAAATAGTTTGTTAACCCAATATCGTGACTACGATGCTCGTGACTTCGCATCGATATACCGAACTCCGCCGGCTAATAGCAGCCAGTGACGCACGTATTGTTACGGCAAAGGGGCTACTTCCCCATTGCGGCCTACAATGGAGGGGTGTGTGAGGTCCCAGGTACGGCGATCCATAGCGAGCACGAATCTCTCAATTCGTGAAGGCTATACATCGTCCTACCCTGACATAAAAATCAAACCAAATAGTGCCAGCTGGACTTAATGCAATGCACAAGTAGATGTTTACTCGTTAAGACCAAATAATGATCGAATTCGACAAGAGCGAACTCGACCGACCAAGTAGGGTATAAATCTCTACAATAAATCATGTCAAGGCAATTAATTGCTCATAACCAAATAATCACAACGGGTTCAAATGCACATAATTAAACTCAACTTAAAATTGAGTAAACTTGACCAAACGGTGTCCAAACTTCGTAGGGATTGAAATTAGAGTTTAACATGTTCAAATCTTCCCTAGAGTCGACTCCGTTGAGTCTTTACTAAAAATTCCAAATTTCGGGTAGTTGAAGCTATGTGCTTCATAACTCAACCTAGGCCATTACTAAGTTCTTCTAGGTCACAAATTCACCAAGGCATAGCAATGAGATTCATGTTCATCAAAGAGTCCAATATTGAGGATAGAACACACAACCACTTCACAACATATCATGAAGGCATAAATTAGGGCATTCACATATAACATCACTTCCATCACAAATATAATACATGTTTCTATCATGTTCAAAACCTTAAATAGACAAGATGAAAGAGTATTATAAACTTCCATAGGCAAGAAATCATCCTATACATGCTCCTAGCAAGTTCATATTTTCAAAATACAAGAAGAGAGCATAGGAAGCATATATGTGTCCTCATTGACCTCAATCACCATAGGCTTTGTTTCCTTAGGGTCAATGAGAACTAAAGAGAAGAAGAAGAAAAGAGTAACTTACTTGTTCTACACCAAAGAAAGCAAAGAAGGAAACTAATCGGTTGAAAATGATCTTCTCTTTGAGCTCTACACTTTTGATGAAGGTGGCTTGAGCAAATGGAGAGGGGATGAGGGAAGACCAAGAGCAAAGCTTCAAGAAGCCATGGGAGAAGCTTGAGAGAAAGGGAATTCGTTTTTAGAGAGTGAAGGTGAGAAATGAAGGTCAAAATCTGAAGACATGGCTTATATTGGTCTAGAATTTGAGTGGGACAAGTGTCAAGACCTTGTGGTCTCTTTACAAATCTGATTTTGTGGCTTAATGATCATTAGAGCTCTCTTAATCCATCATTATAACTAGTTAGGGATGTTAGGACTTAAGTGAGGAGGGTTAGGGAGGTTTAGGAAAGGTTTAAATAGGGGGTTTGGGTATAGAAATCGTTCAACAGCAAAACAGGGAAAAATCCCGTAAGTGCACATCTGATGTTGAGGCGGGCGCCTCAACTACTGAGGCCATCTCCAGATTCTGATCATTTTGTAATTGCTCCCAGAACTTGAGGCGGGCGCCTGGGCTTCTGGACCTTCAAAACTTGGTCTAAACATGTCCTAAATGGTCCCAAACTTATGGGCAACCATTCTAAGGTCTAACCCAACTCAAAACAAGTCGGAAACACACCCGAACAACATCCGGAACAAGGTAGAACAAGGCTCGAATCACGCGACGAATGGTTAACGAATCAAACACCAATCAAACACTCATTCAAACTAGGATAACTTGGACATGAAAAAGGTTTGTTTCAACATGGTTATGACCTGAATACAAAGCCAAGAACTCAACGAACACTTCGCACGACGAAATAGAAGCAATACGAGCAACGAAGGGAAAATCGCTAAGACCCAAACAAGGCAATCGAACCGGCGATTCAACAAACAAGCTTACATGATTCTAAACATGTTATGGGCTTCATGAATGACTTATGAATGTTTCTAAATCATATATGGACTAAATAAACATGCTCACAATCAACCAGAAAGTATGAAGGCAAGCATACAATGCACATGCAAGAATACGGGGTGTTACAGCTGCCACCGCTGAATACGAATTGCGATGCCCATCTTCGCAGAGAAATCCTCCCTCTTTTGTCTAGGTCAGGGGGATAGATTCATTTTTGAAGCAGATTTTTGATGTCAATGTACCAAGGCTCGTGATCTACCTCAGTGGCTGCATTGATTTTGAAGCAGTATGCCGGCGTGACCTTCTTCCCGACCACGAAGGGTTGGACTTGGGTTTCTGTGGGAATCTGGACCAGTGATGCCAGAGTGGCCAGTGCATCGGCAAATTGATTTCTGTCCCGCGGCAAGTAATGGAATGAAATGGAATCAAACCGAGCGGCAAGGGCTGTTAATTTGGCATGATAGAGTTGGAGCCGGGGATCTTGGGTTTTCCACTTCCCTTCGACTTGGTTTATGATCAAGGCAGAGTCTCCAAAGACTTCGAGATTTTTAGCCTTCCTTTGGAGAGCCTCTTCTAGGCCGGCAATACAAGCTTACTCGGTGGTGTTGTTAGAACATTCAAACTCCAATCTTAGGGCCGTGGAGTGTGAGAATCTGTCGGGTCAATGAGTAAGATTCCTATGCCGAAGCCTCTTTGTTCGCGGCTCCGTTAAAGAACATCGCTACCGGGCGTCGTGGTCGGTGATTTCCAAGACACCTTCGCTGGGAAATCGGGCTCGCAGCATCTTCGCCAGAGGTAGATCGGCTAAGTGATCTGTGATTATGCTGCCTTTGATAGATTTGAGCGTGACATATGTTATGTCAAATTCGTTGAGAAGGAATGCCCACTTAGCCAGTCGGCTGGAAAGCGATGGTTTGCCGAAGATGTATTTGATAGGATCCATCCTGGAGATGAGCTTGATGGATCGTCCTTGCAGGTAGGTTTTGAGCCTTTGAGTTGTCCAGACTAGGCCAGCACAACTTTTCTCCAGTGCCGAATAATTCAGTTCGCTTCCTTGCAGCTTCCTACTGATGAAGTATATGGCGTTTTCGATGTAGGAGTCTTTCTTTTCTTGGGCAAGCATGGCTCCCACTGACGTGTCTGTGACGGTTAAGTATATGAGGAGAGGTTTATGTGTATGGGCTGGGGCTAGCACAGGTGGATTGGTGAGATAGGCTTTTATTTTTTCGAAAGCTAACTGGCATTTCTCGTCCCAGACTTGGTCAGTATTTTTCTTTAGAAGCTTGAAGAGGGGCCCACATGTGGTGGTGAGCTGCCTGATGAAGCGGCTGATATACTGCAGTCGGCCTAAGAAGCCTTTGACTTCTGTTGGAGTTTTTGGCTGCGGCATCTCTATGATAGCTTTGATCTTTGCCGGCTCGATCTCAATGCCTTGCTCAGTCACTAAGAATCCCAGGACCTTGCCTCTGGTGACCCCAAATGTGCATTTGGTGGGGTTGAGTTTCATCTGATGCTTTCTGAGTCTTTCGAAGAACTTCCGAAGATCTCTGATATGAGCACCGTTGGCGTCGCTGGAATGTACAATCATGTCGTCGACGTAGACTTCCATTTCTTTGTGGATCATGTCGTGGAAGAGAGTGGTGGCAGCCCTTTGATAAGTAGCTCCAGCATTCTTGAGCCCAAATGGCATGACAAGATAGCAAGAGGTACCCCAAGGGGTGGTGAATGAAGTCTTCTCTTGATCTTCGCTGCCATTTTAATTTGATTGTAGCCGAGCATGCCGTCGACGAAAGATCTGATCTTGTGAGTGGCAACAAAGATCTACCACAATATCAATGTTGGGTAGCGGAAAATCTGTAAGACCCGACCCGTGTATTTGACTTTCTCGTGTTGCATGCTTTGTTGTTAATGTGTCGAGTGTTTATCTTAACATGATAGCACCTAAATAAGTCTCATTGGAGTCTTAGTACCTTGCATATAAGATTTACAATGTTCATCTTAGTTGTTGTATACTTGGTTGAGAGTTTAGAAGCATTGTTGCTTCGTTTGAGCCTTAGGGTTTCTCGGGATTGCCTTCGTTGCTTGTATTGTTTGTGCTTTAAACTTGCGAGAAGTTCATTTAAGTTCTAAACCAAGTGTACTAGTATTTCCCATGCTTGCATAATCATTGTTCATAGACTTATTGCATTTGGAAATAAGATGACCAACATATTACTTCACAGATTCAGTCCGGTTTTGGGTAAACTTCGGGAAAATTCTGGTACCAATCTACTAAAGAGAAATTTCTAATAATTTAGTATGTTTTACCTACATATGTTAGGATACTCCCTGTAAAATATGGTATTTTTCCAAGGTGTATAAGTACCTCATTTAGGTCTTGACTTACGGCTGTGCCAGAATTCTGTACTTGAACTTGTAGTAGCCATATTTTGATGAATATAAGTCCAAATTGAGTAATTTAAAAGGCTAAACTATAGTTTAAAGAGTCTAGTTTAACAAAAATCAATAATCACCTAATTTGGAGGTGTGTGATATTTATGGTCGATTTTACAAGATCGACTGTCCAGTAAGAACAATATCTATGGTTTTCTTTCCAGTGATGTCAGTCTCTCGGTCGTATTCAAGGGCGTTGACCACAACTTGGGGGATAACCTCAAAACCACTGAGGAAGATACCCGTGTCTTCATGCTCTATCTCGAGGATTGGGATATCCTCGCTTTCCTTGTTTTCCACAATCTTGTCAGCCAGAATAATTACTATGTGATCATCGTGGATGAATTTGACACGTTGGTGCAATGAAGAGGCTACCCCCTTTACCCCATGGATCCAAGGGCGTCCCAGTAACAGGCTGAAAGTGGCTGGTATGTCCAAGACTTGGAATTCGACCGGCATGGTTAGTGGCCCAATAGTCAGCATCAGAGTGACTACCCCTAAGACACATCGACTGGTGTTGTCATATGCCTTTACTGTCTGTGAAGAAGGAGTGAGCTCTGATATTTTTGTTCCCAATTTGGCTAAGGTGCTGGCGGGACATACATTCAGAGAGGACCCGTTATCTATCAGAACTCGAGGGACCCGTTTTTCCATTATTCCCACAGTGATATGAAGAGCATCAATGTGGTCAGTCCCTTCCTTGGGCAGATCTAGATCAGAAAACATTATGACATTTCCGAAATGAATGTTTCCGATCATCTGAGTAAGCTCATTCGGGGAGGTTTCAATGGGAACAACTGCCTGACTTAGAGACTTGGCCAGGGTGTCACGATGGGTTTTTGAAGCACAAAGTAAGCCCCAGATAGAAATGTTGGCCTGAGTTTTCTTCATCTGAGCTAACAGAGTATCTTCTACCTCCTTAGCCCCAGTATATGTTTCTTTGTCTTTGCCTGAGTGGTCACCTTTTTCCAGGTTTGGTTGGTAGGCTCGACCGGATCTATTAAGGTGGCTAACATCCCCACCGACCCAAGTGGCTTTTTCGATGTTGCAAGTATTTTGGCTACCCAGGATAGTGTCCCAAGAGAGCATGTTGCAGCTAGGCTCTTTTATGGATGTATATGGAGAGAAAGGAATGAGGATGTATGGTAACGGATGGCTGATTTTTTCGAACTTGGGCACAGTGATTTTTTCATCAACCTCAATCATGTTGATTTGAGGTAGAGGGTTATTGACTGTATTTGGTCCGGGAGGAGGTTTTTCAATCACCTTATCATCTATCAAATCCTGGATAGCATGTTTGAGTGTGTAGCATCTGTCGGTGAGGTGACCACTGCAGCGATGGTACTCACAGTACTGGCATGGTTCCATGTGTCAGGCAGGGGGTTTGGTGGCCTGTAGTTTTCCAAAGGCTTCAACACTCCCTGAGCCATTAGCCCTTGTAATATCACAGACAGAGGAGCTTGCAATCTGTCAAAGTACCGGTTGACCCTGTTCTGGCCTCTGAAATTTCTGTTTGGGCCATTATTCCCTCCGACTGAGTTGACAGACCTGTCTGGCCCATAGGACCATGGAGTAGCACTATAGTTTTGGGTAGGGAGAGTGGCTGATGCATCTCCTACCATGTTGACGGCTGGTGCTGGTGCGGCTGTCTTTCCTTTAGAGTATCGGAAAGAACTGGAGGGTGTATTGACTTTTAGTTGCCCGGTCCGTATATCTTCATCAATACGAACTCCTATCTCCACCACTTCTTTAAAGCTGTTGTAAGGGAGATACCGCATGTGTTCCAGGTATATGGGCTGGAGGTTTTTGATGAACATCCGGCATGACTCAGTCGGATCAGGTCTGTCAAAAGTCTGGGCCAACTTCCGTTTCCACCTGACTGCAAATTCAGCACATGTTTCTTTTTCCCTTTGGGTGCATGACTCGAGGTCTCTTTTGTTTTCTGGGCTAGTGTTGTCTTTATACCTTTCAAGGAATTCTTCGGCTATCCGGTCCCAGGTATTCAGAGTGCTGCTGTCTGACAACATCAGCCATTGCTTGGCAGCCCCTACTAGGGTGAGGTGAAAATTGGAAGCCATAGCTTCAAAGCTAGCTCCCCTTGACTGCATACCAGTGGAGTAGGACTTTAGATGGGATATAGGGCATCCGGTCCCATCGAACTTTTCTATGTCGGGCATTTTGAACTTTGAGGGCAGTACTGCTGAAGGTTGTAATGTCAATGCCCGAGTAGAAAATTCCCCTTTGTTGAGCAGTTTGAGCATCATGGTTTTCATGTTTTCCATGTCGGCCTCCATTTTGGTGGTTGGGGGAGTTGGTTTTAGGTATATGCTGGCAGGATTTAGGAAAGCTGGGTTAGTTTCTGGCTGTGGTGTTGGGTATGGATTTTGAGCAGGGTATGGATCTTGAGTCGGATTTTGAGCTGGGTATGGATTTTGGGCTGGATATAGACTTGGAGTTGGACATGGATTTGGAGCTGGATATGGGTTTTGAGCTGGATAGAGATTCTGGGTTGGGTAAGGATTTTGAGCCAGATATGGGTTTTGGGCTGGATAGGGATTCTGGGCAGTATAGGGATTCTGGGTTGGTGGATTTTGGATGGTTTCGGTTGGACGGCCAGGATTATCAGGAGGTAAGTAGGTAGTAACTTGGCCTGATGGGTTATAACTTTGAGGATCCATATGTGGGCTGTTTTGGAGTGGGTTGGCTATGGGAAAGGGGAGGTCATTTGGACTCTGGGGAATGTTGGTGTTTGGGAAAGGATAAGGAGGATATGATGGGTAAGGATTGACATTTGGGTAGTAGGGAGTTGGTGGAGGGTTAGGATTTGGAGTGACAGCAGTGTTTGGTGGGTTAGTGTTTGGTTGAGGGTTTGGATTTGGAGGCATATGTGAGGTTGATGCTTCTTGTGGGACTGTAGGGGAAGAAATTACCTCACCACTGGATTTCAAGCTTTGTACCAGATTAGCCATTTGGCTCATTATTCGGTCAGCCGTTGCACCCAGATTTTGGTCTAGCCACTGCTGCATTGCCGGAGTCGGAGCATACCTCGAGCCCTCAGATCTGTACCCATAGCGGATCGTGTTCACTTTCGCCGCCATATTGTCTCGGATCTGTACCCTCTCCGTCGATCGATCTGCTTTCGATACCCTCGATCGATTTTGCACTTGATTCCCGTATCAATCGGCCAGTACTGTCTCTGCCTTTCCAGATTCGGGCCAGGTTTATGAGGAAAATGGGTTTGGTATCAGAAGGCTGGCTGAAGGCTTTTCTGGGCTTGGAGTACAGCGTGCCTTTATTAGTATATTTTATTATTTATTATTTTTCCTACGAAATGACCGGATAAGCACCCGCTTAATTTTGACAGTCTCAGGACTTTCCTGGAACAATGGATTCTTTCTCCAGAGTATAGGACCAACATATTCCACACTTCGCCGACTCGAGATCTGATCCCGTGCGAAGGGCCTATACTCTCTTGATCCACCATTCGAAATGGTCTAGGTCGAGCATTTGAAAATAATAAATCAGCCCCAGTGTAATTTTTTTTTTGACTTGCGCATTTTTTTTTGACTGGGACTGACCCACAATTTAAAATGCAAAAACCGGTCGGCCTTTGAAGTGTCCTGAAAAACTATATGCAGTCTAACGTTGGCTTATACAGGGGGTAGGCTGGCTATGGTGTAGGGTAGCAGTTCGGAATATATTTATATGCATGTGCGCGTGTGTACGGTATCTAAAAAGCAAAAAAAGTTTTTTTTAGATATAAAAATAGAAAAGAAAAACAGATATGGTCTGTCTTGCTGTTATGTGTGGATTTTCTCGCCTTTTTAGCTTAAGCGCGAGCAGGCAAGCATATCATCAAGAAATAGAAAGAAAAGTGGGGAATCTATTTATTTTTATTAAAAATGGGTCATAATCCCCAAAATAAAATGACAGAATGAATGCATATATATACATATGTATATTTTGCAGAATGAAAATGAAGCAGAATAAAATAATATAAGGCCGAAAATGAAAAGATTTTAAAAGTAAAGCCCCGGCCCTTTTGTTGTGCTGCCCGGATAGTATTGCACATAAAATATTACATATAAATAATATATATATATATATATATATATATATATATATATATATATATATATTTGAAAAATACGAATATTTTCAAGTATATCCGTAACAATGTTTGAAATGAAACTGCTGCAAGATGGAGGATCATATCCACAAATATAGACACGGATGTTAAAGGAACGCAATATTAGACTATTTTAAATTAATATAACAAGCATACTTTAGCTAGAAACAAAAGAAAAAAAAGTTTTGGTTAATGAGTCTAGCCCTCCATTTTTATTCATTAAAATAAAACGATCTCCCCCCAGAAGTCGCCAGCGTGGGTTCCTGGAAACGTGCTCCCCGCCCGCGCCTTGATAGGGGTGCGTCCGTGCGGATGCGGTGACATCCACTGCTCCCTCCAGCCTCCCTTGTTTAGGGAGGACGAAATCAAAAGTGTGGGAGGAGAGTCTTTGAATAGCGTTGGAATGCGCCTCGGTTGCCTTTAGTGGATTTTGATCCAATATGGGAGCTTTGGATTTTCTATGTCAAGTTATCCCTTTTTTAGGGGATACCAGGATATAGGAAAACATCATCTTTCCATTCTCATCCTCCCTTGTTTAGGGGAGAACGTGAAAGTGCAAAGAAAGATGTTGCAGCGCCCCCACTATGGATTTTATGAAAATAGCCTTATGGCCTATTTCGGATCACTATGAGTGCTTTGGGTTTTCTACGTCAAGTTATCTCTTGTTTAGGGGATACCAGGACATAGGAATACATCACCTTTCCATTCCCATTCTCCCTTTTTTAGGGGAGAACGTGAAAGTGCAAAGAAAGATGTTGCGAGCCCCCACTGGATCCAAAATGATTTTAGAGTCGCCATCTTTATTTTAAGGCAAAAATAAAGCAAAACCAGAAAAAGAAAACCAGAGATAGAGAAAACGGGTTCGGAGGCTAAGTTACGAGTTGGGAAGGTGCTAGGCACCCAACTCGCCCTTTCGGTCTCAAAACGGTTTTTGGCTAAAGTATGCTTTTTGTTATATTTATTAAACGAGATAATTGCAAAAAAAACCCTGACCTATTTTGTGTTTTGCAAAATTAACCTCGTGTTTTGATTTTCGACAAATTGAACCTCCACCTATTTTTTTTTTGCAATTCAAACCTTCCGTTAAAGTGGAGTTAATTTTTTTAACGTGATGATGAGTTGGCTGCCCAGTTGGCAGCTGACGTGGCACAACACCTTCCAACTGATATTACCCGCGTTTTTTCATTGCAAATTAAACCTTGTACATTTGTTTGTATTGCAAAAACAACCTTGGTCAAACCGTAGTTTATTTCCCGCCGTTTTTTGATTGCAAATTAAACCCTGTACATTTGTTTGTATTGCAAAACCAACCTTGGTCAAACCGTAGTTTATTTCCCGCCATTTTGATTGCAAAATAAACCTTAAACATTTATTTGTATTTGCAAGATGAACCTTGGTCAAGTTGCAAGATGAACCTTGATCTAACAAACAAACAAATCTATTCTTGGCTTCATATAAAGCGCCTCCTCTAACGACTTAAGTTTTTGATGAACCGGCAACTTGACATGGTTTTAGAGCTCTAATTTGGCAACTGCTTAGAACCATCACCACCATTCCCCCCTCCCCACCCTCTTCCCAGCCAAAAAAACTAAACCTTGCAACTTGAATTCTTATTTGTGCTTTGCGTACATACAATGAACAGTGAATCAACGACTGCTATCAAAAACACTAGCATCTAATATGTTAGAAATATCAAGTAGGTAGCTCCACATAAAATTTGATCTTTTTAAAGATTATGCTATAACAGCCCAAGTAAACAAGGGTTTTGTGGTTTCGCCCGAAACCGCCAACCACTACAAGAACCGGCCACCATACCACCTCTAACGATCATACATATGCAAACCTGGGTGGAATTTTTCATGAAGCTAATCAAGAAGCAGCTCAATAGCAACTTCCATTTTAGCACAGTGAGCATAAAAGCTCTATTCGAACACAATCCTAGGCGTTAAATGTGAAGAGCAACTTAATTTACATGAGACGAGTTACTAACTTGCTCCATTTACTATGACAAGTCGACAAGGACACGTGCATATACATCAAATTTACTATAAATGCTTCAATCAACAGTGGCCTCTAACATAACAAGACAAACTTCATTAGATGACCAGCTAACAAGAAAGCGTTGAAACAACATTAAAGCCTTTACGGCAAGCAGCTTGTGACACCCCGCTCCTTCGTTAGCTCGGTTTGCGTGCTATACTTGCACTTCTTCCTCTGTCGATTGTATGTTTGGTTTGCGAGAGGGTCTAGATATGTTTGACAGACCATATTAAGACCAAAACATTATTAAGAGACTCCATATAGTTGTTGACTTGCTAAAGTCACAAGTCGTGACTTCGACGATAGTCGAATGCGACGCGATTGAGGGTTTGCTTGCGTTTTGGGTTCGTGACCTCGGTTTGGGTCCTAGACCTCTATAAGATGGTTTATTAACATGTTTAGATCAAGTTTTGAGAACATAAGCAGCTCCAGGGGCCCAGGCGCCCGCCTGGCCATAGTGAGGCGCCCGCCTCAAATCTCGAGAGCATTGCAAAATGAATTTAGCGGACAGAGCCAGCGCGCCGCTCGATATGTTGAGGCGCCCGCCTCAACATCGATTACACTTACGGATTTTTCCCTGCTTTGTGTTTGGACGATTATGCCTATCCTACCCTCATTAAACCCCCTCTAAACCCTTCCTAACCACCCATACTTAACCCAAATCATGTCCTAACATTAGTTGGAAGTTAATTAAGGTTAGATTAGTGATTGATTAGTCCTAATCTCTACTAATTGTGCAAGGGAAATGTCTATTGTGCCCTCCTATTTTGGGGGTATAAATACCCAAACCCTTTTGAGAAATCAGTAAATCCTCTCATTTCTCCTCCTCCTTCTTACGTATTATAGAGAGAGAGAGTCCAAGAGAGATTCAAGCCCTAGCTTCCTTCTCTCTTCGATCCAAGACGATCCAACCAACCGATTGCCTTCAAACTTCGGAATCTTGAAGCCCTCGACGTGTAGAACAACTTCACCGTTCAGATTTTGGTTCTCTTGAGTTTTCACTCAAGCTAGGTAAGTTACTTCCTTTTGATTTTGGTTCATTGGCCCTAAGGAAAACAACCCATATGCTATTTGTGGACAATGAACACTTGATATGCTTTGTATGTGTTATTTTGGGGATTTTTGGAAGTATAAACTTGTAGGAGCATTTGTAGAGTGGTTTCTATGATTGTTGAGGTATATGATTACTCTTCATCTTGTGTTTCTAGGCTTATGAGCATGCTAGAAATCATGTCCATATGTTATTTGGGTTCATTGTGGAAATATGCCTATTTTGTGTATTTTTGGAGGTATGAACTTGTCAATGCCATGTGTAGGATGATTTGAATGATGTTGTGAGTTGGGAGAAATGTGTTATCTCTTTGTTAAGATTTTTATGAATTTAGGGCTTGGGAATTAAGCCCGAATTATTTTGGAAATTGTTATAAATTGAAGTGAGTGTCATTGTTGAGATTGATGAAATGTGTAAGAAATGAAACTTAGTATTTAGACTCAACGGAGTCGAAATAAGTTCAATAACGTGTTAAATTTGGGATTTATGAAATACGTATCTAATGAAGTGCGATATTAAGACTCAATGGAGTCGTTATAGGTTCAATAAAATGTTGGAAAGCCTTAGGTTGAAATCCTACGATGTTCGGGTTTGGTTGGTTTCGATTGTGAGTACCCGAGCATCTCGAATTGTGTCCCATTTGTGACACCCATAATATAGAAGCTTATTGGGGATTTATTTAGAGCGTGCTCGTTAGAGCACGGAGCATTAGAGACCAACCTATGATCTCGTATGCCCTTAAGAAATGATTATTTGAATGAGTTCCCTCTAGGGAATTTGGTCGTGCACATGATAGCACTTCCGGGTTTTGACTACGAGTTAGTTTTGGTACCCTCGAGATTGGTTTGAGAAGTCGATTATTTATGACAATTGGGACTATGGTTGAGTCCGGTGTGCTTTTGAGTGAAACCAAATGCTAAGCCTTGTTTGTGATTGTTCTTGGACTAAATAATAGTCCTTGATTTAATCTTGAGTAGAGGACTAAAGTAGACCTCACGTTGTGATTTTTTTGAGCTATAAGCTATTCTTGAATTGGTGATGACTTGAGGATTATGAATACCTCCATATGTGGTTTTTAAACTAAACTTACAAGTTAGTTGAACATGTTAAGTGTGTACAATTATGTGCATTGTTATTGGGTTTTGTAGAGCATTATGACCTACTTGAATTGATAAGTTCTTTTATGATGGACTTGGTCCTTATTGGTTTATCCAAGTAAATATCTACTTGAGCATCTTGATTTGAGTCCAGCTGGCGTCTTGGTTGTTTTGTCGGCAATGGGACGATTCATAGCCTTTGGAAACATTCGCTATGAATCGCCGCATTGGTACCCTTTCTCCTCACTATTTGGCCGATAGTGGGATGTGGTCTCGATAGCGCCCTTAGCCCCTAGCGATATTGAGCTCCCATTTCTCATCCGGGGTTGGATGAAGGTAACGAGGTACTCATTAAGAAATCGATGAGTTGTGATCATTTGAGGATTGAAACCCGCATTATGATCATTTGAGGGTGGTACCCATGGTTTGAATATTGAGGGCTTGGCCCGAGATCCGGTTTTACGTGCTTATGTATAAGCACTTATATGAAAGATAAAGTGCTATGTGGTTGAAGCCATGAAGTTTATGTTACATGATGACTTAATACAAGTTTATTGTTGGTATACTAGTATGATACCATGATTTTATATATGCTTGAGCATTATGCCATGCCACGCCATGCTATGCCATACATTTGCATTTAGTAACTTATTGGGTCATTATGACTCACCCGTGTTTGTTTTCCTTAGTGTGTGTGCTGATCCCTTAGTACGCTGGCGGCTTCGGATAGTGATTTCTAGAAGGTGGTCTTCCGAGCTTTAAGCTTGGATTTATTATTATTATGTTATTATGTATCCGTGAGACACCGAATGTAAAGTTATGTAGACTTTACTTGTAGATTATGTTAGTATTTTGTTATCGTATTATTTTGGTAGCCGATGTTTGGTCGGTGCTGTATTCTTATGAGTTGTTCCCTT
>CM028383.1:110949267-110976990 GCA_013146195.2 Codonopsis lanceolata | reverse complement strand
GAATTGACATGATATGGAAGCTGGTGATGATAGCGGAAAAAATTAAACAAAGAATGAGAAGAGTTGAATAAAAGGGTGAATCGATTCCTCTAACAAAAGCTAGCAAGCGAGGTTTCGGCTCGATACCAATGAGTAGTTAACTAAAAAATGGCGTAAATACTTAACAGTTAGATCGCGTCGCATCGGCGATGATCTTCTAAATCTTGTTGAGGTTCGCAAACTTACGACGATTTAAGCATTAAATCATGTTAAGGTCTACGAACTACTACAATTTAGGCATCAATTTCGTTGATTCAAAAAATATCAAAAATTTGGAATACATAATCAATTCCCATAAAATTGAAAGCTAAATTCGGAGTTACATCGTAGCCTATATTTATAGGACTCTTAAGGATTGGAAAAGAAGTTAAAACCTTCTAAAAACAAGTCTAACTACTAGCATTTTGGAGTTAGCTGTGAGCCGGTCCCTTTTTAGGGTTTTGTAACCGTTTTAGAATCCCTTTTTTTATTTCCAAGCTGCATAAGTCCACTTTTGTTATTTTCTTCCTAAAATGCCCATCACGATGTGACACATGAGCTTTCTGCATAAAGCAATTGATATCCATATATCCTCGCCGTCAAAACACACCTTATCTTTTTTTTTTTTAAAATTTCCCAGGTAGATCTTTTTTCTTCCTAAAATTTCTCAAGTTTTCGATAACTTCTTCCTAAAATTTCTCCGGTAAGATATCTTTCCTTCTTCCTAAATTTTCTCCGGTGAATCTCTCTTCCTAAAATTTCGAGGTGAATCTCGCTCCATTCCAAATATCCCCACCTTCGTCTCTCCCAAATATCTTTGACTTAGACTTGTAATTTATTCTTTTTTTTTCTAAAATTTTTAAAATTATGAATCTTCCTTCCTAAAATTTCTCTGGTGAATCTCTGTTTTTATTCAAATAATTTGTAGCAAGGAAAGTTGATTTCAGTGGCTATACGGGAGTGCTCAATTGCTAGGAGTCAAAAATACCTAACTTGAGAAATAAATGTAAAAAAAAAATTACAAAGTGCGAGAAAAATCAAAGCCAAAGTGATGCATCCAGATGCAGTCATGCAGATGCACACTCTGATGTATCCCGATGCATGATTTTGAATTATGTTTTCATGATGATGCATGATTTTTGAATCGAAATACATGAAACTTCTTCCCAGTAATCCTGATGTAAAAATTGGATTATCGATGTACCTTCTTCCCATTAATCGCGATTCAAAAATTAAATTATCGATGCACACCTTCTTCTCAATAATCCTAATGCAAAAATTGGATTAACGATGCACATTTTGGAATAAAGATGTACATTTAACTCATCTCATTTTAATAATATATACTGTAGCTTCCTAAAACTTCTCCGATGAATCTTCTTTTCTTCCTAAAATTTTTGTAGTGAATCTTCCCGGTAACTTTTTTCTAAAATTTCTTTGGTAAATCTTTATTTATTCCTAAAATTTCTCTAGTGAATCTTCATTCCTAAAATTTCTCATGTAAAACCTGTTTCAATTCCGATAGCTTGTAAAGTTGATTAACGTGGATATACATGGGTGATCAATTGCCGCGAGTCAAGTCTTCTAACTTAAGAGATAAATGTGAAGAAACAGAGTGAAATAAAAATCAAAGTCAAACTAATGCGTCCTGATGCACAAACCGATGCACCCTGATGCATGATTTTGAATTATGTTTCCATGCGATGCATGAAATTTCTTCTCAGTAATCTCGATGCAAAAATTGGATTACCGATGCACACATTAGAATTACGATGCATCGAATTTGAAGTACGATGTAGCGTGCCCCTAATCTAATTTCATTAAGGGTATTTTTGTCATTTTGCCCCCAAAAGTGTACTTTAACGGTTACATAAAAATATATGGGACCTTAGTGATTGAAAATATCCCAAAATGAACTGGTCAGATCATCACCATTATTTATGCCGGAAATGCATAAGCCTTGGCTAAGATTTGGGATCATCTAATTTGTAGGTAAGTTAATGGTTTTATATGGACCAGCTAAAACTATTTGTGCCTAATAGGAAGCCAAAAATTAGGAATAATTGCGGATCGATCCACTTTCTAAAGTTTATAACCCTTCTAATCTTGTTTTTTTTTTTCAATCAGAAAAGACACTTTTGGGGGTAAAAAGACAACTATACCCTTAATGAGTTTGGGACGCTTTACATGAATGCATCGCCATGCATAAATATTTGGATCACGATGCAGCAGTTTAAATGGAATCAAATTTTAATTACCTAATTCATTTTTGTATCGTGATGCAACAATTTTAATTACCTAATTCAATTTATTTATCTAGTCTAATTTTGCATCGCGATGCAAGAATTGATGCATCACAATGTAAACATTAAATTAAATTACCTAATCAAATTTTATTTACCTAGTCCAATTTTGTATCGCAATGCAAAAATCGTTACAAAAACAGACATTTATCTACCTTCTTTCCACTACACAATCAGCAAATGATTCAAATTTATATACATCTTTCATGCATCCCAAATCCAAATCGATGCATTACAATTCACAAATAATGCATAATTAATGATTCAAAATTGATGCATTCAAATTCAAAAATGTGTCGAATAACGAAAAAAAAATTATTTAAACATTTTATCGAACATTTTACTTGCCAACATAAAACACATGTGTGTTACTAAATATATTTTGAATCATACAAACACAAATAATGAAAGAAGAAGAACAACAATCAAGATATATGAATTAGTAAAGAGTGAGAAGTTCGGATAACGAAGAAACAATATGAAACTATCATTCTTCCTCGCTACCCAACTCCCCACTATCTTTTCACTTCATATATTTTTTTTGCGTTTTCGAGTGAACAAGGGAGAAGAAGAAAAAAAAATTTACAGCGTTCTCTGAATTTGGGAATTATAAGAACATTTATTTCGAAAATGACTTTCTGCGGTTGAAAAAAATGGAGAAACCTAGGTTCTAAATTTGGAAAAGTGAAACGGCCGGAATTTCACCCTAAAAATTAATCTCAACTAGTTTTTTTAACCAGTGCATTAAACGCACGTCAACTAAATCGTACATAAACAAAATAAGGAAGATCAGTTTATTAACAATTACACATAAGTATATCACTAATCATTATAGATTCTAAAAAAACTCCTTATACAGAACATTTGTTGTCTTATTAGTTGGTTTTTCATCTTCATCGCGTATCAATATCTTCAAACCAAAATAATTTGTTACTCTAAAAACTTACATATACATATAACTTCATGACTAAATACTTTTTTTCGAATGTGGACTTACGTGCAATTATTGACTTTGACACTTGTTAATTGTTATTGCATATGATACCAGCAATGTAAATTATCTTCTCTAGAACTTGAAACACAGTCTTACATCAGATAGAGTTAATGACAATCTTGGGATAAAAACATTTTCTCAAACATTGCTTCCTTTCAAAAATTTTGTTTCAACAATATGATCCCAAAGATTTATGAAGATGATTATGATGTCCATTGAGTGGTCAATGTTCCATTGTACTTAATGTTTTAATATTCATTATGAAACACTAATTTTAAATGTCAATTCATGGATCCGACAACCTCGAACACTTTATACTATTCAAAAACTCGTAGATAATAAATGTTTTTGAACAAACTTGAATTTTTTTCGCCCTTCAAATAGAATATGAACTCAAATAAGTTCTTCCTTTTGAATGGTTACTTTTATTAAATTATATTTATATTTTATGAATAAAGAAATTTCTAAGAAGAAAATAAGCTAAAATCAAAATAACGAAATTATTTTTACCATTAACTATTATTTTTGTTTTGTAAATTATTTTGATTTTAATAACTTCCATTATATATATTTTTTGTTTAATTGATTTCGTATCTATTTTTTTTTATTTTTAAGAATTAGTTTTATGGAAAAATTTGTCTCGTAATTTTTTTATTACTTTGTTAATCTCAGTTTAAATTTTTTTGTTTTATTGACTCTGTAATTGTTATTTTTGTTTCATCAAATATTTTTATTTTACTAATATATTTTTTTTTACATAAATATTTTTAAAAATTTGTTTTAAACTTTTGTTCAGTAATTATTTTTATAATTTTACTAACCTCAGTTTAAATTAATTTTGTTTTATTGACTTCGTAACTCTTATTTTTGTTCCATCAAATATTTTTATTTAACTAATGTATTTTTATTTTACATAGCTATTTTTAAGAATTTGTTTTAAAATTTTGTTCCGTAAATTATTTTTATTATTTTAGTAACCTCAGTTTAAATTGTTTTTGTTTTTATTGACTATGTAACTATTATTTTTGTTCCATCAAATATTTTTATTTTACTAACGTATTTTTGTTTTACATATATATTTTTAAGAATTTGTTTTAAACTTTTTTTTCGTAAATTATTTTATTTTACCAACCTTCGCATTAAATTATTTTTGTTTTGTTGATTCTATAACTTTTATTTTTATAGTGGCTGAAAGGATTGAACCAGGGGATTTACCCTCGGCCCTACCCTCGTCACAAAGGAGGATCCCACCTTAAAAAGCCACCAGCGACGAGGGCAAGAGCACGTGTGTGAGAACCCAAACCCATTACTTGCATTATTGGTTTTATACCTTTTTAACATGTTTGTATTATGCCTTAACATGATTAGATACTTCTATTTGTCCATGTCTGGCTCGTATTATAAATATTACGTTCCTTGTCGCTTGATTACCTTCTATGCTTAGCATACCTTGCCGTTATGCCTTGAGTGTTGCCTTAGCATGATTTGCACTCAACCAAGACTTGTTAGGATTCTATTGTCTTCCATAGATGACTTAGAACATTCACCTTGATCATTGTAAGCTTGATTGGAAGTTTAGAAACCTTCTTGCTTTGTTTTGGCCTTAGCGATTTCCCTCGTCTCCCGTATTGCTCGTATTTCGTCGTGCGATGTGTTCCTTGAGTTCCCGGACTTGTATTCAAGTCATAACCATGTTTAAACAAGCCCTTTCCATGCCCAAGTTATCCTAGTTTTATTGACGTTTGATTCGGTTTGATTCGTCAACCAATCGTCGCATGATTCGAGCCTTGTCCTACCTTGTTCTGTGTTGTTCTGTGTTTCGACTTGATTTGAGTTATGTTAGACCCTAGAATGGTTGCCCATGAGCTTGGGACCATTTAGGACTTGTTTAGGTCAAGTTTTGGAGCGAAGCCCAGCGCCGCATGGCTCGAGTGAGCGCCCGCCCCAATCATTGAAAAATGGAACTATCGGCCGCATGTAGGCCGAGGCGCCCGCCTCACTTGCTGATCAATCCTACGGGATTTTTCTCCTTCAATCTTTTGTGACCCAATTAGCCACTTAAGCCTTCTTCCTAATTGGCCCTAATCCTACCTATTAGACCCTAATCAAGTTAGATTAGTCCTAACCTCAAGCAACCTCCACTTGACAAGTGGAATTTGGAGCCCTCTCCTTGTGCCAAGTGGATTTCCACTCATTTCATGCAACATATAAAAAGGGTTCCTCTTGTTGACCAACCATTAAGCCCATTCTCAGATTTTTCTCTCCTCTCTCCTGCCATGCTTAGTGTGTGTAGAGAAAAGGTGAGATTAGTGTGTGTTGCCTTCATGGATTGAGCTCCCGACCTCCGATTGCCAAACCGAGACCACGAAGTGAAGCTACCGAGGAGAACGTTTCCATCCGGATAGTTTATACTCCAACCATCCTTTTCCTTGGTAAAGGTAAGCTATTGATTCCCCTAGGTTGTATGTTAGACTTGCCATGATTGAAATGCTCCTACCATGTCCAAGCCATGATTATGGATGTTTTGATCTTTTGAAATTTGGAATAAAATGTTCATCTTGTTGATTGAGACCTATGCCTAGAATTAATTATGTTCTATGCTTCCTTAGGAACAACTATTGTTCTTGGATTAATAGATTTTGATAACTCTTGGAGATTATGATTTCTAGGGTTTCATATGCCTTGTATTGATCATCCTATTGAATGGGGTCCTATGCTTAGAATTAAATGTATTCTATGCCCTCCTACGAATAAATAATGTTCTTGGACCATTACATTTTAATAACCTTTGAAATAATGATTCGAAGGTCCCTTTGAATTCGAACCAATGCAAATTCTGACTATGGTTATTAAATGGATTAATGACTCAGCCGATCATATACGAGAACTTAGAAAAGGGTTCATGATGCATTTAGCGCCCTAACTCTATTGGATGAATTGTTAGAGCGAATTCAATCCGAGTCAAGTTTAGCGAGCCATCGACAATAAATCCATTTCCCTAAGAATAATTGATTACCTTGCTTGATCTTGAATGTCATATTATAGAATGCCTTGTTATTGATGAGAATAATTTACTTGAGTCGACCTCGTTCTCTACTTGAAATTTTGTAAGTATACATTACTTGGCATATGAGTCAGTGGCATCCGTCTTTGTTCACACCGCCTCCTTACAGTGGAAGTTGTAATCATTAGAACATCATTGGTGTGTCTATCCGGGCATCTCCTCGGAAGATCGATACACATTTGATACGCACATTCGGATACTTGTATGCGGGAACTACGTAGCGGCCCGGCTCTCCATATATCCTTATCTATGTGATTTATTTATGCGCACTTATGTGAAACAATGTGCATCACGGATATATGACTCTATGCTTATGTGACGATATCTTGACTTGTATGTTGCATTTTGCCATGACATGCATGATTGATAGCTTACAAGTCTTTATGACTTACCCTTTCCCCTTCTTGCTTTAGAATCTAGCAAGGCGAGGTCCGGCTCGTTGAGACTATTGTGTTAGTGCTTTGTGCTCTTTTTGATTTGGTCGATCATTGAAGAGGTGGTTTAGATATCCTCTTCCTCTTGTTTATATTTTTTATAAGGACTGACGGGTGAAAGCAAGTCAATTAGACTATGCTTGGGTATTTGTATAGAACTTGATTTGTAACTCTTGTTAGCTACTAGTAGTTATATCACTTGTAGTACTTGTAACCCTTTTGTCTTGGCATTGTGTAGAGCTTTGGTTAACTTGTTATTATTACATTACGTATTAGTCTTCGAGCATGCTATTAGCTCTTATTTAATTCTTGTCCATAAGCTGTTAGCTTGGGTTCAGGCATGTAGTGTCGCCGATGACTTGGTTATATTGCATCGGGTTTGAAAAGTTTTAAAAATCAGGCGTGCTCGTCTCTAATGTTGCGTCACGTCGTTTTTATAAATTAAGTCCTTGCATGTTTAATTACACTTGTTTCTTCCTATTTGGGTTCTCGGGCCACAGCCGTCGCCTGGCGTGCCTATCGGATAAACACTTCGGCCTCGGCGTTGTAACCCTCGGGTGGATTCCTAAAAGACCGCGGGCACCCTCGGCCCCGCCACCAAATCATTCTTCATTATCCTCATCCTAGGTAACTAAATAAAAGCGTTCGTCATAAAGACCGCTCGATCTCGACATCAGACCAATCATCCGCCCCGACAAACCATTTCCCTAGGCCCTAGAAAACCGTCGCACGCCAATACCAACCCTCTGACACACGCACAGTTCACTCATTCCTGACGAATGCCCTCAACGCATTTAATAACAGCCGCTTTGTGCTCCCCAATTACTGGCTGCCACGTCGCCCTTAACTTCAGGTATAAATATGAGAACCCCCATGCAGGGTAAGGTAAGTAATTTCAGCGATATTATAACTCTCTTATCACAGCTCCCTATCAAACAATTATCACGGCTCATTTATTACCAAAACTCTACCGGAAATCTGATTCATACGCCGGAGGGTTATAGTCGGGCCAACCCGACACCTTAACGGTGTTTATTGTCTACATTGTGCAGGTTAACCGCTGGACGAACAAGAAGCTGCCACCTCATCCTCGCTCACACGTGGACGTCAAGACAAGATCACCACACATTTTGCGTGATCAGTGGCTTACTCCATAAATTATTTTTACTTTACTAACCTCTTATATTTTTGTTTTCTTAACTCTGGAACTATTATTTTTGTTTTAGTTACTATTTTTTAGGTTTAAAGAGAGAAAAATGTTTAAACATAACTAAAAGAGGGGAGATGGTGGTGATGAGAGAGAAAATAAGGAGAAGACGGGAGAGAGAAAGAGAAATATAACCATAAAAGATAGAAGAGAGAAAGAGTGAAATGATTATAAGATTATAGAGAGAGACGAAGTCAATCATACAAGGTAGAGAAGAATAATATGAAAGACTCAATTTTATGATGATGCTAGAGATACATATTTATAGGGTTACAATAGGAGGAGGTAATCTCCTAGAAGGTTTCTAGATCTATACAAAGATTTTCTTTCCTAATCTAATACAAAGATTAAGTTTCTTAAACTATATATAGCAATATATACTTGAATATAATATTGTGATATTATATTCTTAATATGCCCCAGCAAGATGGACGGTCCTTGGATAAGTCCAATCTTGGAGAGTGGTGAGATGAACCGGGTTTGATGAAGCGGTTGAAGATGGATGTGTTCCCGGACATGTACATCGTTTCTGATGTGATGTGGTTCCTCGCATCCGAGGTGGTGATAAGTTGGTGCATGACTATGTCGGAAACGGTGGGGTTGTGGAGTGGGGTTTCGGCCAAGAGTAGTGGTCCGAATGTTTGAAGGAGAGGGTTTCGGGTTTCTGAGGATGTTTGAAGGATAGGGTTCTCGGGTTTCTGAGGGTGTTTCAAGGAGAGGGGTGGAGAGTTTCGGCTTTTGGGGTTTTGCCGAGGGATTTGTAAGGGAAGGAAGAGTTTTGGCTTTGGGGTTTTATCGAGGGGTTTGTAGGGGGAGGGAAGAGTTTCGGCTTTGAGGTTTTGCCGATGGGTTTGTAGGGGGGAGGAAAGAGTTTCGGCTTTGGGGTTTTGCCGAGGGGTTTGTAGGGGGGAGGAAAGAGTTTCAGCTTTGGGGTTTTGCCGAGGGGTTTGTAGGGGGAGGAAAGAGTTTCAGCTTTGTTAGGGTTTGAGCCGAGAGTTTTTGTGGTGAAAAAAAGAGAGGGAGGGGGGGTTTCGGCTAGGGTTTTGCCGAGGGGTTTGGTGAAAAAAATTGGGGGGGTTTCGGCTAGGGTTTTGCCGATGGGTTTGGTAGTGAAATAAAAGAAGATGGGTGGGTTTTTGCTAGGGTTTTGCTGAGATGGAGGAAGGTGGGGGGTTTTCGGCTATAGGGTTTTGCCGAGTTGGTGGAAGGAAGAGGGGTGGGTTTCGGCTTTTAGGGGTTTTTGCCAAGGGTTGTGTTGTTTTTGTTGGAGAAGAAAGTAAAGAAAAGAAAATTAGGGTTTCGGCTATTAGGGTTTAAGCCGAGAGTGTTTGAAGGAGAAGGGTGGGTTTCTGATGTTGGTGGCTGGCGGAAGCAAAGATGGTTAGTGGGTGGAGTGGGTTTGGCTTTGAGGGTTTTGCCGTGGGTTGTGGTGGAAGGTGGTGATGGCTGCGGTGGCTGTGTGGGATTTGATAAGAGAGGGTTAGGTTTGGAGAAAGGTGGAGTTGTAGGTGGATGGCGGAAGAGGGTGATGGTGTTTAGACGGTTTTGGGTTTTGTCGAGGGTGGTGGATGGCGGAAGCAAGTGGTGGTGGGTGGGTGGGTTTTGGCTTAGGGTTGTGTCGAGGGTTTTGAAGGAGGAAAGGAAGTATCAAGAGGTGGTGTGTGTGCGGCTTAGGGTTTTGCCGCTAGGGTTTGGTGGAGAAGTCCTATAATGGATCTTAATGCTCTGATACCATATAAGATTATAGAGATAGACGAAGTCAATCATACAAGGTAGAGAAGAATAATATAAAAGACTCAATTTTATTATGATGCTAGAGATACATATTTATAGGGTTACAATGGGAGGAGGTAATCTCCTAGAAGGTTTCTAGATCTATACAAAGATTAAGTTTCCTAAACTATATATAACAATATATACTTGAATATAATATTGTGATATTATATTCTTAATAATGATAACTGAAAAGTTAATAATTCAAAAGTGAAATTTTATAGGAAGAAATCTACCCTTACCATTATATATATATATATATATATATATATATATTTGTCTTGGAATAGTTTAACCAGAGCTTCTTTAGCATACGTAAGAGTACTTCAGCCCTTCCATTTACTTATTCAATCTCTTCTATAATATCCGAGAAAAATCTATGACTCACAAATGAATATGAAAATAAGAGGGCAAGATAGAATAATGATCATCGAAGCATTGTGACAAGAAAAGGTTGCTCTTAGTTAATTAGTTAAAACCAAGTTAATTATCTAATATATTCGCACCGTTTTCGAATTATCATTTTTTTTCTTTTTATCCGTTTTAAAATAATTTTCCTCTCTTAAATCGACTTTAATTATGACCACATATTCAAAGACATTAAAGGAAACAACAAATTTCACAATATTTATAATCAATTCAATTATTTTTTCTTAAATGGTGTGTCGGATCAAAGGGGACGATTATTTTAGATCTGAGGCAGTTCTAAACTACTACTATTAATTTCCAAAGCTAGATGGAGCTAACCTAGAGGCTACAAAGTTTTTTAAGCCATAACTAAATGGTATACCAGTATCGGGTAACCAGGCATTCCCATAAATATATTCTGCCACGGTAAAAGGCATTGCTTGCTCTGGTGCAGTGAAGACATGAACACCATGCCATTTGACCCTTTCATTAGTGTTTGCACCCGGACCATAATTACCGTACTCTGCCAAAAACACCAGCTTAGTTCTGTTATCCCAATTCACCCATCCTTTCGGCTGCACAACATTGTCCAAAAACGATTCCATGAATATCACCGTAGCATAGTTTTTCCAAGGGCGTCCGAGGTAAACTTGCACCTGTGATTTTCAATGAATTGTGAGGAGATATCAGTTCAATCCCTTTCCACACCTCCTTAGAGACGACAATGAAAAAGATTAAGAAAAAAAAACGCTTTCGCCATTGAAAAGAAAAAGAAATTTGTACATTTGCTTTAGATTTCTCGAGCTCGGGTGCCACAGTCACATAACAGTTCTGGAACGAAAATCCACTAGACTCATGTTGTCTCCTTTCCTGGCGATCCAGTACCGTTCCAGTGCGTCATCCAAAGATGCGGCAATCTTGGAAGACTGCCTTTGCATAACCAAAGATGAAATCGATAGTACCATAAATATCACATTCTTTGTAAAACTGTACACCAATATTTGCTAGTAGGGTATCTTGGTAACCAAGAAACACACATTTGTAGAATGCCGTGTAGTTTGCATCACTGTTCAAAGCCACTGCTTGATGATGAATTTCTCCGGCTGAGTTTTCAATGGTTAAGTTCCATGCCATAAATCCAGTCCCGTGCACATCTATATAACAATGTTTGCATGGAATTTATCAGCATGAACATATATATATATATATAGATATCACACATAAGAACATCAAGATTCAAGTTAGAACAACACAAATAGTACTCCCTCCGTTATATATAAATTATTGTCTAGTTTGACTTTTATTGAGTCAAAAGTACTTTTTTCCAATAATTTAAATTATGAAGTCAAAAGGACTTATAGATTACTGTCGAGTTTGACTTTTATTGACTCACAAGGACTGTGATAAATTATTGTACAGATTGACATTTATTTGAGTTAAAAAAAAACTTTTATCGACTTACTCAAGGTGCCAGAGTTTTCAATAGAGTATCCCGATGAATTACTACGATTATCAGTGATCTTGGTGGTCGCAGCATCGTCTCCGAACAATGCTATGTACCTCTTCGAAGGCATGACCTCGACGTGCTCGTTGTAAACACCAGGTTTGATTCTGATATAGTAATGCTTATCACCGGGAAGGTTATTAGGAGCAGCAGCAATTGCATCAGATATACGGGTATAATCACCCGAATTATCTTTTGCTACCGTAGCACCAAAACCATTCGACAAATGTAGAGCCGACGCCGACATCAATGAGGGCAGTAACACTTGAAGCAAGGAAAACGATAACAATGAGTGAAAAGAGTGCCATAGCTATAAGAGTGAAAAGAAAACTTGAAAGACAAAGTTTTGAAAGAATGGTTAAGTAATTTGTGTGTTTTCATGGTTGGATTTTTTCTTCTACTTATATGTAGTAGCCACAATATTTTGAAGTGGTACGTTTATCTTTTGGATGAACCACTTCATCATTTTTATCTACTATAGGGGAGGCTGACAAGGCACCAACGTGTCGGAATTCTCCAAAGGTTGATGATGATTAACTCACTTTCATTCCAACAATCCAATCCATGTTCAACCGCATTTTTTCAAAACAACGAGCCCAACGTTAATCTAGCCATTTTAAAACGTATTTATGTAAAAAAAAATTTAGTGTAACTCTTTTTTTTAATAAATTAGTTCTTAAACCATTTTTCATTTCACTCATTTTTCTCAAACACAATCTATTAAAAATCAATAAAATAATTCATTAGATATCCATTTGATTCAAAACCAAAAAACTTTCCTAATGGTGGCACAAAATCCAACACATTTACATACTTTACCATCTTTATCTTCATTAATTTAATATTTTTCCAGAAAAATGATTTAAAAAATTTGAAAATATCATAGAAATTTTTTCTGATGTCCAAATAAAACAAAACCAAGTCTCTATTTATAGGTAAAAATATTTACTTTAATTCAGGAAAAAAGTATTTTAAAAAATATATTTTTGTTTTTGCTAAAAAATGATCAAGAAAAGCAATGGTGGAAAATAAAATGATGTCCACTAAAATGATGATATATAAAAATGGGAAGGGGGACGGGGGAAGGAGGCGCATACCTTGGATTTGGAACCTTTTTGGGTTCATCCACTAGAGATTTGTGGATAAATCTCCAAGGGTTTGTTGGTAAGAATGATAGAGAACTTGTATATCAAAAGTGTTCAGGATCATTAGTTGGGATGTCAAAAGAGGTGATACCGGTAAGATAGTAGATAATTATTACATCAAAAGTCTTTATGATCATTAGTTGGGACATCTCACAATATATAAAAAGTAGAAACATTTATTTGGGATGGAGTGTGAGCTGCCTGGCCCAATAGGCCCCGATTGTGAGTCACGTTTTTGGCACGTGACTCTCATTACCAGTTTGCGAGCATTCAAATGTCGAAGTTACGAGGAAGGGATGGTACAGTTCTTACGTATCTCGGGCAAAACCTTGGTCTTTGGCGAGCAAGAGATGTGATCGAGCTGGGGGCTTAACCAGTGAGCAGAACTAAGTTGCGAGCATGAGTTGCTATGCTCGCTAATTCAAAATCTGTTAACAGTTGAGGAAGGTTATGTTCGGGAAAATCTCCATTTAGACCGTTGTGATTAATGGGGGAGTTAATGGGGCAGTTAATATGCCCGCCATTTATGCCACGGTCATTAGTGGACAGTTATGAGCAGTTATGAGTAGTTACGCTCTCCGGCAACTATAAAAGCCCTGGAAAATGAAGGGGAGAGGTATGCGATTTCTACTCTCTAGCTGAAACTCTGCTAAATTGAATACGTATTTGCTAAGCCTTGTACTAATTCTTACGCTGGAGGGCTTTTGCAGGGAGTGCCCCTGCCTAGTTTACAGTTTGTTCATCTCATTTGCAGAGCTGGGCTTGAAGACTTGCGGATACGTTGAAAGCCATGTATCCCATTTGGATTGATCCAGTGCATCCAGAGGATTTTGGACGCATCAGTTGGTTCCGCTGCCGGGAAACGATAGTTTTGCGGTAGCAGTTTTTGCGTTTTGATAGTACTTCTTCGTCAATCTTGACAAATGGCGGAAAATGGAGTTAATGGTGGCAGTGGAAGTCGTCGGAAAGAGGTGCCGCCGACTCCTAGCCTTAATCAGTTGGCTGGGAACAATGCTCCTCCACCGCATGATGCCCGTCATCAGCTCAACCAGATACATGGAGTGGATTCTTTGGCAAGAAGTGTTGTGGCAGCAGTGGGTCTGGCACACGAGTTTAGGGAGGAGGCTTTGCGTCAAAGGGCAATATATCTGGGCCAAATGCATCAACTTAATCTACAGTTGATTGCAATCGGTAAGCCGCCTTTGCCCATTGAGGTGGATCCTTTACCAGCTTTGTCGTACTGGGGGTAATCAGATGAATCCTTTGATCATTCGTTCTTAGCCGCGAGCACAAGGATCAAAAGGACGTGATCAGCCAGAAGGAAGTAAGGCTAGCCACCGGGTTGTTCCTAGTGTTCACTCGTGGTTGGGAACACGAGTTGGGGATGATTCGGCACAATCACGCCGTCGTCGACGATCACCTTCCTCGCCAAGATCTCATGCTTGCAGGCTTCGTTCACCCTTGCCGCGGCGGTCCCGTGCTCATAGCCGTCGTTCCCAATCCCCAAGGGGATCTTATGTCCGTCGACGAAGAACTCCCTCTCCCAGGAAATCCCAAGGGCATATGACTCATCATTCTCAGGGAAAAAGGGATCTGCATCAACCAGCTGCACCAGCTGTTCAGCTCGCTGGGGTGCCTCATGTCTAGGTGGCGCAGGCCGTGGGGGTTACTCAAGCCGTTGGAGCTATGGGTCCCCCACAGGCCCCTCCTATGCCTGTGGTACAGCCTCAGCCCGCGGGTGTGAAAGAACACGAGTAGCTAGGATTCTCCAAACTACCTAATGTAGTTTCCAATGTAGCTTGTGAAAAAGCTACAATGGAAGTCACAATAGACAGAAAAATAACAAAAACAGCGGAAGACTTAATACAAAAGCACGAAATTAATCACAAAAGTTTACCAAACAATCTACAAGCTTATACTTGAAAAACACAATGAAGTGTACACCAGGATTTGATCACACCACTAGCAATAACTGAGCACATCATATCCAGATTCAAAACCTCTTAGATTCACACAAAAATTAGACAACCACTAAATATTTTTTAACATGAAGATTTTTGGAAATTGATTTGCACAGTTTGAGTTTAGGACAAAATTTCACCAAGCTGATATCCATACCAACAATGCATGTCCTAAAATTTTATGCCTAAAAACATGATTACAAAAAGCTAGGCAAAAGAAAAAAAAAATGCAATCACACACAAGTGATAAAGACCGGATCAAAGGATGTAGTTCCTAATGTAGCTGCATTGGGAGATGCATTCGCCAAAATTGTGATTTTATTTTCAATTTTGCATTTTTTTTTTGTTTTCTCAACCAAATTTCTCTCCCAAGATCATAAAATTTTCTCAACAAAAATCCATAGGTACTTTATTTCCCTAGGAATATAGCTCTACTTTATTTCAAGCTATAAAAACATGCCACTTGGAACCTTTCACACTATTTACCAAGGGAAGCAATTTTGCATTTTGATCAACCCATGAAATCCGAGGATTCATAGTCCCAAAAGAAAGGTGCCACAACCTTGTTCATAGGTAGCTCTTTTCCGTTAGGTAGCTTTCACACTTTTTCAATTAAAGGGAGTCAATTTTCTCAAGATCAGCCCATGAAAGCCTAAGCTCCATAGTACTTTGACAAATTGCAGCATCCCAAAAATTTCAAAAGGTAGCTCTTTCCTTTGTGGACTAAAGATTTTTCAATTTCAATACACCTTTAAGGGAGATGGTGAGGAGAATCATAACAAAAAAAATCACAATAGATTTTGAATGAATTCTCAAGCAACAACAAAAGACACATACATGTGAGTCAATTGATCTAGAGTGCCCTCTAAAGACAAAATGCAATCATGACTAATTTTTTTTGTTTTTGTTTTTATAATTAACTAAGTGTAAAATCATATGGCACACAAAACACAAGAGATTTCCAAAGATTGAAAAATCTCTCAAAAACAAGACACTTGGCAAATATATCAGCAAGATGATTTTCAGTCCCAACATGTTCAATGCAAATAATCTCTTGTTCAACCATGCCTCTAATAAAGTGGTGTCTTATATCAATGTGTTTAGTTCGAGAATGATGAACTGGATTTTTGTGCTATGCAAAATGCATATGTGTTATCAAAAAACAAGGTTAACACATCAATGTGTAGCACATAATCTTTGATCAGTTGGAGCATCCATAAAAGATTTAAGGCTTCTCTCAAAAATATTTTGATAAGCATGCAAATTTTTGAGAATCAACCTTACCTCTTCTCCTTGTGTATATACCATCATGAATATTACCTATCACTTGAGAAATTGGATGGTTTTTCTGTATGCGGCTGGGAATGTCATGGCTACAATCATTCAAATTGGACTGAATTTCTGAATGTTCAGGACCTGTTTCTGAATCTGCCAAGTTTCTGTCCAATGTGACTGCCGATGTAGCTACATTCGGAATCACATTGGGTGACACATTGTGAATCACATTGGCTGAACTTTCAGAATATGCAGGTTCTGTCTGATCAGGTGCAGGTTCAATGGTTTCAGATGCTGGTTCTGAAGATTTTGGAGGAGATTCATCATAGAACCGCTTAGCACCAGGACATATATCAAAGGTTTCACAATATTTGGACTTGCCTTTGTCATTACTACCCTTAGGAACCCACATCTGTTTAAAAACTTTAGTTTGATTTTTCTGAGGATGAGATTTCTGATGCGACTTCGAATGAGACTTCCAATGTGACTGCCAATGTTGCTGCATTGGCTATCGCAATGGATGTTTCATACGATTCTTCATCTGAGTTTTTACCAAGAAGGCCTGCCTAACTTCATCCTCATACATAGTCTTTTTCAAAAAACAAAAGGGTTGTATATGTCCAGGCTTATGGCAGAAGTGACAAACAAAGTTTTTCTTTCTTGTTTTTGGCTTTTCGAAGAAATAAGATTTTTGAAAATCTTGTTTAGTTCCAGACGTACCTTCTCCTTCTCTCACAAACATTTTTGGAACAAAACCAATACCTGCCTTGGATGTGCTACCTGAATTTAGCATCTCATCCATTTTATGTTGGCTTGAATTCCATTTGGCAATGGTTTCTTTTGCTTGAATAAGCTGCTCCTTCAAACCTTCGATCTCAACATCCTTTTTGCTCAGCAAGCTTTCCAGCCTCACAATGCAATCTTTCTGATCCTCATTGGCCTTTTTCAACAGCTCGTTTGCCTTACCAAGCAATGTAACTTGGTGAGCTCGTTTCTCCCAATCTTTGTACAGCTCCTTGTAGCCTTCCAGCAATTCAGACTCTGAATCTCCACCATCTTCTGGGACTGAAGAGTTAAAAGCAAGAAAGATCATCACTTCGTCCCATTACATCTTCGATGTGACTTCTGATGTAGCTACATTGGGAGTCACATTGGCCGAAAATCCTGCAAAATCAGATGGAGAGTTGTGTATAGCAGTGAGAGTGATGAGATCACCTGGATCTTCATCATCACTATCACTCAAAGTCGCATAAAAATTCAAACCCTTCTTTCTCAAAGTATTAGCACATTGATTAGCATAATGCCCAAAACCTTGACATGACCTACATTGAATAGAATCAATATTTTTACTTCTAGATGTAGACTGCTTAGCAAAAGGATTGGTAAAAGATTTTTCAGGGTTTTGAAAAGAACTTTCTTTGGGAGGAAATTTGCTAGGCTCAGTTTTGAAAACTGTTTTGGTGATAGAAGATGGAGATCTGTTTTGCCCCTTTGCTTTCAAAATATTTTTAAACTTTGTTGTTAAAAAATCCATTGACTCTTCACCAAAATCAGATTCTTCAATCTCCTTATGCAATTCAAGAAATTCAGAAGAGATATCAACAACAGAAGGAAAAGCAATACTATCATCAGAAGGAGTAGAAGATGATGTACCTTTGCCTTTGTTCTTAATTTGCTCATTGAGGTTTAATTCAAAATTTTGAAGAATACCAGCTAGTCTTTCAAAACCAATTTTGTCAATGTCATGAGCTTCCTCAATAGCACAAATTTTCACATTAAACCTTTCAGGCAAGGTTCGCATCATCTTGCTAACAAGTCGATCATTGGTGATAGGATCACCCAAAGCAAGAGCAGAGTTAGATATATCAAGTAATCTAGCATAGTAAGACATAATATCTTCATCTTCATTCATCCTTGTGTTTTCAAATTGAGTGGTAAGCAATCTTAATTTAGAAGCACGAACACTGGAAGGTCCTTCACACAAGGTTTGAAGGGCCTCCCAAACATCTTTAGAAGACTCATATTTGGCTATAACCCTAAAGGTGTTAGCATCAAGAGCTTTGTATATGGCAGACAAGGCTTTAGAATTAAAAGAGGCAATGTTTCTATCATTATTAGACCAATCTTCTTCTTTGGTGATCTTTACATCACCATCATCATCAGTAGTTTTGGGAGGAGTCCAACCATTTAGAACAGCAAGCCACGCTCTCTCATCAATTGATTTGATGAAGATACGCATCTTAACTTCCCAAATAGAATAATTTGCACTAGTCAAAATAGGAGGACGAACGACATTCTCATACTGAGAATCCATCACGGCTACAACTAGAATCTTCTCTTAGTGATGTCAAGAGGAAGCTCGATACCAATTGAAAGACCACGAGTAGCTAGGATTCTCCAAACTGCCTAATGCAGTTTCCAATGTAGCTTGTGAAAAAGCTACAATGGAAGTCACAATAGACAGAAAAATAAAAAAAACAGCGGAAGACTTAATACAAAAGCACGAAATTAATCACAAAAGTTTACAAAACAATCTACAAGCTTATACTTGTAGATCTAGCCTCATGGCCAAAAAGATTTCACTAAAAACGATGAATTGTTTTACAAAAACTATGTGAAATCACACAAAAAATATTCTCACAAGATAATGAATCTTGGAGAACAAAACCCCCACATAAACAGGTTAAACAAAATGTGGGAAGAAACAAAATCAACTACCTTTAAACAAAACAGGAAGACAAAAACAGTTTCAGAATTCTGATGTTACTACCGATGTAGCTACATTGACAAGATGTCGAGCCTACTACGGGAAAACTGGCTGAACTTCTGAACTTCAGACCATGGCTGTATGGATTTTGTTCTCTTTCTGGAGCTCTGCAAGAAACCCGAATCCCAGCTCCTGAATATATAGTAGCGATATCCTACACATCACGCAAAAACAATCCTTCTACTACAAGGAAAAGGATTAGTATTTAAGGAAAATCCAACAACTTACCAATCTTGTGAGATTTTATTACCAAATATGAAAGTATTCAAGAATCTTGGTTTGACTAGGATTTATGCTAAGATTTAGTTACCAAATATGTGCACTCAAAATCTACAAAAAGATTATGCTACCAAAAAATACCAAAACTAAATCTAATAAAAGATACTAATTCCTAAATTAACACAAACTTAACAAAAATCATATTTTGACCAAGAAAGGTGAAACAAGACCAAAATAGGTCATGCCTATTTTACCCTTACAGGGTGGTTTGCCTACAACCATAAATTTGTAGGATTTTGAAGAATTGAAACGTCCGTATGGAGGCGTGGGAGCAAGGAAAAGCTCTGGACGGGAATTTTTTGGGCACTTCAGCTAGCCCGCTGGCACCCTGGATTGAAAATGCGCCGCCGGCACAAGGGCTCATATTTCCAAATATCAAGGAGTACACGGGAAAAACGAAGCCAAGAGATTGGTTAATGTCTTTTGAATCGCAAATCGGCTTGGTAACCTCAGATGAGGCCTTAAAAATTAGGGCTTTTGTGGACGCTTTGCAAGGGAAGGCGTTAGCATGGATGGGGGCTCTACCACGAAGATCAATTAATAATTGGGCTGATTTGCGAGAAAAATTCTTGGCAGACTTTGGAATGGCGGGCACATTGGCTAAGACGAGGGCTGACTTGTCGAAAGTCAAACAGGGAGCACATGAGTCAATGGCTAGTTACTTGGAACGATTCACCAAGGTGTTGAAGCAGGTCCCCGGGCTGACCGAGCAGGAGGTTACACTATGATTTGAAACAGGTTTGCTTGAAGGTGAAGGGGGTTTGCGGTCAGAGTTGAGCATGCGTGAGCCAAAAACGCAGGTGGAAATGCTCATGCGAGCACAGAAATGGTGTGCCGGAGAGACGCAAAAAAGGAGAAGAAAAAAGAGAGTAATGAAGCTGCTGGAAATCCCAAGGGGAATGGACAGACAGGGAATGGAGGTTATAATAAAGGCAAATCAAGATATGATCGGCCAAGGGAATTTCTTCGTGACTCCGATCTTACCCCGCTCAACACATTGCGCGAGGATATTATGTACGAGATAAGGGACGAGCTTCCTAATCCACCTCGCTTGAATCCGGGGACGGCTGGTGATCGGGATAAGACGAAGAGGTGTGCCTACCATGATGATTACGGGCACACCACTGAGGAATGTTGGCCGTTGAAGAAGGCCATTCAGAAGTTAATTAATGAAGAGCGGTTGGACCGCTTCAAGAGAGATGGAGGAAATAGGGGGAATGCCCCCAGGAGAGATGCTCCACCGATCAGAGGGGTGATCAATGTGATAATGGATGAAGAGCCCACTCCGACTCAGCTCGGAAAACAAATTTACTCTTTGTCAAAAGTTGTGGATCGACCTGCTGCTTTGCAGGATGGAGAGCAAGCTATACAATTTACTTGCAGCGGGTTGGCGAGTAATGTGGCGAGCGAGCAATCCTTGATCGTTTCTGCCCTGGTGGATGGTTGGGTCGTACACAGAATTTTAGTTGACACTAGAGCATGTCGGGATGTGATGTATTACTCTTGTTTCCAGGGATTGGAGCTGAGCGATGATCGATTAAGGCCGTATGCCGGGACATTGGAAGGATTTACTAACCATAAGGTCCCGGTCAAGGGTATGGTCGAGTTAGAGGTGTTTATTGGTGAAGGGAGCAAGACGCGAGCTGAGAAGATCACTTTCATGGTGATCGATTTAAAGTCTCCCTATAACATAATCTTGGGTGTACCGAGTATGGCAAAGTTCCAGATGGTGGCATCAATCCCACACCAACGGGCCAAGTTTTACACCGATCAGGGAGTGGGAACGTTGAGGAGCCAGCCCTGAGCAGTGCTTGAGTATGTGCGCAACAACAAGAGAAAGAAACAGAAGTTGACCTTGGAGGATGGCGAGCAGAAGATAACCGTCAGTACCAAGGAGACATCTCACGTGACTATGGGGCCATCAATAATTGCTATGGTGCATGAAGAACCTGAGGTGGATGCTAGCTCTATGCCGACATTGAAGTCGGGGGAGCAGGACGAGCATGAGGTTGATGTAAGTATGTCTGCGAGCCAGATTGGTGGCGAGAACATTCTCTCCTTGCCGACATTGAAGTCGGGGGAGCAAGTTGCGCAAAAAGATGAAGCTAGCTTGGATACAGAGAAGGTTAAGGAGAATATTGATAATCCTTTGCCGACATTGATGTCGGAGGGATTGGTAGAGCAAGTCGAAGTCATGGAGGTAGATCAGCTTGATGAGGTTGAGGATCGAGCTGAGGAAGATGAGAAGGTGGAGTGTGATACACTCCAAATGCAAGATGAGCCAGAGTTCACGGCTCAGGACGAGCTTGAGGAGGTGGTCATAAATCCTGCTTACCCCGAGCAAAAGATTAAAATAGGCAAGGCTTTATCAGTGGAGGCTCGGGCTAATTTAATCAAGCAGTTACAAGACAGCTTGGATGTTTTTGCTTGGAGGCCAGAAGATATGCAAGGGGTAAGTGAAACTGTGGCCTTGCATCGACTCAATGTAGATCCAGCTTTTCGGCCAATTCAGCAGCGGCCCAGGATTTACTCTGTGGAGAAAGATCAAGCGATCAGGGAGGAGGTTGAGAAGCTACTTAATGCTGATATAATCGAAGAGATACATTATCCAACTTGGTTGGCTAATGTGGTTATGGTCAAGAAATCAAATGGCAAGTGGCGAATGTGTGTGGATTTCACGGGTCTGAATAAAGCATGCCCGAAAGATTGCTATCCTTTGCCACGAATTGACAAGCTGGTGGATGCTATAGCGGGGTTCGAGCTCCTCAGCTTTATTGATGCCTACTCTGGATATCACCAAGTTAAAATGGATGAGCAGGATAAGGCTTTGACAGCTTTCCGAGCAGCAGGGGGGCTGCATTGTTACAAAATGATGCCATTCGGTTTGAAAAATGCCGGAGCCACATATCAGAGAATGGTGAATAAGATATTCATCTCGCAGATCGGGAGGAATGTTGAAGCTTATATTGACGACATGGTGGTCAAGACCAAAGGGCACGAGCATACGGTGGACTTGGGCGAAACCTTTGCCAATCTCAGGAAAAATAATATGAAGCTGAACCCGAGCAAGTGTGTGTTCGGGGTGAAGGCGGGCAAGTTTCTGGGGTTTATGGTAACTGAGAGGGGCATTGAGGCTAATCCTGAAAAAATCAAGGCGTTAGTCACTATGAAGCTTCCTCGATGCATTAAAGATGTTCAGAGGCTCAACGGCAGGGTGATAGCCCTTGGTCGCTTTATTTCCAGGTCAGCGGAGAGGTGCTTGCCATTCTTCAAAGTTCTCTGTGGAAACAAAGGGTTTGAATGGACACCCGAATGTCAGAAGGCCTTCGAGTAGTTAGTGAAGTACCTAGGGAGTCCTCCATTGCTAAGTAGCCGTTTTTGGGGAAAAGCTGTTTGTGTATTTAGCGGCTACCGAGCAGGCGGTAGCAGCTGTATTGATTAGGGAGGAATGTAATATTCAGAAGCCTGTCTATTATGTTTCGAAATCCCTCACTGATGTAGAGGGGAGGTATTTTAATGCAGAAAAGTTAGCTTATTCGCTTGTTGTTGCTGTTCGGAAACTTCGAGCTTATTTTTATGCACATTCAATTGTTGTGTACACGGACATGCCTCTAAGAAAGATTTTGCACAAGCCAGACACTTCTGGTCACTTACTCACTTGGTCAATCGAATTAACCGAGTTTGATATTGATTATCAACCTCGGCGAGCAATTAAGGCACATGCCTTAGCAGACTTTGTGGCTGAGACAAGCTTCAAGGATTCTGCCGAGGAGGAAGTATCGCCCAGAACAGCATCGGTGAGTATCCCAAGTCCGAAACCCCGACCAGAGTATTGTTGGGAGCTACATGTTGATGGTTCGGCTAGCAGATTTGGAAGTGGTGTCGGGCTGGTACTAGTCCCGCCCGAGCAGGATGTAGAATTCGAGAAAGCATTACGCTTTAAGTTTCCAGCTTCTAACAATCAGGCTGAATATGAAGCGTTTATCGCAGGCCTCGAGCTTGCAGTAGAGTGCGTGAAGTGATTGTGTATTGTGATTCCCGGTTGGTGGTAAACCAAGTCGAGGCGACTATGCGGTTCATCATCCGGTCTGGTTCGTTCTTGCGATGGTGAAGGAGATCTTAAAAGATTTTGATTACTGGGAATTGGTGCGAATTGCTCATGAGGAGAACATGCGAGCTGATTATTTGTCCAAGATGACTGAAGATGAAATTCAGTCTTTGCATCCGGGAGTTATGATCGAGTATTTGGAAGTTCCTGTTATAGAAAAGGAAGTAATCATGGACATTGGGCCGGCTTCAAAATGTTGGATAGATGATCTCAAGGCCTACATCGAGCAAGGGACATTGCCCGAGGACAAGAAAGAAGCTAGAACTATTCAGAAGCGATCATGCCGATATGTTATCTTGGACAACATACTTTACAGGCGATCTTACATCCGACCTCTGTTGAGATGTGTGCGGCCAAAAATGACTGAAGGTATTTTGGGGGAAATACATGAAGGCAAATGTGGAGGTCATCCTGGTCAAAGATCATTAGCAGAAAAAGTTTGGCAGCTGGGTTTTATTGGATAACTTTGAGGCAAGATGCTAAAATGTACGTTCGTCGGTGTGACAAGTGTCAGCGCTATGCAGACATACCGCGATTGCCTTCTACCGAGCAGACTCCTCTTGTAGCTTCGTGGCCATTCGATATGTGGGGGATATATCTAATTGGCCCATTTCCTGTGGCTCGGTCAAAGTTCAAGTACGCAGCGATGGTCGCTGTAGATTACTTCACTAAGTGGGTGGAAGCTAAGCCTCTGGCGACCATTAGTGAAGTTAATGTCATCGATTTTGTTCATGAGCATATATGGCGTCGGTTTGGGGTTCCGTGAGAAATTGTGTCCGATCATGGGACTCAATTTTCTGAAAAGTTTACTAAAGCATGCGAGCAGATGCGCGTGAAACATTGACAATCGTCAATGGCATACCCACAAGGCAATGGGCAGGCTGAGGCTGCAAATAAACAAGTCTTGCATGTGTTGAAACGAAACTTGGAGGATAAGGCAGTAAGATGGGTAGATGAGCTGCCTTCGTCTTTGTGGGCGGTTAGAACAACGATCGAGGGGTCAACGGGAGAGACGGCTTTTTCCATGGCTTATGGGTCTGAGGCTATGTCTCCCGTAGAAATGTATCTGCCTACTCATAGAGTTTTGTATTATAATGCTGAGTCCAATAGTGCAGCTCAGGCAGCCAACCTGGATCTGTTGGAGGAAAAACGATTGGAGGCTAAGATGAGAATGACCAATTACAAGCAGCGAGCAAAGGCCCACCACGATAAAAGAGTTCGTGGTCGGTCATTTGCTATGGGGGAAACTCTCGCCGAATTGGGAAGGGCCTTTTCAAATTACTCGAATTGTTAAAGAAGGCACTTATATGTTCGAGCAGAAGATGGAGATGAGCTGAAACATCCATGGCATGCGATCACTTGAAGAAATATTATTGGTGATTGGCATTGGCGGTATGTAATTCTTTGATCTTTTCTTTCTATGGCCAGTGATAATTATGCTTTCAATTTTATTTTGGAAGTTGGTGTTTGAGTTAGTTGTTTTTGTTTTCTCGATTATTCCTCTTGTGCTCGCACAAAGGGTTGGTGTTCGAGTTAAGTTGTTTTCCTCGATTACTCTCTTTACGAGCATAAAGGGGTTTATGCTCGTAAATAGAGTTGGTGTTCGAGATGGTTGTTTTCCTGTGTTCTCGATTATTCTCTTTTACGAGCGGTTTATGCTCGTAAAAGGATTGGTGTTCAAGTGGGATTGCTTGATTATTGTACTTTTCACGAGCAAAGGTTTCCCTTGCTCGGAAAGAGGATTGGACATTTAAAACAATACTTCTTAATTAAACTAAAAGCGAGGCGAGAATGGAATAGAAGCATTCATCCGACAAGGAAAGAAAGCAGTAGCAAAATATTACAAACATAAAAGTAAATTGTTTTGGAAACTTAGGCACGCGAGCCATGGAAACATTTAAGAGTCGGCGAGGGGTTTGATTAGTTGGAACTTGAGCGAGGATCGGCAATGGTCGATTGGTTGGAGCCGTTCTCGGCTTCGAGGTTGATTACTTCATTGTTTGTACCGACGGCTTGGGGGACAAGTTTTGATTTTTGGGTTTACGCCCGGCCATATTTGGGACATCAGCTCGATGATAGTGGTCTCTGCGGTTGGGGGAGGGGTCAAGCGTCCGGCCTTGTCGGGAATCTAACTTCGACTAGGGAGTTGAGCTCATCTACGGAATATGGAACTAAAGCATGTCCCGGCGGGAGGAGCGAGAAAGGAGTGTTGGTTCCCCATGTTGCGAGTTGCTTCGGCTGAGTTAAGCCACCTGCAAGCTAGTTGTCGCAAGATATGGTTGACCCCTCTTGAGAAAAAAGGATACGCTTCTTCCTCAACGGCGAATTGAAGTCCTCAAAGTTCTTGTATTCGGTGATGAGGTTCTCTTTACGGACACGGGCTTGAACTAGCTCGACCTTTAGCTTGTTTTCTCTGGCAAAGGCGACATCCCTCTTGACCTTCTCCAACTCATTGGTCGCTTCTCGAAGATCCTTCCTCACACGTATGATGTTGTTGAGGGCAGATTCTTCGGAATTTTTTGAGAAGGTAAGGTGGGCATCGAGGATCCTCTTCTCTTCCTCCAGCTTGGATACCTCAGTGACCTTGGCTGTCAAGCTCTCCCCGCTTTCTTTTAGCTCGGCCCTCAGCGTGTTAACTTGCTCTTCCAAGGAATTCTTTTCGATGGATAGTGGTGGAGGTCTTCACGTTGTCGATCAATCGGTCGAAGAGGAGTTACGTCTTCGGCCATCTAGAAATCGAAATAAGGAAAATCGAAATAAAAGAAAAGAATTCGGTATATTTCGCGAAGTGCAAAATCGATTACCTCGGTCATGCATCCCGATTTCTCCGTCGGGGCGGCACTTAGGAGTTCGATGCTTCTTGGGCGGATTCGGTCGTCGAAGTCTCTTCACCATATAGCCGAATGCTAGGCTGCATATCCACCTCTCTTGTTGGTGTTTAAGTTTGCCAGGTCGGGGACAGCTCCTATCTCTGCAATAAGTCTGGTTGCGAGCTCGCGAGTCTCCGGCATCTCAAAGTTCTCCCTTTGCCAAATGGGAGCTTGAGAACTGGAGGCTTCGGTTGGCTCGCTCGGTTGGTTGCGGCGTGTTCTCCTTTACGGAGGAGGTCTTTTTGTTGTTGTTGTTGTTCTTTGAGGTTGAGGGCTGGCGCCGCTATTACGGAGTTGGGATGATGGGGGTTGTTGGTGCATGGGAGATAGTCATTTGTTTGGCTTGAGTACGAAGCTCGGTTGGTACCTCGCCCCGTATTGGTAGCTGGAATTGTATGGAGGCGAGGCCGGTTGTTGCTTGACCATCAGGGTATTCCTTCCACGCTCCTCTCCTCATGGCTTTAAAGCGAGACGGCCAGGGAGTCTTCCATTTGCCTCATATCTATAAAGCGAGTTACAAGTAGAGATTAGAAGATCGATATAGATCGTGATATTAAAACAAGGAAAAGAAATCATGCAAACCGAAATGGAAAAGCGGTGCGGTTTCTTAGAGTTGAAGGCGGCTCGGGCATTCACTTGGGAAATTTCCCGTGACAATTCCCCGAATCGGTGCGGTGTTTCGGGTTCAAGGACGGTTTGAGGCTCGACCTTGGACCGAGGGAGCCGAACTTATGATTCGACTTGTCATAATAGAGCGAGGTCGGAAGTCAAGGTTACCCAGTCTAAAACCAGTCTTGCCCTTGTTTCCCATCCTTTACAGAAGTTTCTGAATGTCTTGGCGGCATCGGTTCCCAAGTTGAAATGCTTGTTTATCGTGCTTGGCAATGGATAAGTTTTTCAGGTAGAGAAGAGCCGGCTACGTGAGACTCTACAGCAAAGCTTTGGAATCGAGCATCAACCTTGTTCGGATTGTCGGATAGAAGCTTAAAGTAATGGGATTGGAGCGACCGAGAGATGCGCCCGTTTTCTTATCTATTGAGAAAAGGAAGAATTTTGAAGAGCTCCATGCTCGGTTCAAAACTAAGAAGTCTACGGGCTACGATATATGCAATTAGGAACCTAACGGTGGTTAGAGTCAAGTTGCGGGGAAGTGCATTGTTTATCGGGAGGAATTCGACAAGAAAGGATCAAGGTGTCGGAGGCCGACTAAAAATCAAAATAAAAGACCATCCGGTCTCACAGGAAGTTATATTGAAGCCGTCTATGTCTAAATCAAAAGCCTAACTCGGTGATCCTTGGGTTCATGCCTAAGGAGTAAAACCCGGTGAATCGTCATCCTCGCTATTCAAATCGTCCCAAGTAATAAAAGGGGTGCTAGTCGAGCGGCTTGTTTTCCTCGAACCAAATCTGGTTTTACAGTACTTGGGCTAGGAAGATTCTCATTGCTTGCTCGATATTGTTTCGAGGTGCTCGGGGGCGCCTTTGGCGGAGATCTCAGCTCAGTTTCTTCGAGGCTCGAAGATTCGATATATTGGTTTTCTTCGTGTTCTTGGGGGCTCCATGGTTGTATGCTCGTCCTCGATCTCGGAAGAGCGTTACGTCATCGAAGACAT
>CM028383.1:110924800-110949167 GCA_013146195.2 Codonopsis lanceolata | reverse complement strand
CCTGTCACTTAGAGGAACATGCGAATCACTGGAGAGAAGTTCTTTCTATCCTCAAGAAGGCTACTTTACGCGAAATTTAATAAGTGTGGGCTCGAAAGCAAGTTTCTTTTCTAGGCATTGGTCTCTAGTGATGGTATCGCTGGATCCATCCAAGGCCGAGGCGACATTACTAAGTGGAAGACGCCTAGTACGGTGACCGAGGTCCGTAGCTGGGCTCCGGCAAGTTATTACCGTAGGTTCACTGAGGGTTTTCAAGATCGCTACTCCGATGACTAATTTGACTCGTAAGAAGTCTACTTTTATATGGAGTGATAAGTGCGAGGCTAGTTTTCAGAGTTGAAAAGACTACGGCTCCTATCTTCGGCATTGCCTAGTGGTTGTGAGAACTTTGTGATTTACGACGCCGTTAAGGCTTCAAGCGGCTTACGCAGTAACGGAGAGTTATTGCCTATGCTTCGAGGAAGCTATCACCCAGCGTAATTACCCGACGCATGACCTTGAACCGGCAAATTATTATTCAAGGCTTCACAAGTGGGAAGCATTATCTTTACGAAGGGTTTAGATATTCACCATCATAAGAGTTTGAAGTATCTCTTTTCACAAAAAGAGTCAATACGCGATGCAGGCGCATGGATGGAGAAACCGGCGATCATGATCGCATTATTTCATATCATCCCTGGAAAGCTAACAAGTGATGCCTCGAGTAGGAAGGCGTTTATGTCTTGTTTGATGATGAAGGAGTGGAAGATGCTCGAGGACGCCCTCGAGAATGGAGTCCAAGCAAGTAATGAGCATAGGATTATCTTTAGCGGCGGCTACAAGCTCATTGAGTTGAAAGTAAGGCTCAAGTTTCGATTCTCGGAAGTTAAAGAAGATTATTGATGGCTGGTGATGGTAAAACACCGGAGTTTGCTATGAACGCCGACGGGATTTTGACTTTTCGAGTTTGTGTGCTCTTACCGGCGGTGGGGTTAAGCCGATGGTTCACGAGGCTCACAAGTATACATACATCCAGGAGTACTAAAATGTATAGGACTTGAAGAGACAGCCCGTGGAATGGAATGAAGAGAGAAATAGCGCACTACGTGGTTCAGATGCTTGACGTGTCCAAGAAGCTAAGCACTTAGACACCAGAGACTACCACTTGAGATACCGGAGTGGAAGGGAGCATATCACCATGGATTTCGACAGGATTGCCACGCACTCGCCGAGGTTTCGGCGCTTTGGGTTGTCAGGATAGATTGACCAAACTTCACATTTTATCCCTCGTATGGATGACTTATAGTTTGAGTCATTGGCGTCATGCAGTATGTCCAGACATCGTGAGATTGCACGGCATTCCGCTTAGCATTGTTTCGGATAGAGACCCTGTGTTCACTTCCGCATTCTCGCATTCTCTTGCAGAAGCTTTGGGTACGGTTAAACTTTAGTACGGCTTTTCACCCGCAAATTGATGTCGTACGAGAGATTGATTCAGTAATTCGAGGATTTGTTGCGTGCTTGTGCCATGGTTTCAAGGGTAGTTGGGATTCCACTTTTACAGTTGGCAGTACTTTAATATTACCGGTATTGAGATGGCGCCATCTGAGGCTTTATATGAGCAGTGTCGTTCACCGATTCTTTGGGATGAGGTTGGTGAAGCTAAACTTTGGGGTTCGGAAATGGTGCAGCAGTCGGTGAAGACTATTAGAGATAGATTGCTTACAGCCCGAGTAGGCAGGAAGTGCTACAGCGGACAAGGAGCCGCGACTTAGAATTTCGGTTGGTGACTATGTGTTCTTGAAAGTATCGCCCAGGTGGTACTAAGCGATTTGGAAAGAAGGGTAAACTTTCACCTCGATTCATTGGACCATTCGAGATCCTAGAAAGGATTGGAGCTTTGGCGTATCGGTTAGCATTGCCGCCTCTATATCGGATGTTCATGGCGTCTTTCATGTCTCGATGCTACGCCAAATACTTGGGGCGAGTCGCATGTCCTTACCTATGATGAGATTACTTTTGAGCTGACCTTTCTTATGCAGGTGGAGGATTACGGACCGCGAAACAAGTGTTGAGGACAAAGAAAATTCCCTTGGTGAAGGTCTTGTGGAAGAATCATGATATTGAGGAAGCCACGTGGGAGGGCGAGGCTTGATATGAGAGAGAAATACCCTTTCCTATTCGATGACTCAGTAGTTGGGGACTAAATTCCTTTAAGTGGGGGAGGATGTGAGAACCCAAACCCATTACTTGCATTACTTGTTTTATACCTTAATAACTTGTTAGTATTATGCCTTAACATGATTAGCTATTCTATTTACTCATACCTGGCTCGTATTATCATTATTGCGTTCCTTGTCGCTTGAAGACCTTCTATGCTTAGCATACCTTGCCGTTATGCCTTGAGTGTTGCCTTAGCATGATTTGTACTCAACCATGACTCGTTAGGGTTCTATTGTCTTTCATAGATGACTTAGAACACTCGCCTTGATCATAGTAAGCTTGATCGGAAGTGTAGAAACCTTCTCGCTTTGTTTTGGCCTTAGCGATTTCCCCGTCTCCCGTATTGCTCGTATTTCGTCGTGCGAAATGTTCCTTGAGTTCCCGGACTTGTATTCAAGTCATAACCATGTTTAAACAATCCTTTTTCATGCCCAAGTTACCCTAGTTTTATTGACGTTTGATCCGGGTTTGATCCGTCAACCAATCGTCGCTTGACTCGAGCCTTGTCCTACCTTGTTCGGGTGATGTTCGGTGGCAGTGTTTCTGACATGTTTTGAGTTGTGTTAGACCCTAGAATGGTTGCCCATGAGCTTGGGACCATTTAGGACTTGTTTAGGTCAAGTTTTGATGCTCCGAAGTCGAGCACTCAGTGAGCGGCCGCATGGCTCAGTGAGGCCCACCCCAAGTGCGAGAGCAAATGAAAAATGGCACCCTTCCCAAGATCCGAGGCGGCGCATAAGCTAGGCATGAGGCGCCCGCCTCACTTCCTGATCAGCTCTACGGGATTTTCCTCCTTCCAGCTTTTGTGACCCAATTAGCCACTTAAACCCCCTTCCTAATTGACCCTAATCCAACCTATTAAACCCTAATCAAGCTAGATTAGTCCTAATCCCAAGCAACCTCCTTTGGACAAGTGGAATTTGGGAGCCTCTCCTCTTGACATGTGGATTTCCACCAAATCCATGCAAGGTATAAAAAGCCTCTCTCTTGTTGACTTAGCCTTTAATCCCCATTATCAGATTTCTTCCTCTCTCTCTTGCCATGGTTAGTGTGTGTAGAGAATAGGTGAGATTGGTGTGTGTCTCTCCCCTAGATTGAGCTCCCGACCTCCGATTGCCAAACCGAGACCACCGGAGTGAAGCTACCGACGAGGAGATCGTTTCCATCCGATTACTTTGTACTCCAACCTTCCTTTTCCTTGGTGAAGGTAAGCTATTAATTTCCCCTTAGGTTGTATGCTAGACTTGCCATGTTTCCCCCTTTTCTTTTGATTTCCATGCTCTACCATGTCCAAGCCATGATTGTGAATGAATTGGTCTTTTGGGATTTTGAATAATATGTCCATCTTGTTGATTGAGACTTATGCCTAGAATTAATTATGTTCTATGCTTCCTTAGGAACAACTAATGTTCTTGGATTAATAGATTTTGATAACTCTTGGGAATTTTGAATTCTAGGGTTTCATATGCCTTGTATTGATTATCCTATTGAATTGGGTCCTAGGCCTAGAATAAATTGTGTTCCATGTTTCCCTACGAATAAATAACGTTCTTGGACCCTTGCATTTTAATAACCTTGAAAGAATGATTCTAAGGTCCCTTGAATTCGAATTATCGATAACTCTTAACTACGGTTGTTAAATGGATTAATGACCTACCGATCATATACGAGAACTTAGAAAAGGGTTTGTGATGCATTTAGCGTCCTAACTCTATTGGATGAACTGTTAGAGACGACTCAACGGAGTCAAGATTAGCAGCTATTGAACAATACCGGCTCACGAGATTAATCCCTACGACGCTCGAAATGGCTTTCTCTAAGAATAATAATTCTAGACTTTGAACTTGAATTGATTGCCTTGCTTGATCTTGAATTGAATGTCATAGAATGACTATGACAGTGACTAATCGATCATGTGAGTCTCTCTTGTCGAACTCAGTCCTACTTGTTTATTGATGAGAATAATCTACTTGTCTTGAACGAGATCGCTCTTGTCGACCTCGTTCTCTACTTGAGAATTTTGTTAAGTATACATTACTTGGCATTGCATGAGTCCAGCTGGCATCCCGTCTTTGTTGCACACACGCCTCCAATCGTGGGCCACAAGTGGGAAGTAGCTCCCATGTCAGAATCATTTAAGAGCATCATGGTGACTATCCCGGCATCTCCTCGGAAGATCGATGTACTTACACACATTCGATACCCGCACTTTCCGTATAACGCTTGTATGCAGGGAACTACGCTTTGCCCGGCCTCCATGTATCCTTATCCTATGTGATTTATTTATTCGCACTTATGTGAAACAATGTGCTTCCTGGATATATGACTCTATGCTTGTGTGACTATATCTTGCCTTGAATGTTGCATCTTGCCATGACATGCATGATTAATAGCTTACGAGTCTTTATGACTTACCCTTTTCCCTTTATCTTTAGATCCTAGCAAGAGTGTCCCGCCTTTCGTTGACTAGCTCTGTTCGTGCTTTGGGCTCTTTTGATTCGCTGTCGTTCTTGAAGAGGTGGTTTTGATGGCCTCTTACTCTTGTCTATATTTTTTTGTAAGGACGACGGGTTAAGCAAGTCAACTAGACTATGCTTGGGTATTTGTGTAGAACTTGATTGTAAATCTTATTAGCTACTAGTAGTTTAATACTTGTAGTCCTTGTAACCTTTTTTTGTGCTAAGATTGTGTTAGCCGAGCTTTGGTTAACTTGTTATTATTCCTCCACGTATTAGTCTTCCGCTGAGCATGCTATTAGCTCTTATTTAATCCTTGTCCATAAACTGTTAGCTTGGGTTCCAGGCATGTAGTGTCGCCAAGACTTGGTTATTTTGTTTAATCTGCTTATCGTGTTTAAAAGTTTTAAAAATACCGGCCGCTTGGTGCCGAGGCGTGCTACGCCTCTAATGTTGCGGCCACGTCGCTTTTTGTAAATTAAGTCCTTGCTTGTTTTATTGCCTACTTGTTTCCTCCTTATTTACGGTCAGGCCCTCGATCCCATCTCGGCCCGGCCGGTCGCCATTAAAGGCAAAGGTACATCATCTTCTACTCTTCTCGATGATAGTATTGCTTTTCCTTCGTTGTTGATATCTCTTCCGAATTTCTTGAATTGCATAAGGAGATTGAAGAATCGATTTTGGTGAAGAGTCAATGGATTTTTTAACAACAAAGTTTATAAATATTTTGAAAGCAAAGGGGCAAAAGCATCTCTCTATCTTCTATCACCAAACAGTTTTCAAAGCGAGCCTAGCAAATTTCCTCCCAAAGAAAGTTCTTTTCAAAACCCCGAAAATCTTTTACCAATCCTTTTGCTAAGCGCCTACATCTAGAAGTAAAAATATTGATTCTATTCAATGTAGGGCATGTCAAGGTTTTGGGCATTATGCTAATCAATGTGCTAATACTTTGAGAAATAAGGGTTTGAATTTTTATGCGACTTTGAGTGATAGTGATGATGAAGATCCGTGTGATCTCATCACTCTCACTGCTATACACAACTCTCCATCCGATTTTGCAGATTTTAGAGCCAATGTGACTCCCAATGTAGCTACATCGAAGTCACATCGAAGATGCAATGGACGTAAACAAGGATGATCTTTATGCTTTTAACTCTTCGCCCCGTAAGATGGTGGAGATTCGTAGTCTTTGGAAGGCTCTACAAGGAGTTGTACAAAGATTGGGAGAAACGAGCTCACCAAGTTACATTGCTTGGTAAGGCAAACGAGTGTTGAAAAAGGCCAATGAGGATCGAAGATTGCATTGTGAGGCTGGAAAGCTTGCTTGAGCAAAAAGGATGTTGAGATCGAAGGTTTGAAGGAGCAATTTTATTCAAGCAAAAGAAACCATTGCCAAATGGAATTCAAGCCAACATAAAATGGATGAGATGCTAAATTCGGTAGCACGTCAAGGCGGGTATTGGTTTTGTTCCAAAATGTTTGTGAGAGAAGGAGAAGGTAATGCCCTGGAACTAAACAAGATTTTCAAAATATGATTTCTTGAAAAGCCAAAAACAAGAAAGAAAAACTTTGTTTGTCACTTACGCCATAAGCCCTTTGGACATATACAACCCTTTTTGTTTTTTGAAAAAGATTATGTATGAGGATGAAGTTAGGCATGTCTTCTTGGTAAAAACTCAGATGAAGAATCGTATGAAACAACCATTGCGACAGCCAATGCAGCAACATTGGCAGTCACATTGGAAGTCTCATTCGAAGTCGCATCAGAAATCTCATCCTCAGAAAAATCAAACTAAAGTTTTTAAATAGATGTGGGTTCCTAAGGGTAGTAATGACAAAGGCAAGTCCAAATACTGTGAACCCTTTGATATATGTCCTGGTACTAAGCGGTTCTATGATGAATCTCCTCCAAAATCTTAGAACCAAAGATCCGAAACCATTGAACACACTGATCGCAGAACCTACATATTCTCGAAAGTTCAGCCAATGTGATTCACAATGTGTCACCCAATGTGATTCCGAATGTAGCTACATCTGATCACATTGGACGTAAACTTGGCGATTCGAAGGTCCTCGAACATTCGAAATTCAGTCAATTTGAATGATTGCAGCCATGACATTCCCAGCATACAAAAAACCATCAATCTCTCTCAAGTGATAGGTAATATTCATGATGGCATATACACAAGGAGAAGAGGTAAGGTTGATTCTCAAAAATTTTCATGCTTATCAAAATATTTTTGAGAGAAGCCTTAAATCTTTTATGGATGCTCCAACTGATCAAAGATTATGTGCTACACATTGATGTGTTAACCTTGTTTTTTGATAACACCTATGCATTTTGCTTAGCACAAAAATCTAGTTCATCATTCTCGAACTAAACACATTGATATAAGACACCACAATATTAGAGACATGGTTGAACAAGAGATTATTTGCATTGAACATGTTGAGACTGAAAATCATCTTGCTGATATATTTGCCAAATGTCTTGTTTTTGAGAGATTTTTCAATCTTTGGAAATCTCTTGTGTTTTGTGTGCCATATGATTTTACACTTAGTTAATTATAAAAAAAACAAAAAAAAATTAGGCATGATTGCATTTTGTGTTTAGAGGGCACTCTAGATCAATTGACTCACATGTATGTGTCTTTTGTTGTTGCTTGAGAATTTATTCAAAATCTATTGTGATTTTTTTGTTATGATTCTCCTCACCATCTCCCTTAAAGGTGTATTGAAATTGAAAAATCTTTAGTCCACAAAGGAAAGAGCTACCTTTTGAAATTTTTGGGATGCTGCAATTTGTCAAAGTACTATGGAGCTTAGGCTTTCATGGGTTGATCTTGAGAAAATTGACTCCCTTCAATTGAAAAAGTGTGAAAGCTACCTAACGGAAAAGAGCTACATATGAACAAGGTTGTGGCACCTTTCTTTTGGGACTATGAATCCTCGGATTTCATGGGTTGATCAAAATGCAAAATTGCTTCCCTTGGTAAATAGTGTGAAAGGTTCCAAGTGGCATGTTTTTATAGTTTGAAATAAAGTAGAGCTATATTCCTAGGGAAATAAAGTACCTATGGATTTTTGTTGAGAAAATTTTATGATCTTGGGAGAGAAATTTGGTTGAGAAAACAAAAAAAATGCAAAATTGAAAATAAAATCACAATTTTGGCTAATGCATCTCCCAATGCATCTACATTAGGAACTACATCCTTTGATATGGTCTTTATCACTTGTGTGTGATTGCATTTTTTTTTCTTTTGCCTAGCTTTTCATTATCATGTTTTTAGGCATAAAATTTTAGGACATGCATTGTTGGTATGGATATTAGCTTGGTGAAATTTTGTCCTAAACTCAAACTGTGCAAATCAATTTCCAAAAATCTTCATGTTAAAAAATATTTAGTGGTTGTCTAATTTTTGTGTGAATCTAAGAGGTTTTGAATCTGGATATGATGTGCCCAGTTATTGTTAGTGGTGTGATCAAATCTTGGTGTACACTTCATTGTGTTTTTCAAAATCTTGGATTTTTTAGAGTTCCTAAAAGATTGTTTATCCCTCTTCCTTTTCCGGTCAAATAGGGGGAGAGTGATCAAGTGTTTCTGGTGATTGCATCATGATTGTTTTGTATGCATGTGATTGCATCATTGGTAGATTCTGATTTGTGCTTAGTAAATGATTTCTGATTTCATACCTGGCACAAATTCAGGGGGAGATGTATTTTTCTAACCAATGTAGGTTAGATGGTTTTGATTGGTGTTGTATAAACAATTGTCTTTTGATTTGACCAGAAAGGCTCAACAAAGGGGGAGATTGTAAGGGTAAAATAGGCATGACCTATTTTGGTCTTGTTTCACCTTTCTTGGTCAAAATATGATTTTTGTTAAGTTTGTGTTAATTTAGGAATTATTATCTTTTATTAGATTTAGTTTTGGTATTTTTTGGTAGCATAACTTTTTTGTAGATTTCGAGTGCACATATTTGGTAACTAAATCTTAGCATAAATCCTAGTCAAACCAAGATTCTTGAATACTTTCATATTTGGTAATAAAATCTCACAAGATTGGTAAGTTGTTGGATTTTCCTTAAATACCAATCCTTTTCCTTGTAGTAGAAGGACTGTTTTTGCGTGATGTGTAGGATATCGCTGCTATATATTCAGGAGCTGGGATTCAGGTTTCTTGCAGAGCTCCAGAAAGAGAACAAAATCCATACAGCCGTGGTTTGAAGTTCAGAAGTTCAGCAGCAGTTTTTCAGTCCAGAAGTGCAGCAGCTCGTCTGATACTGTCAATGTAGCTACATCGGCAGTAACATTAGAATTTTGAAACTGTTTTTGTCTTCCTGTTTTGTTTAAAGGAAGCTGATTTTGTTTCTTCCCATGTTTTGTTTAACCTGTTTATGTGGGGGTTTTGTTCTCCAAGATTCATTATCTTGTGAGAATATTTTTTGTGTGATTTCACATAGTTTTTGTAAAACAATTCATCGTTTTTAGTGAAATCTTTTTGGCCATGAGGCTAGATCTACAAGTATAAGCTTGTAGATTGTTTGGTAAACTTTTGTGATTAATTTCATGCTTTTGTATTAAGTCTTCCGCTGTTTTTGTTATTTTTCTGTCTATTGTGACTTCCATTGTAGCTTTTTCACAAGCTACATTGGAAACTACATTAGGCAGTTTGGAGAATCCTAGCTACTCGTGTTCTTTCACACCCGCGGGCTGAGGCTGTACCACAGGCATAGGAGGGGCATGTGGGGGACCCATAGCTCCAACGGCTTGAGTAACCCCCACTGCCCGCGCGCCACTGACTGAGGCACCCCAAATGAACAATGTACCGTTGATATCCCTTTTTTCCTCGAGAATGATGAGTCGATGCCCCCGGGATTTCTGGAGAGGGAGTTCTGCGTCGATGGACATAAGATCCCCTTGGGGATTGGGAACGACGACTATGAGCACGGGACCGCCGCGGCAAGGGTGAACGAAGCCTGCGAGCATGAGATCTTGGCGGGGAAGGTGATCGTCGACGACGGCGTGATTGTGCCGAATCATCCCCAACTCGTGGTCCCAACCGCGAGTAAACACTAGGAACAACCCGGTGGCTAGCCTTACTTCCTTCTGGCTGATCACGTCCTTTTGATCCTTGTGCTTGCGGCTGAGAAGGAATGATCAAAGGATTCATCTGATTACCCCCATTACGAGAAACACCCGCCGCTTGGCTCGGAGCTGACAGAGCTAGTAAAGGATCCACCTCAATGGGCAAAGGCGGCTTACCCATTGCAATCAACTGTAGATTAAGTTGATGCATTTGGCCCAGATATATTGCCCTTTGACGCAAAGCCTCCTCCCTAAACTCGTGTGTCAGACCCACTGCTGCCACAACACTTCTTGCCAAAGAATCCACTCCACGTATCTGGTTGAGCTGATGACGGGCATCATGCGGTGGAGGAGCATTGTTCCCAGCCAACTGATTAAGGCTAGGAGTCGGCTGAACCTCTTCCCGATGACTTCCACTGCCACCATTAACTCCATTTTCCGCCATTTGTCAAGATTGACGAAAAAGTACTATCAAAACGCAAAAACTACTACCGCAAAACTATCGTTTCCCGGCAGTGGAACCAACTGATGCGTCCAAAATCCTCTGGATGCACTGGATCAATCCAAATGGGATACCTGTCTTTCAATGTATCCGCAAATCTTCAAGCCCAGCTCTGCAAATGAGATGAACAAACTGAAAACTAGGCAGGGGCACTCCCTGCAAAAGCCCTCCGTTGTAAGAATTAGTACAAGGCTTAACAAATATGTATTCAATTTAGCAGAGCTTCAGCTAGAGAGTAGAAATCGCATACCTCTCCCCTTCATTTTCCAGGGCTTTTATAGTTGCCGGAGAGCGTAACTGCTCATAACTGTTCATAACTGTCCACTAATGATCATGGCATAAATGGCGGGCATATTAACTGCCCCATTAACTCCCCCATTAATCACAATGGTCTAAATGGAGATTTTCCCGGACATAACCGTCCTCAACTATTAACAGCTTTTGAATTAGCGAGCATAGCAACTCATGCTTGCAACTTAGTTCTACTCGCTGGTTAAGCCCCCAGCTTGATCACATCTCTTGCTCGCCAAAGACCAAGGTTTTGCCCGAGATATGTAAGAACTGCACCATCCCTTCCTCGTAACTTTGACATTTGAATGCTCGCAAACTGGTAATGAGAGTCACGTGCCAAAAACGTGACTCACAATCGGGGCCTATTGGGCCAGACAGCTTACACTCCATCCCAAATAAATGTTTCTACTTTTTACATATTGTGAGATGTCCCAACTAATGATCATAAAAACTTTTGATGTACAAATTATCTACTATCTTACCGTATCCCCTCTTTTGACATCCCAACTAATGATCCTGAACACTTTTGATATACAAGTTCTCTATCATTCTTACCAACAAACCCTTGGAGATTTATCCACAAATCTCTATTGGATGAACCCAAAAAGGTTCCAAATCCAAGGTATGCGCCTCCTTCCCCCGTCCCCCTTCCCATTTTTATATATCATCATTTTAGTGGACATCATTTTATTTTCCACCATTGCTTTTCTTGATCATTTTTTAGCAAGAATTTTTTTTTAAAAAAATACTTTTTTCCTGAATTAAAGTAAATATTTTTACCTATAAATAGAGACTTGGTTTTATTTTATTTGGATATCAGAAAAAATTTCTATGATATTTTCAAATTTTTTGAATCATTTTTCTGGAAAAATATTAAATTAATGAAGATAAAGATGGTAAAGTATGTAAATGTGTTGGATTTTGTTGCACCATTAGGAAAGTTTTTTGGTTTTTCGGAGACGATGCTGCGACCACCAAGATCACTGATAATCGTAGTAATTCATTGGGATACTCTATTGAAAACTCTGGCACCTTGAGTAAATCAATAAAAGTTTTTTTTTAAACTCAAATAAATGTCAATCTGTACAATAATTTATCACAGTCCTTGTGAGTCCATAAAAGTCAAACTCAACAGTAATCTATAAGTCCTTTTGACTTCATAATTTAAATTATTGGAAAAAAGTACTTTTGACTCAATAAAAGTCAAACTAGACAATAATTTATATATAACGGAGGGAGTACTATTTGTGTTGTTCTAACTTGAATCTTGCTGTTCTTATGTGTGATATCTATATATATATGTTCATGCTGATAAATTCCATGCAAACATTGTTATATAGATGTGCATGGGACTGGATTTATGGCACGGAACTTAACCATTGAAAACTCAGCCGGAGAAATTCATCATCAAGTAGTGGCTTTGAACAGTGATGCAGACTACACGGCATTCTACAAGTGTGTGTTTCTTGGTTACCAAGATACCCTACTAGCAAATACTGGTGTACAGTTTTACAAAGAATGTGATATTTATGGTACTGTCGATGCCATCTTTGGTTATGCAAAGGCAGTCTTCCACGATTGCCGCATCTTTGGACGACGCACTGGAACGGTACTCGTAACTGCTCAGGGAAAGGACACAACAACATAGTCTAGTGGATTTTCGTTCCAGAACTGTTATGTGACTGTGGCACCCGAGCTCGAGAAATCTAAAGCAAATGTACAAATTTCTTTTACTTTTCAATGGCGAAAGCATTTTTTTTTCTTAATCTTTTTCGTTATCGTCTCTAAGGAGGTGTGGAAAGGGATTGAACTGATATCTCCTCACAATTCATTGAAAATCACAGGTGCAAGTTTACCTTGGGCGCCCTTGGAAAAACTATGCTACGGTGATATTCATGGAATCGTTTCTGGACAATGTTGTGCAGCCGAAAGGATGGGTGAATTGGGATAACATAAGTGAGCTGGTGTTTTTGGCAGTGTGAGAGCCCGAAACCTACTTGTATAACTTGTCTTCTATACTTGCTTAACATGATTAGAACATGTATTTAACATGCTAGTAGTATCCCTAACATGTTTGACTTGATTCCATTCCTTGATCAAGTCGTAATTGTCGTATCGAACGCCTATTGCCTTGCATGCTCTAGATTGACTTGTTCTTGATCGGGCTTTGATCTTTTGGACTTAGCCAATACCTTGAGAGACTTTTATCATTGTTATAAAGACCCTTGATACTCATTCTAATGCTTCTTTGAGTTGTCTATGCCTTGTACGCGTTATACGTTCAAATCTGGACCTGTTTGACCTAAAGTATGGCCTGAGGAATCATTCCACTCTACCAACCGACCATCTTGGGCTTCGTTCGGCCACAAGAACCGAAAAAAATGATGGAAGTTCGGCCATCACAACCGAACAGAAGAGTTTTCCAGCAAAACGGGATTTTTCTGCAACATTTGGCTGATTACGATCTTACCCTTACTAAACCTCTATCATTAGTGACTTTAACCATTTGTATTAGAGTCTTATTAGCCTAATCTAAGCCTAATTAAGATTGCTAAACCTATTCCCACCATTCATCAAGTGATACGTGTATTCCACTCACGCCTTAATCGGGCTGATTTCTCTACATCATCTCTAGTCTTTCATTTTACGATCTATTTCTTCTCTTCTTCTTCATTTGTCAGGAGAGAACTTGTGCGTGAGAGTCTTGGTGAGATTAGTGCGTGAGGGTTTGCTTCCAAGAGATTACGAAACCCACTTGCGATTCCAAGACCGCCGTTCCGTAGCCGCCGTCGAGACGAGCGATCGACACCGATTAGTTTTTCTTGCTTCGTCTTTGCTTGGCTTGAGGTAAGCTATCAATTTCCCTTAGGTCCATGTTAGAGATAACATGCTACCCCTTCTTACTTCCTTTCTCTCATGTCTAAATCATTGCTCTCCTTGTTTTCTACCATGAAAATGATACGTTTTAGAGAGTTTGAAGTTTTGGGAATTATAGACCATGAATGTAAATGTCGTGATTTGGACACTAAGCCTAGAAGTAAAAGTGTTCTAATCTAAGTTAGAAATAACTATTATTCTTGGGTCATAGACTTTCGATCATTATTTGGGAAAACGTGATTCTAGGGTTCCATAAATTGGGGACTTAAATTTATTCTTGGCTATGGTTGTTATGTGGATTAATAACCTAGATTAATCAATGCGATAACTTAGAAAAGAGTTGGAAATGCAAATAGTATTTTAACTCTACAAGCTTGGATTTATATAAATGACTCAACGGAGTCGACATTAGTTAGCTATTGAACAATACCGGCTCAATGGTAAATCCCTATGACGTTATTACATGCGTTACACTAAAAAACTAATTCTAGACTCTTGAAATGGATTGACTATCATGCTTGTATCTTTATGACATAATAAATGCGTACTTGATATATTGAGTTCGCTCTTGTCGAGCTCAATCTTGCTTATTTATTGATGAGATTATATACTTGTCTGGAACGAGGACGCTCTTGTCGGACCCATTCCATACTAACCATTGTTGAGTAAATACTACTTGGCATTGCATGAGTCCAGCTGGCGTACTTGATCATGTCACACACCCTCCACTGCTGGCCACAGTGGGGAAGAGCTCTCCTTGGCCAACCAATACGTGACCATTGAGATTGACTTCATGTTTATCCTGAGAATATCCTCAGAAGATCGATGTATTATCATACCCATCGATTCATGCACGTCATGAAGGTGTACATTTTGCGAGGTCTGGCGGCCCGGCTCTATATCCTCACATTATGTGAACTATGTGCAATAATGTGCATCTCATATACTTGATCTACATGCTTGTAATATTGTCTTGCCTAACGTGTTGCATATTGTCATGTCATGCATGATTGATAGCTTACGAGTCATTATGACTTACCCGTTCCCCTGTACTTTTTTTTTTAGATCCTAACAGGACAGGACCTTCCCATTGAGGCTCGCAGTGCTCGTATACTTTAGTTCTCTTTTGATCAGGCTTTTGCAGTTGAAGAGGTGGTTTTAGAAGTCCTCTTCTCTTCTTTTGTATTTTGCAAGGACGACGGGTTTAAAGCTAGTCAACTAGACTACGCTTGGGAATGTTTATAGATCTTGTACTCGTGTATTCTTGTTAGCTACTTGTAGTATTAACTCTTGTAGTATGTATACTTCTCTTGATGCCGACAATTGCATTCATCGTGCCTTGTATATCTTGTTAGCGTTCACTACGTATAGACTTCCGCTGAGCATCCCATTAGCTCTTATTTATTTCCTTGTCATATTTGCTGCTTAGCTTGGGATCCGGCTGTAGTGTCGCCGAAGACTTGGATTTATTGCTTAAATGTTTTATCAGGTGTAATGATGTTGAAAATACCGACCTCTTGTGTCGAGTCCTCTTGCGACTGAAATGTTGCGTCACGTCAGTTTTAAAATTATTTGAGTCCTTGCATGTTCCTTCTTTCTTGTCCCTCTTGTCTTGTCTTGTCTTGTTTGGCGCTCCGGTCCGCGGTTCCATCTCGACTCCGGGGGCGGGGTCGCCACAGTTGGTATTAGAGTTGTCGTTAGCTATTGGTCAGGATAGGTTCCATGGCCGAGGTGGGTTATTTCTTGTGTGATGTTCTAACGCCGAGTGAATTCTTATAGGTGCTTGATGGTGAATCCTAGAGCAGATCGTGTAGGCCGAGGTAGAGGCAGACCCAGGAGAGTTCCTGATGAACCTGAGGCGGAATTGCCACCTCCACCACCGAATCCAGTGGGCATGAATGCTCAGATGGCAGATTTGTATCGCCGCATGACAGAGTTTATGACCGAAATGGCTCAGATAGGCCAGGGTCAGAATGTACCGCCACCGCCAGAACCGAATGCTAGAGTATCGCCACCAAGGAATGAAGTTATACCTGAAGCAAGAGTGCGAAATAATACTATCTTGGAGAGGTTCTTGAAAATGAAGCCTCCATCATTTGAAGGGGAATCAGATGCTAGTATGGCCGAGTTATGGCTAGAGGACGTGAAGAAGATCTTTGCAGTTCTGGACTGTACGGATGAGGAAAAGGTCGTTTTAGCTGTGTATAAGCTTAGAGGAACCGCCAATCATTGGTGGGAGGTTTTACAGGCTAGTTGGGAGTTGAATGGAGTGGCTCAAGTATGGCCTAACTTTGAGATGGAGTTTAGGGCTTCTTACGTGCCTGTTGTGGTTAGACGATGACGAGAGAAAGAGTTCCAAGATCTAGAGCAGGGAACCATGTATGTAGCTTAGTACTCTGCTAAGTTCACTGAATTATCCCGTTATTGTGCACATCTGGTGCCAAATGAGAGACACAGGACTCATAAGTTCGTGAAGGGGTTGAAGACTGAGTTTAGGAGACAATTGTTATCTCTTCAGTTGGAGGATTATCGGAGCGCAGTAGATCGTGCATATGAGATAGAGCGAGACATTGAGGAGCACAGACAAAAGTCTTCTCAGCAGCAGTCTTCGCAGGTGACCTCACAGCATTCAGGGAGAGGTCAGTCTTCAGGAAATCGATCCGGCCATCAGGGCAATCGTCGTTTTAATAATCAGAATAGGACGGTGGGCCGATTTAGGACGATCGGAGAGTCGTGGTAGTAGTGCTTTTACTCCTCAGGAGCAGCCGACTCAGGGTAGTGGACCTTTGACTTGTTCTTATTGCCATAAGATTGGGCATTCTAGCGAGCAGTGCATATCTAGGCTTGGCTCTTGTCTTCTTTGTGGAGATCCTAGTCATCAGCTCAGAGACTGTCCTAAGTCGAGAACGACTCAGTCCGTAGGTACTATTCAGCAATCCGGATCCAAGAGAGATAGTGATGGGCGTCCCAAGGCGCAGGCTCGTGTTTTTGCACTTGATCAGCAAGGTGTTCCCGAGTCTACACATGTGATCGGAGGTATTCTCTCTGTCTTCGGTCATAGAGCTCGAGTTCTTATTGATCCCGGTTCTACTCATTCTTATGTCGCATCGCATTTCATAGAGCATTTATGTGTATTGCCTGCTCAGTTGCCTTACGTGCTTGAGGTGTCTACACCGTTGGGTGAATGCTTATTAGCGTCTGAAGTTTATAGAGATTGTGACGTGCTTGTTAATGATCGAGTCTTGCATGCTGATTTGGTAGTATTACCTATTCGAGACTTTGATGTGATTCTTGGTATGGATTGGCTTTGTGCGAATCATGCTTTAGTAGATTGCCGTCGTAAGAGAGTCACTTTTGCCATGCCTGGTATTCCGGAGTTCGTGTTTATGGGTGATCATGCTATGAAAGGTATTCATGTTATTTCTGCTTTACGTGCTAGACAACTCTTATCTCGGGGTTGTACGGGGTATTTAGCTTGCGTGCTTGATACTAGTGTCTCGACTGCTAAATTAGAAGATGTTCCGGTAGTTAGTGAATTTCCAGATGTCTTTTCTACCGATTATGCTTTGCCTCCCGATCGAGAGTTAGAGTTTTGCATTGAGGTTTTGCCAGGAACTTCGCCTATATCTAGAGCGCCTTACATAATGGCTCCAGCAGAGTTGAGAGAATTGAAAGAGCAGTTGCAAGAACTTCTAGATAGAGAGTTCATTAAACCGAGTGTGTCACCGTGGGGTGCACCGGTGTTATTTGTGAGGAAGAAGGATGGTAGTTTACGACTTTGCATAGACTATCGACAGTTGAACCAGGTTACTATCAAGAATCGGTATCCTTTGCCACACATTGATGATCTCTTTGATCAACTTCGAGGCTCAGTTGTTTATTCCAAGTTTGACTTGAGGAGTGGCTATTATCAGTTGAGAGTTCGAGAGGAGGATGTTCCTAAGATAGCCTTTCGTACACGTTATGGCCATTATGAGTTCGTGGTTATGCCTTTTGGTTTGACGAATGCACCTGCAGTCTTTATGGATTTAATGAATAGGGTGTTTCATGAATATCTTGATTGCTTTGTGGTTGTGTTTATTGATGATATCCTCGTGTACTCGAAGTCACGAGAGGAGCATGAGATTCACTTGAGAGAGGTTCTTTCGATCTTGCGTGAGAAGAAGCTTTACGCAAAGTTCAGTAAGTGTGCTTTCTGGCTGGAACAGGTTGCTTTTCTAGGACACGTGGTGTCTAGTGATGGTATAGCAGTAGATCCATCTAAGGTTGAGGTGATTACTAAATGGAAGACGCCTAGTACGGTGACCGAAGTCCGTAGTTTCTTGGGCTTGGCAGGTTATTACCGTAGGTTTATTGAGGGGTTTTCGAAGATCGCTACTCCGATGACTAAATTGACACAGAAGAATTCTTCTTTTATATGGAGTGATAAGTGCGAGGCTAGTTTTCAGGAATTGAAGAGAAGGTTGACTACAGCTCCTATCTTAGCATTGCCTAGTGGTTCGGAGAACTTTGTTATTTATAGCGACGCTTCACTAGAAGGTTTGGGTTGTGTGCTTATGCAGAATGGGAAAGTCATTGCTTATGCTTCGAGGAAGCTATCACCTCATGAGCAGAATTATCCGACACATGATCTCGAATTAGACGCCATCATATTTGCACTTCACAAGTGGAAGCATTATCTTTATGGAGCTGAGGTTGAGATATATACTGATCACAAGAGTCTAAAGTATCTCTTTTCGTAGAAGTAGTTGAACATGCGACAGAGACGATGGATGGAGAAGCTTAAGGATCATGACTGTACTATCTTGTATCATCCGGGGAAGGCTAATGTTGTTGCCGATGCCTTGAGTAGGAAAGTGTACATGTCTTGCTTGATGATGAGAGAGTGGAAGATGCTCGAGGATGTCCGCGAATGGAGTCCAGTAGTGAATGAACGTAGTGTTGTCTTTGCTAGTGTGTGTGCTACACCTGCTTTGTTTGGGCTGATTAAGGAAGCTCAAGCTACCGATCCTGAACGGAAGAAGATTATTGATGGTTTGGGTGATGGTAAGACACTGGAGTTTGCTATGAACACCAATGGGATTTTAACTTTTCGAGGTAGAGTTTGCGTTCCTGCCACCGATGGAGTTAAGCGCATGGTTCTTGACGAGGCTCACAAGGCCAAGTACACTATACATCCAGGGAGTACTAAAATGTATAGGGACTTGAAGAGACAGTTTTGGTGGAATGGAATGAAGAGAGAGATTGCAGAGTATGTGTCTAGATGCTTGACATGTCAACAGTGAAAGTGAACACCGAGAGACCAGGTTTTTATTACCACTTGAGATCCAGGAGTGGAAATGGGAGCATATCACCATGGATTTCGTGACAGGATTGCCACGTACTCGTCGAGGTATTGATGCAGTATGGGTTGTTGTGGATAGATTGACTAAATCTTCACATTTTATTCCTATTGCGATGACTTATAGTTTGAGTCAGTTGGCAGCATTATATGTTCAGGATATCGTGAGATTACATGGTGTTCTGGTGAGCATTGTATCGGATAGAGATCCCAGATTTACTTCTCGATTTTGGCATGCTTTACAAGAGGCTTTGGGGACGAAGTTGAATTTCAGTACGACTTTCCACCCACAGTCGGATGGTCAGTCTGAGAGATTGATTCAGGTACTAGAGGATTTGCTACGTGCTTGTGCCATGGATTTCAAAGGTAGTTGGGATTCTCATTTGCCATTAGCTGAATTTGCTTATAATAACAGTTACCAGTCCAGTATTGAAATGGCGCCATATGAAGCTTTGTATGGGCGTAAGTGTCGTTCACCGATTTGCTGGGATGAAGTTGGTGAAGCCAAGTTATGGGGTTCAGAGATGGTGCAACGATCGGTGAGAGTGTGAAGCGATTAGAAAGCATTGCTTACTCAAAGTAGACAAAAAGCTACGCAGACAACCGGAGACGTGACTTAGAGTTTCAGGTTGGTGATCATGTATTCTTGAAAGTATCGCCCCGGCGCGGTACTAAGCGATTTGGGAAGAAAGGTAAACTTTCACCTAGATTTATTGGGCCATTTGAGATCTTAGAAAGGATTGGATCTTTGGCGTATCGGTTAGCATTGCCACATTCGTTATCGGATGTTCACGATGTATTCCATGTCTCGATGCTACGCAAGTACTTGAAAGATGAATCGCATGTCCTTGTTTATGATGAGATTTCATTCGAACCTGATCTTTCTTATGATGAGAGACCGGTGAGGATACTTGACACTAAGGAGCAAATATTGAGGACGAAACGGATCCCGTTAGTCAAAGTCTTATGGAAGAACCATGACATTGAGGAAGCTACTTGGGAAACCGAGCTCGATATGAGAGAAAGATATCCTTTCCTATTTGATGATTCTGGTATGAATTTAGGGACTAAATTCCTTTAAGTGGGGGAGGATGTGAGAACCCGAAACCTACTTGTATAACTTGTCTTCTATACTTGTTTAACATGATTAGAACCTGTATTTAACATGCTAGTAGTATCCCTAACATGTTTGACTTGATTGCATTCCTTGATCGAGCCGTAATTGTCGTATCGAACGCCTATTGCCTTGCATGCTCTAGATTGACTTGTTCTTGCTCGGGCTTTGATCTTTTGGAGTTAGCCAAGACCTTGAGAGACTTTTATCATTGTTATAAAGACCCTTGATACTCATTCTAATGCTTCTTTGAGTTGTCTATGCCTTGTACGCGTTATACGTGCAAATCTGGACCTGTTTGACCTAAAGTATGGCCTGAGGAATCGTTCCACTCTGCCAAAAGAACATCTTGGGCTTTGTTCGGCCACAAGAACCGAACAAAATGATGGAAGTTCGGCCATCACAACCGAACAGAAGAGTTTTCCAGCAAAACGGGATTTTTCTGCAACATTTGGCTGATTACGATCTTACCCTTACTAAACCTCTATCATTAGTGACTTTAACCACTTGTATTAGAGTCTTATTAGCCTAATCTAAGCCTAATTAATATTGCTAAACCTACTCCCACCATTCATCAAGTGACACGTGTATTCCACTCACGCCTTAATCGGGCTGATTTCTCTACATCAGCTCTAGTCTTTCATTTTACGATCTATTTCTTCTCTTCTTCTTCATTTGTCAGGAGAGAACTTGTGCGTGAGAGTCTTGGTGAGATTAGTGCGTGAGGGTTTGCTTCCAATAGATTACGAAACCCACTTGCGATTCCAAGACCGCCGTTGCGTAGCCGTCGAGACGAGCGATCGACACCGATTAGTTTTTCTTGCTTCGTCTTTGCTTGGCTTGAGGTAAGCTATCAATTTCCCTTAGGTCCATGTTAGATATAACTTGCTACCCCTTCTTACTTCCTTTGTCTCATGTCTAAAGCATTACTCAGCTTGTTTTCTACCATGAAAATGATACGTTTTAGAGAGTATGAATTTCTGGGAATTATAGACCATGAATGTAAATGTCGTGATTTGGACACTAAGCCTAGAAGTAAAAGTGTTCTACTCTATGTTAGAAATAACTATTATTCTTGGGTCATAGACTTTCGACCATTATTTGGGAAAACGTGATTCTAGGGTTCCATAAATTGGGGACTTGAATTTATTCTTGGCTATGGTTTTTATGAGGATTAATGACCTAGATTAATCAATACGATAACTTAGAAAAGAGTTTGAAATGAAAAATAGTATTTTAACTCTACAAGCTTGGATTTATATAAATGACTCAACGGAGTCCACATTAGTGAGCTATTAAACAATACCGGCTCAATGGTAAATCCCTATGACGTTATTACATGCGTTACACTAGAAAACTAATTCTAGACTCTTGAAATGGATTGACTATCATGCTTGTATCTTTATGACATAATAAATGCATACTTGATATATTGAGTTCGCTCTTGTCGAGCTCAATCTTGCTTGTTTATTGATGAGATTATATACTTGTTTGGAACGAGGACGCTCTTGTCGGACCCGTTCCATACTAACCATTGTTGAGTAAATACTACTTGGCATTGCATGAGTCCAGCTGGCATACTTGATCATGTCACACACCCTCCACTGCTGGCCACAGTAGGGAAGAGCTCTCCTTGGCCAACCAATACGCAACCATTGAGATTTACTTCATGTTTATCCCGAGAATATCCTCGGAAGATCGATGTATTATCACACCCATCGATTCATGCACGTCATGAAGGTGTCTGTTTTGCAGGTCTACGAAGCGGCCCAGCTCTATATCCTCAAATTATGTGAACTATGTGCAATAATGTGCATCTCATATACTTGATCTTCATGCTTGTAATATTGTCTTGCCTAACGTGTTGCATATTGCCATGTCATGTATGATTGATAGCTTACGAGTCATTATGACTTACCCGTTCCCCTGTACTTTTTTTTTAGATCCTAGCAGGACAGGACCTTCCCATTGAGGCTCGCATTGCTCGTATACTTTAGTTCTCTTTTGATCAGACTTTTGCAGTTGAAGAGGTGGTTTTAGAAGTCCTCTTCTCTTCTTTTGTATTTTGCAAGGACGACGGGTTTAAAGCTAGTCAACTAGACTACGCTTGGGAATGTTTATAGATCTTGTACTCGTGTATTCATGTTAGCTACTTGTAGTATTAACTCTTGTAGTACGTATACTTCTCTTGATGCCGGCAATTGCATTCGCCGTGCCTTGTATATCTTGTTAGCGTTCACTACGTATAGACTTCCGCTGAGCATCCCATTAGCACTTATTTATTTCCTTGTCATATTTACTGCTTAGCTTGGGTTCCGGCTGTAGTGTCGCCGAAGACTTGGATTTATTGCTTAAATGTTTTATCAGGTGTAATGATGTTGAAAATACCGACCTCTTGTGTCGAGTCCTCTTGCGACTGAAATGTTGCGTCACGTCAGTTTTAAAATTATTTGAGTCCTTGCATGTTCCTTCTTTCTTGTCCCTCTTGTCTTGTCTTGTCTTGTTTGGCGCTCCGGTCCGCGGTTCCATCCCGGGTCCGGGTCGGGTCGCATGAGCGACGATAATTATGGTCCGGGTGCAAACACTAATGAAAGGGTCAAATGGCATGGTGTTCATGTCTTCACTGCACCAGAGCAAGCAATGCCTTTTAACGTGGCGGGAATATATTGATGGGAATGCACGGTTACCCGATCTTGGTATACCATTTAGGTGCGGCTTAAAAACTTTGTAGCCTCTAGGTTAGCTCGATCTAGCTTTGGAAAATAATAGTAGTAGTTTAGAACTGCCTCAGTTCTAAAATAATCGTCCCCTTTGATCCGACACACCCTTTAAAAAAAATAATTGAATTGATTTTAAATATTGTGAAATGTGTTGTTTCCTTTAATGTTTTTGAACATGTGGTCATAATTAAAGTCGGTAGAAATGTAGATTAATTATGGGTCAAGTGGTAAAAGTGTTTTTCTAAAAGGAAAAGTTTTGTGAGTCATAGATTTTTCTCGGATATTATAAAAGAGATTGAAGAAGTAAATGGTTATGTACGCTAAAGAAGCTGTGGTTAAATTGTTCCGAGGCAAATTGAGATTAATTTTTAGGGTGAAATTCCAGCCAGTTCACTTTCCCAAATTTAGAATCCCTGCGGTTCTTCTTCTTTTTTTTTCAACCGCACAAAGTCATTTTCGAAATAAATGTTCTTATAATACCCAAATTCAGAGAACACTATAATTTTTTTTTTCTTCTTCTCCCTCGTTCACCCAAAAACGCAAACTAAAAAAAATTAAAAAAAAATAAGTGAAAAGAGAGTGGGGAGTTGGGTAGTGAGGAAGAACGATAGTTTCATATTGTTTCTTCGTTACCCGAACTTCACACTCTTTTACTAATTCATATATGTTGGCTGTTGTTCTTCTTTTTTCAATATTTGTGTTTGTATGATTCAAAATATATTTAGTAACACACTTTTTGTGTTTTATGTTGGCATGTAAACTGTTCGATAAAATGTTTAAACAGTTTTTTTCATTATTTGACACGTGTTTTTGAATTTGAATGCATCAATTTTGAATCATGATGCATTATTTGTGAATCGTGATGTATCGATTTGGATTTGGGATGCGTGAAAGGTGTATACAAATTTGAATCATTTGCTGATTGTGTAGTAGAAAGAAGGTAGATAAATGTCTATTTTCGTAACGATTTTTGCATCGCGATGCAAAATTGGACAAGGTAAATAAAATTAGATTAGGTAATTTAATTTAATGCTTGCATCGTGATGCATCAATTTTGCATCGCGATGCAAAATTGGACAAGATAAATCAATTTGAATTAGGTAATTAAAATTGATGCATCACGATACAAAATTGAATTAGGTAATTAAAATATGATTCCATTTAAGCGATGCATCGTGATCAAATATTTATGCATTGCGATGCATTCATGTAAAGCGTCTCAGACTCATTAAGGGTATAGTCGTCTTTTTACCCTCAAAAGTGTCTTTTTTTGGTTTAAAAAAAAACAGGACTAGAAGGGTTATAAACTTTAGAAAGTGGATCGATCCAAAATTATTCCTAATTTTTACCTTCCTATATATATATATATATATATATATATATATATATATATATATATATATATTAAAAGAATTTTGTTCTCTCTAAACAAAAAGCAAAAAAATCTCTGTTCTTTCAAATTGAAAAAAAAAATTAGCAAACCGAAAATTTCTCTGATAGAAAAGAACTACGATGACCTGAGCCTCGAAATGAGGAACATAGGTAGCCTTCGGGTTCGGTCAAATGCTTTAATCTACTAAACAAAGAGAGAGTTTTTTAATGTGTTTTATTTTTGTTTTCCAAAATATGTGAACCGAGACAAAACCCTCTCACCATTGTTCTTAATTGTCATCTCCAAATTCATATTCCTCTTAACATTTCATAAATGCATCACTACTTGATAAGTGCATCGTTCCTCTCGATTCAACAAAAAAAAAAAATCCTACTAGATGTCAA
>CM028383.1:110896101-110924700 GCA_013146195.2 Codonopsis lanceolata | reverse complement strand
CTTGTCGACCTCGTTCTCTTGAAATTTTGTTAAGTATACATTACTTGGTGCGTAGATCGGTGGCATCCGTCTTTATGCACACACGCCTCCATTGTGGCAGCGGTGGAAATGCTCCCATCTTTGTAATCATTTAAAATCATCTTGGTGACTATCCAGGCATCTCCTCGGAGATCGATGTACTTTTACACATTCGATACCCATTCCCAGATAACGCTTGTATGCGGGACTTCGTTGACATTTCTCCATGCTATCCTTATCCTATGTGATTTATTTATTCGCACTTATGTGAAACAATGTGCATCTGGATATATGACTCTATGCTTGTGTGACTATATCTTGCCTTGAATGTTGCATCTTGCCATGACATGCATGATTAATAGCTTACAAGTCTTTATGACTTACCCTTTCCCCTTCTTGCTTTAGATCCTAGCAAGGCGAGGTCTGCTTCGTTGACTAAATTGTGTTAGTGCCTTGTGCCCTTTTTGGTGACCGTTGATTCTTGAAGAGGTGGTTTTGATGGCCTCTTACTCTTGTTTATATTTTTGTAAGGACTGACGGGTTAAGCAAGTCAACTAGACTATGCTTGGGTATTTGTGTAGATCTTGATTGTAAATCTTAGCTAGCGCTAGTAGTTTAATACTTGTAGTACTTGTAATTTTTTGTCTTAGGCATTGTGTTAGCCGAGCTTTGGTTAACTTGTTATTATCCTCACGTATTAGTCTTCCGCGTGAGCATGCTATTAGCTCTTCTTTAATCCTTGTCCATAAGCTGTTAGCTTGGGTTCGGCATGTAGTGTCGCGAAGACTTGGTTATTTTGTTTAACTGGTTTATCGGGTTTAAAAGTTTTAAAAATATCCGGCCGTTTGGTGCCGAGGCGTGCTGCGACTCCAATGTTGCGTCACGTCGTTTTTGTAAATTAAGTCCTTGCATGTTTAATTGCCTACTTGTTTCCCTCCTTATTTGGGCGGTCCGGCCCTCGGTCCCATCTCGGGCAGGGCCGGTTCGCCCTGATTGGTATCGAGCTTGTTTTAGGTTAGCTATCGGCCAGGATAGGTTCCATGGCCTAGGTGGGTTGTTTCTTGGTGTGATGTTCTAACGTCGAGTGAATTCTTATAGGTGCTTGATGGTGAACCCTAGAGCCGACCGTGTAGGCGAGGTAGAGGGCGGACCCAGGGAGAGTTCTGAGGAACACGAAGTGGAGTTACCACCTCCACCCAGAATCCGATGGGCATGAATGCTCGGATGGCGGATTTGTACCGTCGTATGACAGAGATTATGACCGAGATGGCCCAGCTTGGCCAGGGTCAGAATGTACCTCCTCCACCACCACCCCCAGAACAGGAGGCGAGAGTGTCGCCACCTCGTGCAGCTATACCACCGGGTGCTAGGGCACGGAATAATCTTTGTGTTAGAGATTCTTGAAAATGAAGCCTCCATCTTTTGAGGAGGCGGATGCTAGTATGGCCGAGCTATGGCTTGAGGATGTGAAGAAATCTTTGCAACCTTTGGATTGCGGATGAGGAGAAAGTGATCTTAGGCTGCTTATAAGCTTAGAGGAGCCGCCAATCATTGGTGGGAGGTTCTACTTGCTAGTTGGGAGTTGAATCGGGTGGCGCGAGTGTGGCCTACATTTGAGGCGAGTTTAGGGCTACTTATGTGCCTACGGTGATTAGGCAGCGAAGGAGAAAGAATTCGAGGAATTGGAGCGAGGGTTCCATGTCTATAGCTCGGTATTCTTCTAAATTCTTTGAGTTGTCCGTTATTGTGCACATACGGTGCAAGATGAGAGACACGGGACCCGGAGGTTCGTGAAGGGTTGAAGGCCAGAATCGAGGGAAGCTTGATTGTTATCCTACGGTTAGCGGATTGAGTGCGGTAGATCGTGCGTATGAGATCGGCGAGACATTGAGGAGCACGAGGCGAAGCATCTGTGCGATCTTCTCGGCCGATCTTCGCGCGGCCGGTAGAGGTCGATCTTACGGAAATCGATTTCGGCTACGAGGGCAATCGTCGCAGCGGTGGTCAGAATAGGCATCAGTCTGGTGGTCAGGATAGGCGCCCGTCTGAGAGTCGCGGTAGTAGTGCTCCTACTCCTCAGGGGCAACAGACTCAGGGCGGAGGACCATTGGTTTGTTCTTATTGTAATAAGATTGGGCACTCTAGCGAGTGTCGGACCAGACTTGGCACGTGTCTTAGTTGTGGAGATCTAATCATCGGCTCAAAGCGTCCTAAGTCTAAGCGGCTCGATCCTCGAAGTCGATTCGGCGATGCAGGTCCAAGAGGGATAGCGATGGGCGTCTAAAGCGCGAGCTCGTGTTTCGCGCTTGATCGGCGAGGTGTTCCGAGTCTACTACGTGATCGGAGGTACTCTTTCGGTCTTCGGTCATCATGCTCGAGTTCTTATAGATCTGGTTCTACCCATTCTTATGTTGCATCGCATTTCCTAGAACATTTATGTGTTTTGCACCTTGATTACCTTATGTGCTTGAGGTGTCTACAGTTGGGTGATTGCTTGTTGGCGTCTGAGGTCTATAGAGGCTGTGATGTGCTTGTTCATGATCGAGTCTTGCATGCTGATTTGGTAGTATTGCCTATTAGAGACTTTGATGTGATTCTTGGTATGGATTGGCTATGTGTGCATCATGCTTTAGTTGATTGCCGTCGTAAGAAAGTAACTTTTGCCATGCCGGTATTCGGATTTGTGTTTCGGGTGATCATGCTATGAGTGGGGTTCATATTATTTACGCTGCGGGCTAGACAACTCTTATCGCGGTGTGCGGGGTATTTAGCTTGTGTTCTTGATACTAGCATGTCTTACGCTAAGCTAGAGGATATCCGGTAGTTAATGAGTTCACGATGTCTTTTCTTAGAGTATGCTTTGCCTCCAGGCCGAGAACTAGAGTTACGTATTGAACTATTGCCGGGGACTTCGCCTATTTCTAGGGCACCTTGCAGTATGGCTCGGCGGAGTTGCGAGAGTTGAAGGATCATCGGTGCAGGAACTAGATAGGGAGTTCATTAAGCAGAGTGTATCTCCTTGGGGTGCACCGGTGTTGTTTGTGAGGAAGAAGGATGGTAGTTTACGGCTTTGTATAGACTATCGGCAGTTGAACCGAGTTACTATCAAAAATAGGTATCCCTTGCCACACATTGGCGATCTTTTTGATCAACCGGGGTTCGGTTGTCTATTCCAAGTTTGACTTGAGGAGGCGGCTATCACCGGTTGAGGGTTAGAGCGGAGGATGTCGAAAGGCCTTAAAATGCAGCGTTATGGTCACTATGAGTTTGTTGTGATGCCATTTGGATTGACCAGCGCTTGCGCACTGCGGTTTTTATGGACTTGATGAATAGGGTTTTCCACGAGTATCTCGATTGCTTTGTAGTGGTATTTATTGATGACATTCTTGTGTACTCCAAGTCACGAGAGGAACATGCGAATCACTTGAGAGAAGTTCTTTCTATCTTGCGGAAGAAGCGACTTTATGCGAAATTTAGTAAGTGTGCTTTACGGCGAGCAAGTTTCTTTCTAGGAGCACGTGGTGTCTAGTGATGGTATCGCGGTGGATCCATCCAGGTTGAGGCGATTACTAAGTGGAAGAGCGCCTAGTGCGGTGGCCAGAGGTCCGTAGTTTCTTGGGCTGGCGGGTTATTACCGTAGGTTCATTGAGGGTTTCGAAGATCGCTACTCAGATGACTAATTTGACTCGAGAAGAAGTCTACTTTTATATGGAGTGATAAGTGCGAGGCTAGTTTTCGGGGAGTTGAAAAGGAGGTTGACTACGGCTCCTATTTTGGCATTGCCCGTGGTTGTGAGAACTTTGTGATTTATAGCGACGCCTCGTTAGAAGGCTTGGGTTGCGTGCTTATGCGAGAATGGGAGAGTTATGCCTATGCTTCGAGGAAGCTATCACCTTATGAGCGAAATTACAGGCATGACCTTGAGCTGGCGGCTATCATCTTTGCGCTTCACAAGTGGAAGCATTATCTTTCTGAGGGCTAAGTTTGAGATATTCACCGATCATAAGAGTTTGAAGTATCTCTTTTCACAAAAGAGTTGAATATGCGACGAGGCGATGGATGGAGAAACTTAAGGATCATGGCTGCATTATTTCATATCATCAGGAAAGCTAATGTTGTTGCGGATGCCTTGAGTAGGAAGGCGTTTATGTCTTGTTTGATGATGAAGGAGTGGAAGATGCTTGAGGGCGTCAGAATGGAGTCGATTGCGAATGAGCATAGGGTTATCTTTGCTAGCGTGCGTGCTACGCTGCGTTGTTTGAGTTGATTAAGAAGGCTCAAGTTTCGATTCGAGTTAGGGAAGATTATTGATGGCTTGGGTGATGGTAAGACAGGAGTTTGCTTTGAACAGATGGGATTTTGACTTTTCGTGGTAGGGTTTGTGTGCCTTCTGGATGGGGTTAAGCGTATGGTTCTTGATGAGGCTCACAAGGCCAAGTATACTATACATCCGGGGAGTACCAAAATGTATAGGGACTTGAAGAGAAGTTACGGTGGAATGGGATGAAGAGAGAAATAGCGGACTATGTATCTAGATGCTTGACGTGTCGGCGGGTTAAGGGCGAACACGAGACACTTGGGTTTACTTGACCACTTGAGATCTGGGAGTGGAAGTGGGAGCATATCACCATGGATTTTGTGGCGGGATTGCCACGTACTCGCCAGGTTTCGATGCGGTTTGGGTTGTTGTGGATAGGTTGACCAAATCTTCACATTTTATCCTGTTGCGATGACTTATAGTTTGAGTCGGTTAGCGGCATTGTATGTCGAGGACATCGTGAGATTGCCGGCATTCGATTAGCATTGTTTGGATAGAGACCCGGGTTCACTTCAGATTTTGGCATTCTTTGCAGGAAGCTTTGGAGTGCAGTTAAACTTTAAGTACGGCTTTTCACCCGATCGATGGTCGATCGGAGAGATTGATTCAGTCTTGGAGGATTTGTTGCGTGCTTGTGCCATGGATTTCAAGGGTAGTTGGGATTCCCATTTACAGTTAGCCGAATTTCGCATACAATAATAGTTACCGATCCGGTATTGAGATGGCGCCATATGAGGCTTTATATGGGCGCAAGTGTCGTTCACCGATTTCTTTGGGATGAGGTTGGTGAAGCTAAACTTTGGGGTTCGGAGATGGTACAACGATCGGTGAGCGTGAAGCTTATTAGAGATAGATTGCTTACGGCCGAGTAGGCAAGAAGAGCTACGCGGATAACAGGAGGCAGCGACTTAGAATTTCGGGTTGGTGACTATGTGTTCTTGAAAGTATCGCCCAGCGGTACTAAGCGATTTGGAAAGAAGGTAAACTTTCACCTCGATTCATTGGACCATTCGAGATCCTAGAAAGGATTGGAGCTTTGGCGTATCGGTTAGCATTGCCGCCTTCTATATCGGATGTTCATGGCGTCTTTCATGTCTCGATGCTACGAAATACTTGAAGGATGAGTCGCATGTCCTTACCTATGATGAGATTACTTTTGAGCGACCTTTCTTATGATGAGAAGCCGGTGAGGATTACGGACACGAAAGAGCAAGTGTTGAGGACAAAGAAAATTCCCTTGGTGAAGGTCTTGTGGAAGAATCATGATATTGAGGAAGCCACGTGGGAGGCCGAGCTTGATATGAGAGAGAGTACCCTTTCCTATTCGATGACTCAGGTAGAATTTAGGGACTAAATTCCTTTAAGTGGGGAGGATGTGAGAACCCAAACCCATTACTTGCATTACTTGTTTTATACCTTAATAACTTGTGTATATTATGCCTTAACATGATTAGATATCTCTTTTGTCCATGCGACTCGTATTATCATGATTTCGCTCCTTGTCGCTTGAATACCTTCTATGCTTAGCATACCTTGCCGTTATGCCTTGAGTGTTGCCTTAGCATGATTTGCACTCAACCAAGACTTGTTAGGGTTCTATTGTCTTTCATAGATGACTTAGAACACTCGCCTTGATCATAGTAAGCTTGATTGGAAGTTTAGAAACCTTCTTGCTTTGTTTTGGCCTTAGCGATTTCCCAGTCTCCGTTTTGCTCGTATTTCGGCGTGCGAATTGTTCCTTGAGTTCCCGGACTTGTATTCAAGTCATAACCATGATTAAACAATCCTTTTCATGCCCAAGTTATCCTAGTTTTATTAGCGTTTGATCAGGGTTTGATTCGTCAACCAATCGTCGCATGACTCGAGCCTTGTCCTACCTTGTTCGGGTGATGTTCGGTGTGTTTCGGACATGTTTTGAGTTGTGTTAGACCCTAGAATGGTTGCCCATGAGCTTGGGACCATTTAGGACTTGTTTAGGTCAAGTTTTGATGCTCCGAAGTTCGAGGCGCATGCTCAGTGGCGCCCGCCCAATGCGAGCAAATGAAAAATGGAACCTTCGATGCATCGCGGCGCATGGCCCTTCTGAGGCTTGGCGCCCGCCTCTCTCGGACTCTCACGGAGATTTTTCCTCCTTCCAGCTTTGTGATCTAATTAGCCACTTAAACCTCCTTCCTAATTGGCCTAATCCAACCTATTAAACCCTAATCAAGCTAGATTAGTCCTAATCCCAAGCAACCTCCTGGACAAGTGGAAAGCCTCTCCTCTTGACATGTGGATTTCCACCAAATCCATGCAAGGTATAAAAAGCCTCTCTTGTTGACTTGCCTTTAATCCCATTATCAGATTTCTCCTCTCTCTCTTGCCATGGTTGTGTGTGTAGAAAAGGTGAGATAGTGTGTCTCTCCCTAGATTGAGCTCCGACCGATTGCCAAGCAGAGACCACAGGAGTGAAGCTACCGCGAGGAGATCGTTTCCATCCGATTACTTTGTACTCCAACCTTCCTTTTCCTTGGTGAAGGTAAGCTATTGATTTCCCTTAGGTTGTATGTTAGACTTGCCATGTTCCCCTTTTCTATTGATTTCCATGCTTTTCCATGTCCAAGCCATGATTGTGAATGAATTGGTCTTTTGAGATTTTGATTAATATGTCCATCTTGTTGATTGAGACTTATGCCTAGAATTAATTATGTTCTATGCTTCCTTAGGAACAACTAATGTTCTTGGATTAATAGATTTTGATAACTCTTGGGAATTTTGAATTCTAGGGTTTCATATGCCTTGTATTGATTATCCTATTGAATTGGGTCCTAGGCCTAGAATAAATTGTGTTCTATGTTCCCTACTGAATAAATAACGTTCTTGGACCCTTGCATTTTAATAACCTTGAAAGAATGATTCTAAGGTCCCTTGAATTCGAATTATCGATAATTCTTAGCTACGGTTGTTAAATGGATTAATGACCTACCGATCATATCGAGAACTTAGAAAGGGTTTGTGATGCATTTAGCGTCCTAACTCTATTGGATGAACTGTTAGAGGCGACTCAGCGGAGTCAAGATTAGCGAGCTATTGAACAATACCGGCTCACGAGATTAATCCTACTGACGTTCTGCAGCGTTTCCCTAAGAATAATAATTCTAGACTTATGAACTTGAATTGATTGCCTTGCTTGATCTTGAATGTCATATTATAGAATGACTAATTGACATGTGAGTTCGCTCTTGTCGAACTCAACCCTACTTGATTATTGATGAGAATAATTTACTTGTCTTGAGCGAGATCGCTCTTGTCGATCCTCGTTTCTACTTGAAATTTTGTTAAGTATACATTACTTGGCATTGCATGAGTCAGGTGGCATCCGTCTTTGTTCACACACGCCTCCACTTGTGGCCACGGTGGGAAGTGCTCCCATCTTTGTAATCATTTAAGAGCATCAGCGGTGACTATCCGGGCATCTCCTCGGAAGATCGATGTACTTACACACATTCGATACCCGCACATTCCGAGATAACGCTTGTATGCGGGAACTACGTAGCGGCCGGCTCTCCATATATCCTTATCTATGTGATTTATTTATGCACTTATGTGAAACAATGTGCATCTGGATATATGACTCTATGCTATGTGACTATATCTTGCCTTGAATGTTGCATCTTGCCATGACATGCATGATTAATAGCTTACAAGTCTTTATGACTTACCCTTTCCCCTTTCTTGCTTTAGATCCTAGCAAGGCAGGTCTGCTCGTTGACTAAGGCGTGTTCGTGCCTTGTGCCCTTTTTGGTGACCGTTGATTCTTGAAGAGGTGGTTTTGATGGCCTCTTACTCTTGTCTATATATTTTGTAAGGGCGACGGGTTAAGCAAGTCAACTAGACTATGCTTGGGTATTTGTGTAGAACTTGATTGTAAATCTTATTAGCTGCTAGTAGTTTAATACTTGTAGTACTTGTAACTTTGTCTTAGGCATTGTGTTAAGCCGAGCTTTGGTTAACTTGTTATTATCCTCACGTATTAGTCTTCCGGCGAGCATGCTATTAGCTCTTCTTTAATCCTTGTCCATAAAGCTGTAGCTTGGGTTCAGGCTTGTAGTGTCGCGAAGACTTGGTTATATTGTTTTAGCGTTTATCGGGTTTAAAAGTTTTAAAAATACCGAGTTTGGTTAGAGGCGTGCTCGACTCTAATGTTGCGTCACGTCGTTTTGTAAATTAAGTCCTTGCATGTTTAATTGCCTACTTGTTTCCCTCCTTATTTGGGCGGTCCGACCCTCGGTCCCATCTCGGGGAGCAGATCATGATTCGGGACTTGTCGTAGGATCTGTAGGCGATTTATGCTCCCCGATTCATCGTCGTCTCGATGCAATCTTGGTTTTTGCTCGGTTGATTAAGGTTTTTCTGTAGTAGTGTTTTTGCTAGTGATTGAGCTTGTTGCGTACTTTAAGAGGATGGCATTTTAGTCCACCGGCGGTGGAGTCGGCCAGAGGTTGTGGATTTGGTGGAGTATGTTTATGCGCTTGGCTTGAGATTAGGAAGCGGTTACTTGGCTCCACCGTTGCAGGGGATTTGACAAATGTGTGCATTGTTAAATTTCTTAATACGATCGGTGGATCGAATAATTTTGGTGCTTGGTTGCTTTTGGATCAAGTCTCGGAGGTTGAAGCTTGGATTGCGAGAAATGGAATATCAGGTGGAAAGTTTTATCATGGAGGATTATCAACTGGTGTTGTCACAATTCCAATGTGCAATGAGAGGAGGTAAGGCGATGTAGGTCCCAAATTCTCTTTTGTTTCACATTCTTTTTTTTAATTTTTACTTCATTTTTCCTTTAAATTTGAGCAATCAAGTTACAACTTAAGAAGGCATTAATGACGACCCGACCCGGACTCCAATGCGAAATCCCAAGGTCGTGCGAGTCAAGACAAGCTAAAAGACGGACAAGCACCGCTAAGCGTAGTGGTGCGAGTCGAGTTGAACCAACAACCTCTAAAGCGGGAAGGTAAAGCCATAACGGCGATGAACAACTAAAAACTAAAATGCGGAGCAAATCATAAGTGGAACCCAAGCCTTTAATCCTAAACAAAGGAACGCAAGGCTGAGAGATAACTATCTCTCAAGAATTCTACGACTCGCGTGACGCAACATTGCGCACGGACAACAAACCATCGGCAAACCTAAGGCCGGCGAATCAACAGAATACCAACCTGATAAACAACCACTCAACGGCTACAACATGCCGGAGGGACAATTCAACTAGACGAATAAGATATTAAAATACTAACAACTAAACCAATGTCTCTCGACTAAAGTCGTCGGAGATGACAATACCAACAATACTAGAATGAGTGAGCTAAAGCATGCTCGAAATGACAAGGGAACAACTCATAAGAGATACAACAGCTCGACCAAACAAGTCGGCTACCAAAATAATACGATAACAAAATACTAACATAATCTACCCAAGTAAAGTCTACATAACTTTACATTCGTGTCTCACAGATACATAATAACATAATAATAATAAATCCAAGCTTAAAGCCGGAAGACCACCTTCTAGAAATCACTATCTGAAGCCGCCACGCGTACTAACGGGATCACTGCACACACTAAGGAAAACAAACACACGGAGTGAGTCATAATGACCCAGTAAGTTACTAAATGCAAATGTATGGCATAGCATGACGTGGCATGGCATAATGCTCAAGCATATGTAAAATCATGGTATCATACTAGTATACCAACAATAAACTTGTATTAAGTCATCATGTAACATAAACTTCATGAACCACATAGCACTTTATCTTTCATATAAGTGCTTATACATAAGCACGTAAAACCAGGATCTGGGCCAAGCCCTCAATATTCAAACCATGGGTACCACCCTCAAATGATCATAATCTGGGTTTCAATCCTCAAATGATCACAACTCATCAGTTTTCTTAATGAGTACCTCGTTACCTTCATCCAACCCTGGGATGAGAAATGGGAGCTCAATATCAGGCTAGGGGGCGCTAATACGAGACCACATCCCACTATCGGCCAAATAGTGAGGAGAAAGGGTACCAATGCGGCGATTCATAGCGAATGTTTCCAAAGGCTATGAATCGTCCCATTGCCAAAAACAACCAAGACGCCAAATTTGGACTCAAATCAAGATGCTCAAGTAGATATTTACTTGGATAAACCAATAAGGACCAAGTCCATCATAAAAGAACTTATCAATTCAAGTAGGTCATAATGCTCTACAAAACCCAATAACAATGCACATAATTGTACACACTTAACATGTTCAACTAACTTGTAAGTTTAGTTTAAAAACCACATATGGAGGTATTCATAATCCTCAAGTCATCACCAATTCAAGAATAGCTTATAGCTCAAAAAAATCACAACGTGAGGTCTACTTTAGTCCTCTACTCAAGATTAAATCAAGGACTATTATTTAGTCCAAGAACAATCACAAACAAGGCTTAGCATTTGGTTTCACTCAAAAGCACACCGGACTCAACCATAGTCCCAATTGTCATAAATAATCGACTTCTCAAACCAATCTCGAGGGTACCAAAACTAACTCGTAGTCAAAACCCCGGAAGTGCTATCATGTGCACGCGACCAAATTCCCTAAGAGGGAACTCATTCAAATAATCATTTCTTAAGGGCATACGAGATCATAGGTTGGTCTCTAATGCTCCGTGCTCTAACGAGCACGCTCTAAATAAATCCCCAATAAGCTTCTATATTATGGGTGTCACAAATGGGACACAATTCGAGATGCTCTCGGGTACTCACAATCGAAACCAACCAAACCCGAACATCGTAGGATTTCAACCTAAGGCTTTCCAACATTTTATTGAACCTATAACGACTCCATTGAGTCTTAATATCGCACTTCATTAGATCGTATTTCATAAATCCCAAATTTAACACTTTATTGAACTTATTTCGACTCCGTTGAGTCTAAATACTAAGTTTCATTTCTTACACATTTCATCAATCTCAACAATGACACTCACTTCAATTTATAACAATTTCCAAAATAATTCGGGCTTAATTCCCAAGCCCTAAATTCATAAAAATCTTAACAAAGAGATAACACATTTCTCCCAACTCACAACATCATTCAAATCATCCTACACATGGCATTGACAAGTTCATACCTCCAAAAATACACAAAATAGGCATATTTCCACAATGAACCCAAATAACATATGGACATGATTTCTAGCATGCTCATAAGCCTAGAAACACAAGATGAAGAGTAATCATATACCTCAACAATCATAGAAACCACTCTACAAATGCTCCTACAAGTTTATACTTCCAAAATCCCCAAAATAACACATACAAAGCATATCAAGTGTTCATTGTCCACAAATATCATATAGGTTGTTTTCCTTAGGGCCAATGAACCAAAATCAAAAGGAAGTAACTTACCTAGCTTGAGTGAAAACTCAAGAGAACCAAAATCCGAACGGTGAAGTTGTTCTACACGTCGAGGGCTTCAAGATTCCGAAGTTTGAAGGCAATCGGTTGGTTGGATCGTCTTGGATCGAAGAGAGAAGGAAGCTAGGGCTTGAATCTCCCTTGGACTCTCTCTCTCTATAATACGTAAGAAGGAGGAGGAGAAATGAGAGGATTTACTGATTTCTCAAAAGGGTTTGGGTATTTATACCCCAAAATAGGGAGGGCACAATAGACATTTCCCTTGCACAATTAGTAGAGATTAGGACTAATCAATCACTAATCTAACCTTAATTAACTTCCAACTAATGTTAGGACATGATTTGGGTTAAGTATGGGTGGTTAGGAAGGGTTTAGAGGGGGTTTAATGAGGGTAGGATAGGCATAATCGCCCAAACACAAAACAGGGGAAAATCCCCGTGTTCGATGTTGAGGCGGGCCTCAACATATTCTGGGCGCTCTGGCTCTGCCCGCCCTAAATTCATTTTGCAATGCTCTCAAGTATTGAGGCGGGCGCTCACTATGGGCCGGGGCTGGGCCTCGGAGCTGCTTATGTTCTCAAAACTTGATCTAAACATGTTAATAAACCATCTTATAGAGGTCTAGGACCCAAACAGGTCACGTCACGAAAAACGCAAGCAAACCCTCAATCGCCGCATTCTATCGTCGAGTCACGACTTGTGACTTTAGCAAGTCAACAACTATATGGAGTCTCTTAATAATGTTTTGGTCTTAATATGGTCTCTCAAACATATCTAGACCCTCTCGCAAACCAAACATACAGTCGACAGAGGAAGAAGTGCAAGTATAGCACGCAAACCCGAGTAAACGAAGAGCGGGGTGTCACACTCTCTCCATTCTTAAAAGAATTCGTCCGAATTCTAAATCATGATACAAACCACAATACATCGAGTTCAAAACCACCAACCTAGACTCGAATCTCTGAGTCTACCACCACAATATACACGAGGGTTAAACTCTAATAATCCAAATTCGAAAGTCTACGAACTCTCGATAGACACAACAACATCAACACTTACGATTGAAAATAACATGACTCATACTTGAGTCGCAAATACACACAAGAACACATAAGAGCACATTAATGAAATGTTTTGAAAATTCATTCAATTTCAGTCCATTCCATTTGGTAACGGGTATAGTCAATTTCTAACTTAATTCTTACCAATCCTAGTCCAACGACGAATACCTTTTGCTCACCAATTCAGGGTACCTACTGAATTAGCTTCAAAAGTTTCCATCGTAAGGATGCGAAGGTTCATGAATAAAAAGTTTTAAGCATCCTTCAATCAGTCCCCTATACTAATGAAATGAATGAACATGAGATAATAATGACGAAATGAGAATTTAGTATACTACAATGTAATGCATCAAGTAGGTGTTTCCTACCACTAATGCACGTAACCGAATAAAAATTCAGACCAAGTAACAAGGTCTATTACCTTGGCAAACAACAATCATAGCTACCCCAAACTCGTGTACCTAGTACACCCAACCAAGATAATTCACTAGGATTTACAAGAAACCAACACGTCTACCGATACTCGTAACATCTATACTCCGCAAGACTATCCTTTCTTAAGCTCTAGACCAAGTCTACAACCAATGCATACACTAAGCATCCTAACACAACGTTAACGTCTCAATACTCACGGTGAAGCGTCACTCTCTCCCGTGCAACCGTGATTATCTTCTAAATCGCAATCTTCAACCTTCTCACAAGTCGAGTGGGTATCCTACTCGTATAGTAACCACTAACATTAATATAATATCATATTAGTCATTACATAAAACATATCCTTATAGAATATGCAAACATTATACCAAACCAATAAGTATCAACATACAATTCATGCTTCATATATATATTCATATATATACATATATACACACATATACATACTATGGCCTTTTTACATAACCACAAGAACCATAACTCTATACATATAGCATAGTCTTATATATACATAGACTAATCAAGAATCCATACACCACATGCGATTACCTACCGGTAATCCACAAAACAAACCATATCATATATCGATCTCACATTGGGGTATTATTCCCGATCGAGCAAACAACCAATATTACACAATACACCATATAATGTATGTATGAATGCACATGAGCTACCGATTAAAACGTGTACTCATAATAACGGTAATAGTAGCAACGGTATAATTTACGTATATATATATACAAGAATATACCTTCCTATTTCGGATAGGTCTCAAAACCCCGCAATGGCCAACCGCCACGCGCGCACGACCTCAAACTCTAGGCCGTCCACCACTGTCTCTCTTGGAGCCACTGGATTGTTGACTAGTACTCCCAGACTGATTAACTCTCATCTTCGGGCAATCCTTACGAACATGATCACCACCACAAGCAAAACACTTTCCTGATTTACCCCAAAGACCTATTCTCGCATGTCCCGCCCTCATACGTAAATTGCATATCAACTCATCATCGCCTCGAGTAGAAGTAGTAACACCACTTCGGCCACCAGAACGCACATTTCCTTGACTAACTGTCTGAGGTGCTGCCTGCCCTCTATTACCATCATTGTCTCTGATAGTACTCGAGGCTCTCTTTTGAGCATACTCCTCGATGTCCAACTCCATTGCATACGCACGATCCACAGCGACTCGGTAATCCGTAAGTTGTAGCGCCGCCTACGATATTTCATCTTTAGGCCCTTCACAAACCTTGGGTCTTCCTAGCCTCATCGGTACTAAGTAACCACAATAGCGAGCCAACTCTGTGAACTTCGCTGAATACTGAGCCACCGTCATAGCTCCTTGTTCTAATGCCATAAATTTCGCTTCTCTTCTTTCCCGAACTACCGCCGGAATAAACTGTGCCATAAACTCCATCGTGAAGTTTTCCCACACTTGAGGCGCTCCATGGTGTCTCCAACTATCTCGTAACACGTGCCACCAATGGTCAGCCGCACCAGTTAATTTAAACACTGCTAGGTTCACCATCTCTTCTGACGTACAACCCATAACTGCAAAGATCTTCTCCATGCTTTCTATCCAAAGTTCTGCTTTAGAAGCATCGGGTCCTCCATCGAAGCTCTCAGGTTTCAATTTCAAGAATCTCGCAAGAGCTGTAGAATCGTCTTCAATTCCAAACATCTGTTGAGGAGTCACACGCGGATCCATAACATTCTTCCCTCTCTCGTTGCCACGAGTACCAGAACGGGGTCTACTAGAACTAGCTCCACGCCAAGTTCCTGACATATTACGCCTACAAAGAACACTCAACGTTAATAACTCAACAATAAACCCAATCCAAACTAGGCCAAGGAACCTATCCTGGCGAAATAGCTAACCTATAGCTCTGATATCAACTGTGACGACCCGACCCGGACTCCAATGCGAAATCCCAAGGTCGTGCCGTCAAGACAAGCTAAAAGACGGACAAGCACCCGCTAAGCGTAGTGGTGCGAGTCGAGAGTTGAACCAACAACCTCTAAACGGGAAGGTAAAGCCATAACGGCGATACGGAACAACTAAAAACTAAAATCTGCGGAAGCGAATCATAAGTGGAACCCAAGCCTTTAATCCTAAACAAAGAAACGCAAGGCTGAGAGATAACTATCTCTCAAGAATTCTACGACTCGCGTGACGCAACATTGCGCACGGACAACAAACCATCGGCAAACCTAAGGCCGGCGAATCAACGTATACCAAACGATAAACAACCACTCAACGGCTACAACATGCCGGAGGACAATTCAACTAGGCGAATAAGATATTAAAATACTAACAACTAAACCAATGTCTCTCGACTAAAGTCGTCGGAGATGACAATACCAACAATACTAGAATGAGTGAGCTAAAGCATGCTCGAAATGACAAGGGAACAACTCATAAGAGATACAACAGCTCGACCAAACAAGTCGGCTACCAAAATAATACGATAACAAAATACTAACATAATCTACCCAAGTAAAGTCTACATAACTTTACATTCGTGTCTCACAGATACATAATAACATAATAATAATAAATCCAAGCTTAAAGCCCGGAAGACCACCTTCTAGAAATCACTATCCGAAGTCGCCACGCGTACTAACGGGATCACTGCACACACTAAGGAAAACAAACACACGGAGTGAGTCATAATGACCCAGTAAGTTACTAAATGCAAATGTATGGCATAGCATGACGTGGCATGGCATAATGCTCAAGCATATATAAAATCATGGTATCATACTAGTATACCAACAATAAACTTGTATTAAGTCATCATGTAACATAAACTTCATGAACCACATAGCACTTTATCTTTCATATAAGTGCTTATACATAAGCACGTAAAACCAGGATCTGGGCCAAGCCCTCAATATTCAAACCATGGGTACCACCCTCAAATGATCATAATCTGGGTTTCAATCCTCAAATGATCACAACTCATCAGTTTTCTTAATGAGTACCTCGTTACCTTCATCCAACCCTGGGATGAGAAATGGGAGCTCAATATCAGGCTAGGGGGCGCTATCTACGAGACCACATCCCACTATCGGCCAAATAGTGAGGAGAAAGGGTACCAATGCGGCGATTCATAGCGAATGTTTCCAAAGGCTATGAATCGTCCCATTGCCGACAAAACAACCAAGGCATGGTGGACTCAAATCAAGATGCTCAAGTAGATATTTACTTGGATAAACCAATAAGGACCAAGTCCATCATAAAAGAACTTATCAATTCAAGTAGGTCATAATGCTCTACAAAACCCAATAACAATGCACATAATTGTACACACTTAACATGTTCAACTAACTTGTAAGTTTAGTTTAAAAACCACATATGGAGGTATTCATAATCCTCAAGTCATCACCAATTCAAGAATAGCTTATAGCTCAAAAAAATCACAACGTGAGGTCTACTTTAGTCCTCTACTCAAGATTAAATCAAGGACTATTATTTAGTCCAAGAACAATCACAAACAAGGCTTAGCATTTGGTTTCACTCAAAAGCACACCGGACTCAACCATAGTCCCAATTGTCATAAATAATCGACTTCTCAAACCAATCTCGAGGGTACCAAAACTAACTCGTAGTCAAAACCCCGGAAGTGCTATCATGTGCACGCGACCAAATTCCCTAAGAGGGAACTCATTCAAATAATCATTTCTTAAGGGCATACGAGATCATAAGTTGGTCTCTAATGCTCCGTGCTCTAACGAGCACGCTCTAAATAAATCCCCAATAAGCTTCTATATTATGGGTGTCACAAATGGGACACAATTCGAGATGCTCGGGTACTCACAATCGAAACCAACCAAACCCGAACATCGTAGGATTTCAACCTAAGGCTTTCCAACATTTTATTGAACCTATAACGACTCCATTGAGTCTTAATATCGCACTTCATTAGATACGTATTTCATAAATCCCAAATTTAACACTTTATTGAACTTATTTCGACTCCGTTGAGTCTAAATACTAAGTTTCATTTCTTACACATTTCATCAATCTCAACAATGACACTCACTTCAATTTATAACAATTTCCAAAATAATTCGGGCTTAATTCCCAAGCCCTAAATTCATAAAAATCTTAACAAAGAGATAACACATTTCTCCCAACTCACAACATCATTCAAATCATCCTACACATGGCATTGACAAGTTCATACCTCCAAAAATACACAAAATAGGCATATTTCCACAATGAACCCAAATAACATATGGACATGATTTCTAGCATGCTCATAAGCCTAGAAACACAAGATGAAGAGTAATCATATACCTCAACAATCATAGAAACCACTCTACAAATGCTCCTACAAGTTTATACTTCCAAAAATCCCCAAAATAACACATACAAAGCATATCAAGTGTTCATTGTCCACAAATATCATATAGGTTGTTTTCCTTAGGGCCAATGAACCAAAATCAAAAGGAAGTAACTTACCTAGCTTGAGTGAAAACTCAAGAGAACCAAAATCTGAACGGTGAAGTTGTTCTACACGTCGAGGGCTTCAAGATTCCGAAGTTTGAAGGCAATCGGTTGGTTGGATCGTCTTGGATCGAAGAGAGAAGGAAGCTAGGGCTTGAATCTCCCTTGGACTCTCTCTCTCTATAATACGTAAGAAGGAGGAGGAGAAATGAGAGGATTTACTGATTTCTCAAAAGGGTTTGGGTATTTATACCCCCAAAATAGGGAGGGCACAATAGACATTTCCCTTGCACAATTAGTAGAGATTAGGACTAATCAATCACTAATCTAACCTTAATTAACTTCCAACTAATGTTAGGACATGATTTGGGTTAAGTATGGGTGGTTAGGAAGGGTTTAGAGGGGGTTTAATGAGGGTAGGATAGGCATAATTCGTCCAAACACAAAAGCAGGGAAAAATCCGTAAGTGTAATCGATGTTGAGGCGGGCGCCTCAACATATCCAGCGGCGCTCGGCTCTCAGCCTAAATTCATTTTGCAATGCTCTCAGTACTTGAGGCGGGCGCCTCACTATGGCCAGGCGAACGCCTGGGCCCCTGGAGCTGCTTATGTTCTCAAAACTTGATCTAAACATGTTAATAAACCATCTTATAGAGGTCTAGGACCCAAACCGAGGTCACGAACCCAAAACGCAAGCAAACCCTCAATCGCGTCGCATTCCGACTATCGTCGAGTCACGACTTGTGACTTTAGCAAGTCAACAACTATATGGAGTCTCTTAATAATGTTTTGGTCTTAATATGGTCTGTCAAACATATCTTGACCCTCTCGCAAACCAAACATACAGTCGACAGAGGAAGAAGTGCAAGTATAGAACGCAAACCGAGCTAACGAAGGAGCGGGGTGTCACAAGCTGCTTGCCGTAAAGGCTTTAATGTTGTTTCAACGCTTTCTTGTTAGCTGGTCATCTAATGAAGTTTGTCTTGTTATGTTAGAGGCCACTGTTGATTGAAGCATTTATAGTAAATTTGATGTATATGCAGTGTCCTTGTCAGCTTGTCATAGTAAATGGAGCAAGTTAGTAACTCGTCTCATGTAAATTAAGTTGCTCTTCATATTTAACAGCTAGGATTGTGTTCGGAATAGAGCTTTTATGCTCACTGTGCTAAAATGGAAGTTGCTATTGAGCTGCTTCTTGATCAGCTTCATGAAAAATTCCACCCAGGTTTGCATATGTATGATCGTTAGAGGTGGTATGGTGACTGGTTCTTGTAGTGGTTGACTGTTTCGCATGAAACCACAAAACCCTTGTTTACTTGGACTGTGTTATAGCATAATCTTTAAAAAGATCAAATTTTATGTGGAGCTACCTACTTGATATTTCTAACATATTAGATGCTAGTGTTCTTGATAGCAGTCGTTGATTCACTGTTCATTGTATGTACGCAAAGCACAAATAAGAATTCAAGTTGCAAGGTTTAGTTTTTTTGGCTGGGAAGAGGGTGGGGAGGGGGGGGAATGGTGGTGATGGTTCTAAACAGATTTCCAAATGAGCTCTAAAACCATGTCAAGTTGCCGGTTCATCAAAAAACTTAAGCTGTTAGAGGAGGGGGGGGCGCGCTTTATATGAAGCCAAGAATAGATTTGTTTGTTTGTTAGATCAAGGTTCATCTTGCAACTTGACCAAGGTTCATCTTGCAAATACAAATAAATGTTTAAGGTTTATTTTGCAATCAAAATGGCGGGAAATAAACTACGGTTTGACCAAGGTTGGTTTTGCAATACAAACAAATGTAAAGGTTTAATTTGCAATCAAAAACGGCGGAAATAAACTACGGTTTGACCAAGGTTGTTTTTGCAATACAAACAAATGTACAAGGTTTAATTTGCAATGAAAAACGGTAATATCGGTTGGAAGGTGTTGTGCCACGTCGGTACGCCAACCGGCGCTAACTCATCATCACGTTAAAAAATTAACTCCACTTTAACGAAAGGTTTGAATTGCAAAAAAAAAATAGGTGGAGGTTCAATTTGTCGAAAATCAAAACACGAGGTTAATTTTGCAAAACACAAAATAGGTCAGGTTTTTTTTTGCAATTATCTCGTTTAATAAATATAACAAAAAGCATACTTTAGCCAAAAACCGTTTTGAGACCGAAAGGGCGAGTTGGGTGCCTAGCACCTTCCCAACTCGTAACTTAGCCTCCGAACCCGTTTTCTATCTCGGTTTTCTTTTCTCGGTTTTGCTTTATTTTTGCCTTAAAATAAAGATGGCGACTCTAAAATCATTTTGGATCCGGTGGGGGCTCGCAACATCTTTCTTTGCACTTTCAATGCTTCTCCCAAAAAAGGGAGAATGGGAATGGAAAGGTGATGTATTCCTATGTCCTGGTATCCCCTAAACAAGAGATAACTTGACGTAGAAAACCCAAAGCACTCATAGTGATCCGAAATAGGCCATAAGGCTATTTTCATAAAATCCATAGTGGGGGCGCTGCAACATCTTTCTTTGCACTTTCACGTTCTCCCTAAACAAGGGAGGATGAGAATGTAAAGATGATGTTTTCATATATCCTGGTATCCCCTAAAAAAGGGATAACTTGACATAGAAAATCCAAAGCTCCCATATTGGATCAAAATCCACTAAAGGCAACCGAGGCGCATTCCAACGCTATTCGACAAAGACTCCTCCCACACTTTGATTTCGTCCTCCCCTAAACAAGGGAGGCTGGGCAGCAAGGATGTCACCGCACGGAGCATCCAAGGCGCTGGGCGCGGGGAGCACGTTTCCAGAACCCACTGGCGACTCGGCTGGGAGATCGCTTTTATTTTAATGAATAAAATGGAGGGCTAGACTCATTAACCAAAACTTTTTTTTCTTTTTGTTTCGGCTAAAGTATGCTTGTTATATTAATTTAAAATAGTCTAATATTGCTCCTTTAACATCCGTGTCTATATTTGTGGATATGATCCTCCATCTTGCAGCTAGCTTCATTTCAAACATTGTTACGGATATACTTGAAAATATATATTTTTCAAAAAAAAAATATATATATATATATATATATATATATATATATATATATATATATATTATTTATATGTAATATTTATGTGCAATACTATCCGGGCAAGACAACAAAAGGGCCGGGCTTTACTTTTAAATTTTTTTTCATTTTGCCTTATATTATTTTATTCTCGCTTCATTTTTATTCTCGCAAAATATACATATGTATATATATATATGCATTCATTCGTCTATTTTATTTTGGGGATTATGACCCATTTTTAATAAAAATAAATAGATTCCCCACTTTTCTTTCTATTTCTGATGATATGCTTACTGCGCCGCTTAAGCTAAAAGGCGAGAAAATCCACACATAACAGCCAGACGGATCATATTCGTTTTTCTTTTCTATTTTTATATCTAAAAAACTTTTTTGCTTTTAGATACCGCATAACACGCCGCACATGCATATAAATATAATATTCCGAATCAATTCTACACCATAGCCGCCCCTACCCCTGTATAAGCCAACGTTAGATCGCATATAGTTTTTCGGACACTTCAAAGGCCGACTGGTTTTTGCATTTTAAATGTGGTCGGCCTCAAAAAAAAATGCGAAGTCAAAAAAATTAATCGGGGCTGATTTATTATTTTCAAATGCTCGACCTCCAGACCATTTCGAATGGTGGATCCCGAGTATAGGCCCTTCGGCTCGATCGACCCGATCTCGTGGAGTCGAAAGGCGTGTGGAATACGTTTTTGGTCCTAAACTCGAGAAAGAATCCATTGTTCCAGAAAGTCCTCGAGACTCTCAAAATTAAGCGCGGTGCTTATCCGGTCATTTCTGTAGGAAAAATAATAATAATAATGTGACGCTAATTCGACCCTGACCCCGAGATGGAATCACAAGTCAAGTCGCCCAAATAGGACAACAATACATGCAAAGACTCGCTTTAGAAAACGACGTGACGCAACATTTTCAGATGAAGCGACTCGGCACCAAAAGGCCGGAATAATTTAAAACTTTTACACCCGATATAACAATTAATACAATTATACCAAATCATCGGCGAATTTACTACCTGAACCCAACACTACACGCTCATGCAAATATACCTCGACGGCTATAACATGCCGTGAGAACAACATACTTAAATAAGAGCTAAAGTAATGCCCACCGGAAGTTTTAAAACGATGAACCATAATACAACTATATAAGGCTCGGCTACATGCGCCGCAAGACACAAAATAGATACGTATAGACATAAATACAACAAAACCAAATTCCCAAAGCAAAGTCTAAATGACTTGCTAATCCCAACGCCCTTACAAAAGAGAACAAAACAAGGACATCTAATAACCACAACCTCGCCGCGGCAATTATCACGACAAGCACGAACCCCTCAGAGACGCCTCAACGAGCGGTACCGAACGGCTCGGATCTAAAGCAAGAAAGGGAGGGGGTAAGTCATAAAGACTTTGTGAGTTAACAATTATGCATGTCATGGCATCATGCAAAGATACATATCAAGATATCATTTTTAATATCAAGTCACTCAAAGCGTTCATTTAATAAACACTTAAAACACATATCCATGGTAGCACATTGTTTCACATAAGTGCTATAAAGGTAAACCACATATAAGGAGGATAGGATATGAAACCGATGCCGCCACGTAGCTCCCGCAATACACAAATAACATTCGTGCCAATGATACCCGTGATTAGTGTATCAAAGTATCGAGTTCTCTACTCGAGTACCGAAGCTCGCGGGTACCAAGCTCTCTCCTTGGTACTTAGACCTTCCAATGTGCTCTCTTGGTTACAAAGAAAGGTGCTACTTCCCCACCGTGGCCAAGGAGGCGTGTGATAAAAACCCGGAATAACAATCCATCACTATCACGAGTCCCATAACTCGTGACGGCGATGCATTGTCACACCAACGACTCAATCAAATATGCCAGCTGGACTAATGCAATGCCAAGTAGATGTTTACTGGTCATGAAATCTCAAATAAGGAATAAGTTCGACAAGAGCGAACTTATTCAACAAGTAGTTGTTTACTCACTTAAGGATCACACAAGAATTCGACAAAAGCGAATTCAACATGTCAAATAGATTCATTATTCTACAACATGCTCTCAATCATGCATTTATTTCACACGATCACACAAACCACATAAGAACTCGATTGAGTCTTATAAGCACGCATATCAAATATACCCTTCAATCAATCCCAAAGTCACGTAAGCTAATTCATTAGTCTAACGCACTAAATTCATCATGTCAAATAGATATGTCATTCTATAACATGCTCTCGATCATGCATTTACTCCACACCGATCACACAACCGCATAAGAACTCGATTGAGTCTTACAAGCACACATACATCAAGGCATACTCATCAATCCATCTCAAAGTATCGTAAGCTAATTCATTAGTCTAACGAACTACATTCGTCGTAGGGATTGAGAGTCGTTATTGTTCATAACTCCCTAAATTCAACTCCTGAGTTTTACTACAATTCAACCGAGAAGAGTATTGATACTATATGTATCACATTGCCTTCTCCTAAGTTCTCCGCTCATTTAGAACTTTATAACTAAGCCGCTCATGTTCTCGAACTAGCCTTAAACACAATCTCGAGTTTCAAACCCTAGTTTCGTGATTTTGTTAAACCTTGAATTGAACCGAATTCTTTCACAAGAGTTATTCCCAAGCTTAATACAAACAACATTCATGCTTTAATAAATGTCAAAATCATAACTTCATAGAGATTTCATAAAATCATACTCACATTTTATATGTTGAATTGAAGGTTGTGTCTTCACAAAAGATGTTCAAAATCAACATTAAAACAACTATAATGAAGGGTCATGCTATTTTGTTTAACATGAAAATCTCAGGGAATTGTCACTCACCTTAGTCCTATGATTAATGGAGGAAAGGTTGATTAGAGCAAGGATTCTTGTAGAGGTGATCAAGAGCTTCGATTTGGCGGTCTCGGCTCGACAATCGGACCACCGGATCTCCGGGAAATGGCCCTTCAACCTAGGGTTTCTTCCATGGCCGAAAATTGCTTAAGTCCCTGAAGTTCTCTGGTTTTAGATGAGCTAAAATGGCTGGAAGGTCTGCATTTTAGTTTATATACTTCCCTTAAAACCCCCAATCCAAGTGATAGGCTTTAAAAGACTTCTAATTGGCTATGGCATGTGAGCCATTGATAAGCCATGATCCAAGGGTCAATAAGAGTCCTAGACAAGTCAACAAAGGTGGCTTAGACTCACCAAGGTCGGCCAAGGGCAAGGGCACTTGGGTCAACAACCAAAATCAACCAGAAAATGACACAAACCTGAATCTGGCACAATGCGGTCGCATCATTTTGGACCCATGCGAGCGCTTCCACTATTCATGGCCAATTTCCAGATTGTTGTTACTGGACAGTCGATCTTGTAAAATCGACCATAAATTGCTCACAACTCCAAATGAGGTGATTTTTGATTTTTCTGAAAGTAGACTCATTAAACTATAATTTATAATTTTAAATTACTCAATTTGGACTTATATTCATCAAAATAAAGTTACAACAAAATCAAGTACCGAAGCTGATTTCCTGAAAATAGAATTCTGGCACAGCCGTAAGTCAAGACCTAAATGAGGTACTTAGACACCTTGTAAAATTACCAAAATTTACAGGGAGTATCCTAACACATTTAGGTAAAACATAATAAATTTTTAGAAAATTCTCTTTAGTAGATTGCTACCAGAATTTTCCCGAAGTTCGCCCGAAAACCGGACTGAATCTGTGAAGTAATAAGTTGGTCATCTTATTTCCAAATGCAACCAATCTATGAACATGTATAAGGCTAGTTTAAACATGGTTATGGCTTGTATTCAAGTCCTAGAACTCAACCGAACCTCTCACGAGACGAAATGAAGGCAATACAAGCAATGATGTAAAACCGAAAAACACAAACGAAGCAACGAAGCTTCTAAACTCCCAACCAAGCATGAAACAACTAAGATGAACATTGTAAATCTTGTATGCAAGGTATTAAGACTCTCATGAGACTTGTTAAGGTGCTTACACGTTAAAACGAACACCCGAAACAACAACAACAAGGCATGCAACGCATGGAAGACCAATACTCTGTTATGATCTTAACCAATTCAATGCCAACTCGATATGAATGAAATGAAGTCTCAAATATGTCAAGACATATTGTAAACATGTTATAATGATGTCAAACGTGAAATGGGGTTTGGGTTCTCACATCCTCCCCCACTTAAAGGAATTTAGTCCCTAAATTCATACCAGAAATCTCGAACAAGTAAGGGTGTCTCTCCCTCATCTCACTCGCCTCCCATGTGGCTTCCTCAATATTATGATTCTTCCACAAGACATTCACTAAAGGAATCCGCTTAGTCCTCAAGACTCGCCTCCCTTGGAATCAAGGATCCTCACCGGTTTCTCAACGAAGAAAGATCGGGCTCAAAGGTATTCTCCTCATAAGTAAGGACATGTGACTCGCCCTTCAAGTACTTACGAAGCATCAAGCATGAAACACATCATAAACACCCGATATAGACGGTGGCAACGCAAGTCTATAAGCCAAAGAACCAATCCGCTCTAAGATCTCAAACGGACCGATAAACCTAGAAAGATTCCTTTCTTCCCAAACCGCTTAGTACCGCGCTGCCGAGGCGATACCTTCAGAACACAAAGTCACCAACCCGAAACTCAAGATTCATCTCAGCTGTCAACAGAGCCTCTACTCGAGCGGTAAGCAATCTATCTCTAATCGCTTCGCACTCTCACCGATCACAGACAAGGTAATTCAACTCCGAACCCCATAATCTAGCCCCACCAACCTCATCCCAAAGAAATCGGTGATCGACACTTACGCCCATACAATGCCTCGCATTTGCTGCGCCATCTCAATGTTAGACCGATAGTTATTATACGCAGTCCTCCCACAATCTGCGGTAGATGTGAATCCCACTACCCTTAAAATCCATAGCACACGCACGTAGCATATCCTCCAAAAATCAGATCAATCGATCCGACCGATCATCGACCGATGAAACGCAGTGATACCCAATTCATTCACTCCAAAGCCTCCCGCAAAGAATGCCGTAACCTGTTAGAAGTAAACTGGGGTCTCTATCTCGACACAATGCTAACAGTACGCCACGTAGTCTCACAATCTCCTAATAAAGTACAACGCCTTCACCGACTCAAACTCGTAGGAAATCGCAATAGGGATAAAATGAGAAGGCTTAGTCAACCTATCAACGACAACCCAAACCGCATCAAAGCCTCTACGAGTACGTGGCAACCCCGAAACAAAATCCATGATTAAATGCTCCCACTTCCACTCCGAATCTCAAGTGGATGAAGCAAACCGCAGTCTCTCGTGCTCGCCTTAACTCGCGGCACGTCAAACCTCTCGAAACATACTCGCCTATCTCCCTCTTCATACCATTCCACCAAAACTGCCTCTTCAAGTCACGTACACATCTTAGTACTACCTGTATGTATCGAATACCGGGCCTTGTGAGCCTCATCAAGAACCATACGCTTCCCTTCATCGCTAAGAAGGAACGCAAATCCTACTCCAAGAAAGCATCACTATTTATCGCGAACTCGGTGTATTATTCTCACCCAATCCCTCGATAATCTTCATCAAATCTGGATCGCGAGCTTGAGCTTCCTTGATCCACTCCAAACAATACTAGTGTAAAGACGAACACTAGCAAAGAGAACACCATACTCCTCCAACAGACTCCATTCACTCGGATATCCTCGAGCATCTTCCAAAGCGTTGTCACACCAAGTTCTTCACCACCAAGGCAAAGCTAAAATCGGAGTGTAGTCAACCTCTTCTTCAACTCCGAAAGCTAGCCTCACACTTGTCACTCCAAACAAAGGCAGCACTTCATCCGAGTAAGATTAGTCATGGAGTGGCAATCTTAGAAAATCCCTCAATGAACCTACGGTAATAACCGCCAAGCCCAAGAAACTACTTCGGTCAACGCATTAGGCGTCTTCCATTTTGTACCTCAACTTCGATGGATCCACCATGATACCATCACTAGACACAACATGCCCAAGAAAAGCAACTTGTTCTAGATGTAAAGCACACTTGCTAAATTTAGCAAAAGTCTCTCTTACGCAACACGTAAGAACCTCTCTCAAATGATGCTCATGCTCCTCTCATGACTTCGAGTACACAAGGATAACATCAATGAACACCACTACAAAGCAATCAAGATACTCATGAAATACTTTATTCATCAAGTCCATAAAACCAAAGCGCAGCTTTGTCAAATCAAACTAAGATCACAACAAACTCATAATGGCCATAACATTTACGAGAGGCCGCCTTCTGACACCCTCCACACGAACCCTCAACCGGTGGGAACTACTCCTCAAGTCTAACTTGGAATACACAATGTACTCCTGCTTCCCGATCAAAGAGATCATCAATGTGGGGTAATGGGTACTTAATCTTTATAGTAACTGTTCTACCGACGATAGTCAATGCACAAACGCAAACTACCACCATCCTTCTTTTCACAAACAAAACCCAGCACTCTCTGAGACACACCGGTTTAAAAACTTCTATCAAGCTTCCTCAGAATCGCCCTTCAACTCTCCCAACTCACTGAGCCATCCTATAAGGTGCTCGAGCGATAGGTGAAGTACGGCTATAACTCAATGCAAAACTCTAACTCTCTGGCTGGGAGGTAATGCATAATCGAAAAGAAAGGGAATTCATTAACTACCGAAACTTCACTAACATTAGAACTTACAAAGATAGAAGTAGACATGCTAGTCTCAAGTACACACAAGTAATATACCCAAGACACCCCTCGAGATTAAGTTTTCTAGCCCAGAAAGCGTAAATAACATGTATACCTCTCTAGCATGATCGCTAATAAACACAAACTCCCGAATTCCTGCATAGCAAAAGTAACCCTCTTGCAATGGCAATCTACTAAAGCATGGTAAACACATAGGCAATCCATTCTCACTATCACATCAATCTCCTGATAGGCAATACTACCAAACCCGCATGCAAAACCCGATCACAAGCAAGTACATCACAACCCCTAATAAATCTCGGATAAGCACACATCACCCAACTGTAGACACCTCAAGCACATAAGGCAACCCAGCGTGCAATACACATAAATTTCAAGAAAATACTGGTCATCATATTTGCACCTTTAGCAATACACCATTTATTGTTCCATACCTTTTTGTAATTGGTTCGGTCAATTTCAAATCTAATTTATACCATTCTAATTCTCCGACGAAGACCTCTTGATAATCAAGTCGTGGGCCTCCCGGCGACTTCAAAAGTTGCCGTAGCGATGTGGGGTGTTCGTGATTCACATAAAACATCCTTCATATCGGTCTCAAGAATACAAATCATACGCCAGATATAGGCATGGCATCAACATCATGCAACATAGTATATTAATTTACTATATATGTTAACAAGATTTTGAAATATTCATACCATTAACTCCCATCAATGGTAGATAAAACACATTATACAAGGCTAGTACACTATCAATGTATTAGACTAATCAAGAGACAATACAACATTTCACGCCACTAGGTAGCATATTCTTACTAACTAGTATACCACCAATCCTTATAAGTCAATCCGCATACGGGCTTCGACAACCAATCCAACCAATCATCCCGTGACCACCCACCGCCAATCTCCAAGTTCCAACATATCATGGGGAAATTTCACCTTGATCAAGGTAGTCCCCCAAATACCAAACACAACCACCTGAAAGAGTTCCCAAATTCCCAACACAAGTAATACAAGAACCGGTGGTTAATTATT
>CM028383.1:110860389-110896001 GCA_013146195.2 Codonopsis lanceolata | reverse complement strand
CGACCGCTACAAGGACGCATCAGGCTATCGATTCTTCTGAATTTGGCCTATGACGCCGATTCCCCACGCTGAAAGGTCGGGGGTCAGGAATTGTATAAGACGCTACAAGTTGTAGATTGAGATCGTGTTGACATTTGTCGCAATGTCGCACTCCACCGGATACACCGCTTCGAGTACCCAATAGCACTCTGCCGAATGATTTTCTTAGAGCAAAGATATGGCCGCTCATGGGGCAAAGAAAACCACCGTAGTTGATCCATAATTTGCTCAGCCTTTGGCCCGATTGACACATAGTAAGTTTGTGCCTTTATAATGCCTCTTATACAGCCGCCACCGCCATACGACTGAGGCCCACTTCGCAGGAGACTCTTTCCTCTCTTGTCTAAGCCAGAGGATAAAGACCTTCGAGCCAGAAGCAGGCCGCACTGTGGCTCCGTGATCTTTCGTGAGTGCATTGATTTTGAAACAAGATGTTCGAGCTGCCTTCTTCCCGACTATAAATGGCCGAACATTTGTCTCAAGGGAATCTGACTCAAGATGCCAGTGGCATCGCCGAATTGATTCCTATCTCGTGGGCGTATAATGAAATGAGATAGAACTAAATCCAAGGCGATCGGCAAGTTAACTTGGCATGATAGAACGGCAAATGGTGATCACGGGTCTTCCATCTTCCTCGCCTTGATTTATGATTAAAAGTGCAGTCTCCATAGACTTCGAGATTTCTAGCCCCCTTCGAGAGCTTTTCTAGGCCAAAGAATACAAAGCTTCATATTCTCGCCCGATTATTTGAACATTCGAACTCCAACCTTATACCTGAGTATGAGAGTCAACCCATCGATTAACAAGATTCCTATGCCATAGCCTCTTTTTTTCGCGCTCCATCAAAGAACATCTCGCCAACAAAGTCATGGTCATGATTTCCGTGACACCTTCATTCGGGAAACCAGATCGCCGCATCTTGGCCTTCAAAGGTAGATCGCTAAGTGGCAATGACACTCCCTTTGATAGACTGTAGAAAGGACAGTTATGTCAAACCTATCGAAGAAAGACCACTTGGCTAGTCTAATCGACAATGATGGCTTACCGAAGATGTACTTGAGAAGGGTCCATTCTCGATATGAGTTTGATGGACCTTCCTTAAAGATAAGTTTTAAGCCTCTCGAAGGCCTGCACTAGGCCTGCAGTTTTTCTCCAACGCTAAATAATTTAGCTCGCTTCCTTGTAGCCCTACTTATGAAATATATGGCATTTTCAATGTATGAATTCTCTCTTTCGGGCGAGCATAACCCCCTACCACGGAATGTATGTGACTCAAGTAAGTATATGAGGAGATGTTTATGTGTAAGGGGTGGAGCTCACGCAGGGATTGGTAAGGTAGGCTTATTTTCTCAAGGCTACCTCATGGTCCCACTTTGCATTTTTTAGAGTTTAAACAGGCTCACATGCAAGGGTCACTGATGCCCATGAAACTGAAGCCTTTGACTTCTGCTGGAGATTTTGGCCGTGGCATTTCCAGATGGTTGATCTGTCGGCTCGATCTCGATGCTGCTCAGCTAAGACAAGAATTTTGATAACCCCAAATGTGCATTTCATGTTGCTTCATCCGGTGCTTTCTTAATCTTTTCGAAGAACTTCCGAAGATCTTTGATGTGAGCACCGTTGGCATCATGAATGCACGATCATATCATCAACATAGATCTTCTTCTTTATGGATCATGTCGTGGAAGAGTGCCTCCTGTAAAGGGTCTTCAATCCAAAATGATAACAATAAGTCCCCTGGGAGTAGTGAATGAGGTCTTCTCCTCGTCTTCGCCGCCATTTTGATTTGGATTATGCCATCGACAAAAGACGGACCTCGTGAGTCGCGACTCGCATCTACCACAATATCAATGTCAAGTGGAAGTCATCTTGGGCTTACCCTTTGTTGAGGTCGCCAAGTCTGCCACGATTCCCGACTTTCCCGGGCTCGGAACTGGCCACTATGTCGACAAGGCCAGATTCATTCAACTACCCGAATGAAGCCGACGCCAGCTTGTTTCATGATTTTCTTCGACTCAGAAGTGACCATTCTCGCTTAACGCATCGAGCTTCGCTTGACCGGGCGAGCATCCGTATGGGAATCGGTGTTCGAATCTATGATATCTTCACAAGACCATGCGAAGATATCTACGAACTCTTTGAGGAGGTCAACGAGCGCTATTCTTTCTCAGAGCCTGCTAAGTAGTCCGATTTTGATTTCTTTGACTTGGCTGTTCAAGCCCCGCATTGATGATTGACAAGCCCTCAGTAATGCCAACCGACTTTACAAGATCAAGCAATATTTTTTATCCTGGGTCCATTTCATTGAATGACTCATTATTATGATTATTTAATGTGTCTTTTTTTGCAATGAATAAGCACATCTGCATTATCATTAATAGCAAACCGCATCAGGTATTACATCGGAGGACCCGGGCTTGATCCTCTTTATAGAAAGGATTGTAGATGACCAATCTGTAAGGCTAGGAAAGGAATACGGGTAATATATCCAAGCCTGGCCGTAATATACTAGTTCTCGCAGAGGCTTATTAGAAATAGACTCAAACTCAAAGGGAGCTTTCATAATCGCCTTTCATCCATCATACCTGTGACGCTGCCCCCAAATTTTCATTAGAAACTTCTTGGTTTAGAATTTAAAGCATCATGGTTTTCAAATTTTCGATGTCTCCATTTTCAAGTGGGAGAGTTGGGTTTTGCAGACCGGGAAGGTCAGTTAATTTCTCATTGCTGCATACTTGGTAAGGATTTTGGGCAAGAATATGGATATTGGGGATATGGATATTAGGCGAGGATTTTTTGGACGGTATACTGATGCAGGTTAGTGGAACTGGTAGGATAAAGGATATTGGGTCGACAAAGGATTTTGGGTAGGATATGGATTTTTGAGTTGGTGGGTTGGCCAGCGGTTTCGATCGTGCGGCCGGGGATCATTGAAAGGTAAGTATGTGGTAACTTGGCACGGTGGGTTAAAGCTTTTATGGACGGAGTAAGGATGGATATTTGGGTAGTAGGGACATGGTGTAGGATTGGGATTTGGGGTAGTGGTAGTATTTGGTGGGTTAGTGTTTGGTGAGGAGTTGAGTTTGGAGGCACATGAGATGTAGATGCTTCTTGGGGATTGTAGGGGAAGTTCACCTCACCTTGGATTTTAAGCTTTGTACTGGACTAGACATTTGACTCATATTGCACCCAACTTTTGGTCAAACCATTCTGCATTGAGTCGGAACATACCACGGAGCCCTTGAATGCACCATAGGCGACTGCTTCTTTGCCATACCGCTCGTCTGTATCCTCTGGCGATTCGCCCAATACGATCTGAAGCGATACCTCGTCGATTTTACGCACTACTTTCTGTCAACCGGGTCGGTACTATCTACGCCTTTCCAAATTCGGGCCGAGTTTTACGAGGCGGGGTTTGAGAGAATCGAGGCTGGCTAGAGGCTTTCTGGGCTTGGAGTACAGCGTGCCTTTTATTAGTATATTTTATTATTATTTATATTTTTTTTGTTGTTCCCTACAATTGACCGGATAAGCACCCTTTATTTTGTGATCTCGGGACTTTTCACAGGCAGTGGATTCTTTCTCCAGTATAGGACCAACGTACACACCTTTCGACTCCCGAGGCGGGCGGTCCCGAGGCGAAGGGCCTATACTCTAGGATCCTCCAAATGGTCTAGGTCGAGCATCTGAGAATTATAAATCAGCTCCTGTTTATTATTTATATTTATTTTTTTTTTGTGCACACTTATTTATTATTTTTTTTTACTTGTGCATTTTTTTTCGATATATTTTTTTTTGATTTTTTTAGAGGCGCTCGTAACGAGAGATGCAAAAACCGGTCGGTCTACGAAGTGTCCTAAGAAGCTATATGCATTCTATTGTTGGCTTATGCAGGGGGTAGGCGGGCTATGGTGTAGGGTAACAGTTCGGAATATATCTATATGCGTGCACATGTGTGCGATATCTAGAAAGCAGTAAAGTCTTTATTTATTTACAGATATATAAACAGAAAAATAAGACAAATATGGCATGTCTTGCTGTTATGTGTGGATTTTCTCGGCTTTTTAGTTTGAACGCAAGCAAGCAAGCACACCATATTAAAAAATAGAAAGAAAAATGGGGAAACTATCTATCTCTATTAATTACAAATTTTGGTCCTATGTCCCCGAAATAAAATGACATAATGAATGCAAATATGTGCAAATGTACAGAGTGAAAGAAAAAAAAGAACAAAAAGAAATAATAATATAGAGCCGGAAATAAAGCAATAATTAAGCCACGTCCTTTTTATTGTGCTACCCGGAATTTTATTGCAACATATATGTAATTTTATTTTATTTTTTACTTTTTTCTCGAATTTTTTTTATATTTTTTTAATAATATTCTTAAATACACCTGTAACAGTTATCGGAACGAAACTGCTGCAAGATGGAGGATCATATCCACAAATATAGACACGGATGTATAGGAACACAATATTCAAATGCGTAAATTAATATAACAAGCATATTTTAGCCAGAAACAAATAAAAACAAAAAAGTTTTATTTTATTAGTCTAGCCCTCCATTTTATTTAAAATAGAACAACTCCCCAGCCAGTAGTCGCCTTTGTGAGGTTCAGGTCCGGTCGCGCCTCGCACCCTTGGTTAGGGTGCGCGCGTGCGCGTGATGCGGGACACCACCGCTCTGCCCACCCTCCCTTGTTTAGGGGAAGACGAGATCAAAAGTGCGAGAGGAGTGCTGTCTATGTTAGCGCGTTGGAATGCGCATCGGTTGCCTTTAGTGGATTTTTTTATCCAATATGGGAACTTATGGTTTCCCGCATCAAGTTATCCCTTTTTTAGAGGATACCAGGATATAGGAATGCATTACTCTTTCATTCTCATTTTCCTTTTTTTAGGGGAAAACGGAAAAATGCAAAAAAGGATATTGTGACGCCCCCACTATGGATTTTATTAAAAATAGCCTTATGGCCCGTTTCAGATCACTATGGGAGCTTTGGGTTTCCCGCATCAAGTTATCCCTTTTTTAGGGGATACCAGGATATTGGAATACATCACCCTTCCATTCTCATTCTCCCTTTTTTAGGGGAGAGCGGAAAAGTGCAAAGAAGGAGTGTTGCAAGGCCCCACGGGATCCAAAAGTTTTAGAGTCGTCATCTTTATTTTAAGGCAAAATAAAACAAAACAAAAAAAAGAAAAATAAACCAGAGAAAAGAAAACGGGTTCGGAGGCTAAGTTACGAGTTGGGAAGGTGCTAGGCACCCAACTCGCCCTTTCGGTCTCAAAAGTGGTTTTTGGCTAAAATATGTTTATTCTTATATTTATTTAGCAGGTAAATAAAGCATTAAAAGACAGGAAATTAAAACAAATACATCCACGGCTACATTATTTACGGACATGCAGCCATTTCCTTACAATAATTACAAATGTATTTTAAAATATTTGGCCATTATAACGGCTCTTTTACATAATATTTTCTATACTAATCCGGGCAGCACAACGGCTTATATTGACTACATTGTGTCAGATTTAAATAACAACTTTAAAATAATAAATAAGTTGACCAGTAAATAAAATAAAAATAAACGCCCTTAAAGGCTTTTACCATTAAGAGCAGTGGTGTGCTCGCCTGCTTCCTTCTGTGAGGAGAGGAGTCTTTTTTGTGGTTGTTGTTTTGATTTGGGCAGAGTAACTGCTTATTTCGGTGACTTTTGGCTTGTCTACTCGGACAGAGTGACAGCTTATTTTGGTAGGTTTTGGCCTTTCTAGTTGGGCGGAATAACGGCTTAGTTTTTGTGTTTTTCACTTTCATTACTCGGGCGGTAGTAACGACTTACTTTGGGATTTTTGGGCCGGGGAAGTGAGGTGGATACCTAACTACTAGGCTAGGGATCACTTATAACCGGTGAATATTTATTTTGGCAGAGTTTGGACGGGGTTTGGAGTCTTTGGTGGGCTTCACTCACCTATCTCAAACCTCTCGCTACTTGGCTTCGTTGAGACGTAGAGAGAATTTCTCAGCGTTTCGTTGTGAACGATTTCTTCTGTCTGAAGGGGAGCCCAGCACCTCAATTTATAGTAGGGAGAAAGGACTCATCAGGAATTAAAAATTCCCTCAGCGAGCTTCAGCCGTTTCTACACCAGCCTTTGCCGAGTGCACAATGCGTTAAGTCTGAGAGGTACTGTAGTAGAGCTGGCACGGCATTATCACTCCCTTGGTGCGGCGCCAATGCAGTGCATTGGCCGCGCCAAGGTCCTATTCCAGGTTTGATTTTGACACTTCCACCCCTCGCAATTCACTGTTTTGCGCATCCTGCTTTGCCTTTCGCATTTTTGACTCCTGTAACTTGACAGTTGTTAAGTTTGAACAGTTCTTGATATCACATGTCAGAGTCACATACCAGGGGTACGAAATTGGGGTATCTACAAAGGGTTCGAGGATTACCTGTTAGATGGAGTACTTCGAAGAACTGGAAAAGCTTCTGTGTTGGAATGAAAAGATGAACGCGACCCTGATAATCTTGAGAATCTTCGATGCGTGCTTGAAGGAGAGTGAACACGGCCCGTTTTGATCTTGATTCCGCTTCAAATTTTGGGTAAAGTTTGAAATGAGGGGGAGTTTGAGTTTTATACGGATGAAACCGTTTGAAGCTACTCCAAGGGACTCTCATCATTAGGGCTCCGGAATCGAGGCCGCATTTAATGATTCATTCGGAGACGAGCCCACGTAAGTGTATATGGCGGCGGACGGCGGCCCGTCCCTTCAAAATCCTTTGGGTAGGCATCCACTCATGTCTGATCGTGGGCAACTCGATGCATTCCTGAAAAGATACATCTCGATCAAAGAGCGATTTGGCTTAGGGATTCAAGGTTCTTCTCCACGCTCCGAGCATAAATACTCGATAGACAAGGAGCAGGGGGCTACTGAGCTGCCCGGCCCAAGACACAAGTCACGTGCCTGGCACATTTCCACTAGTCACGAGCAGGGCAGGTGCATTCTGAGATTAAGGACATTGAGAAACGGGCAGCGGCCATAAACATACTGTGAGTTGGGGGCTTAGCATCCAGCGGGCATGGATGTTGCGAGCTGGGGGCTTAATGTCCAGCGGGCAAGGGTGTAGCTAGCTGGGGGTTTACCCAGTGGGCAAAGTGTGCACCGAGCAGGATTTATCATGCTCAGGTATGAAGTTAACGGTTGTCTTGAATGTGGGCAATTACTTCCAATAAACTCGCCACCATTACCACGATGAGATCATTATGATGAATGATCGATGTTTTAATTAATCTTTTTCCTTGCAAGTGAACAAGACTATTATAGAATAGTATTGGAAGCAAGGGTCGAACCCACAGAGACAAGTGATCACGAATGCATGCAATTATCGATAGCAAATTATTAACCTAAGGGGGTTTTTATGTTTAATTCTACTCTAAACTACTAGTTATAGATGTTTAACTAATTAGACAAGAATAATGTATATGAAGATCTTATGGTGGGTGGCAATCTAGGATTCTCGGGTTTCACTTATATCTCCTTTATGTTCAATTCATAATAATGTCATTCAATGTCTTGGGTTCGTTCACTAAAAATAGATATAGTCTGTTGAACAATTGGTTCAGCCTCCATCCCCGTAAAATTCATCCATTCTATATCCTAAGCACAGGAACTGTCAATCTAGCTGTCACCTAGATTTATGATCTATCTGTCACCTAGATCATGTAAGAACCTGGTCCTAACTTATCACTCTCGTGCATCGATAGGTCCAATTTATTGTGTTGGTGAGCCATTAATACGACATATGCACTTGGTCATGCAGTTATCCGCACCTCTAAGCCTTTATTATTTGCGATTACATTCATTTGTTCAAAGCAAAATAATATAGGGGTTGATAAACAACACAATCAACAAGCATTGAATGAACATATATATAAGAATCAAAACATAAATTCGATACAAGTTACCTCCCACCTCCTAGATTATGGATGATTTAGTTCATCATAGACAATGAACAGCACATGGAGATGATCGGATACATGATTTGATCTTCAATACTTGGAATTACAGGATCTAACTATGTTATACAATCTAAAACTACCTAAAATCTATCTAAAGAGAGCTTCCAGCCGTCCTCCTTATGCTTTGGCTCGGCCTCTGGCTTCTATATATACTCGGGAGTTGTAATCGGATTGAATGACTGTGTGAAAATCCGACTTTGACGCATTCTGACCACCTTGCGGTCGCAAGGTGCTGGGTACCTTGCGTCCGCAAGGTCTCCAGTGTAGGTGGCTTTTGATTTCTTGGTTGCTGGCTCGAGGACCCGTACTGCCTACCTTGCGGTCGCAGAATGAGGCACCTTGCCGCAAGGTGTCCAGACAGTGTTTTCATTGTTTCTTCAATTTTCCTTTTTGGCCCTTCTTGAAATTTGCACTTAAAACCCTGGAGTTTCACGTACTTTCACAATTATTCCTGAAACTTATAAAACTCACCGAAAACATATATTAGTAACCAAAAGTCTCGTGAAATAGCATAATTTAAGTCATAGAAGTATATAAAATCGACGTATAAAATACATCGATCAATGAACGTGGTAGTTAATGCGGCAGTTAATGTGCCCGCCATGCACGCCACCACGTTTAATAGGCAGTTATCCTCCGACACCAGCTATAAAAACCTCTCAAAACGAAGGAGGGAGGTAAGTGATTCTGATTTACTAGCCTTAACTCTGCCAAATTGTTTACTCAATCGGGTGTTGTGCTAATTCTTGCGCCGGAGGGCTTTTGCAGGGAGTGCCCCTGCCTAGTTCATCGTTTGTGTTTGCTTGCAGAGTTGGGTTGTGAAGGTTTAAGGATAGGTTGAAAGCCAGATATCTATTCTAAAAGAAGCCCAGTGTGACCAAGATTATTTTGGACGCATCAATATTAAATATTATACAATTTATTTACATTTAATGTACTATAGATATTTGAAAAGTCATTTCAATCTGAAGAGTTGTTGTCAATTTCATTAATTGACTTTTATTTCAATTTCTAAAAAAAATATGATAAATATACAAATTATAAATGTTTCCAAATTTAATAAGTTACTTTTGGCGGAAACATCCCATAATTTTCCCATCTCCTTATATATATATATATATATATATAGTAAATAAATGAACAAGGGCGACAACTACCACGCAATGATATAGAATATACCTGTTTGGACATGACCGAAAATATTTTGTTCTTTCAAATCTTTAATGAGCTGATCTAGTTTAATTTTGAACACTCGACATAGGATGCCGGGTCTATCCTCAGATTTAAGGCCTTGATGTTGAACAAATCTAGTAAGTTATGGCCACTTAGGATTGCAAGTGAATGTTATGAATAGATCAAGATATCCATACCACTTACAAAGAGCCATAACATCTAAATAAATCTGGACATAAACCGAGCTGGAGGAGGGTACGTAATAATGGAACCACAGTAGGAATCCCTGCTGCTTCACTAAATCATTGGAAAATTTAAATTCGATGTCAGTGCAGTGAACCAAAATTCAAAACATAAAAATAATTTATAGCAGTATGTCTAAATTAGGGGCAAAAAAATAAGACAGTGAAAAGGACCTATTTGAGAATATTATCGACGATCCGGTAGTAGAATTGAAGAGAGAATCGATTATCGACCTTAATCTTCTGCGTATTGGCCACAATGTTAATTTAATATCAGTAACCGATTTTATCAGTAAATCAAATGTGATAACATCTATGAAAAAAAAAAACTTATCCTAAACTAACCGTATAAATCAAAATGTGATCAAGAATATCCTATACTAACGTAAAATCAAACTTATCATATGTGCAATTTTAAAATCAAATGTGATCAAGAATATCCTATGATCAAATATCATATTATAACCTAAAATAAAAATTATCATATCCGAAATTTTAAACTTTTATTAATAAATGATTTTATTATAAATCAAATTAATGTGATCTATCCGCAAAAAAAAAAAAACTTATCATAAACTAACAGTATAAAATCAAATGTGATCAAGAATATCTTATACTAACATAAAATCAAACTTATCCTCTCCACAATTTTAAACTTTATTAACGATTTTATCAGTAAATGAAATGTGATAGCATCTATCCGTAAAAAAACTTATCATAAATTAACAGTATAAAATCAAATATGATCAAGAATATCATATACTAACGAAAAATCAAACTTTTCCTCTCCACAATTTTAAGCTTTTAATAGTAAACCCGATTTTATCAGTAAATCAAATGTGGTAACATCTATCCGTAAAAAAAACTTATCATAAACTAATAGTATAAAATCAAATATGATCAAGAATATCCTATACTAATGTAAAATCAAACTTATCATATCCACAATGTTAAACTTTTAATAGTAAACGATTTTATCAGTAAATCAAATGTGATAACATCTATCCGCAAAAAAAAACGTATCCTAAATACTTTTATCGTAATTTTTTATTTGTGTAACTTTTATTCTCATTTTACAGAAGGTTGACACATGACAATCATTTAACATAATTACAATCGCTTTTGAATATTTTTATTAATATAACATAATTACTCTATTTGGAATATTTTTCTTAATATAACATAGCTAACATGCTTCAAATCCGTCCAAACTATTGCGGCGCCTGTTTTTGTCTTAAAGATGGAGATCACTGATCTCGTGGAACTTAGAACACACACCCCCTATAATTCCTTTTTCTGTAGGGACCTTATCCAGAGCAATAACAATCTTAAGACAAAGTTTTTGGCATAGAGTTCCCTGGCAGATCCAATATTGTCATGTCTTCTTCCCTTTTTCTGTCTGCCTGTTTAAAAGTGTTCGATTCAAGCGTAACTCTTTAAACAACATCTGCAGGTTTTGTTCTGTGCAAACAGAAACAAAACAAGGAATACTCCTTTCACATAAGTATTCAATTCTGTAAATTTCAAGTTACAGAAAACAACAGTGTTGTTATGTTTTTACACAAAACATTTCTGTAACATATTGTTTTATAAACACAACAGTAGATACGGTTTATTGTAATTGTACAACATAAAAAAGATTTGATCTTTATCTTCTTGGGCAAAGATGTCTACTCGAAAAGAACCTGAGACTACTGCTATGATCGAACAGCCTGCGACTTCAACTCCTGGCCTACCGCCAGCGGTCCATGCTCATCATGGAGAACTCCCCGACAAGTTCAACCAGCACCGAAGTTCAAACGTTGTTGACAAAGAAAAGATACTGTTTTATCTAATCACACCGAACTCTCCAAATTCCTAAAAGAGACAAATGCCTAGATCCTACCGAGACAGACAAGACAACAGTTGCATCAATAGACTCATGGAAGCACTAGATTTTTTGTGCAGAAATTACATTCTCAATGGTCTTCATGATTCCCTTTATGATGTTTATAGTCAATTTAAAACTGCAAAAGACTTATGGGAATCACTTGAGAAAAAATATAAAACTGAGGATGCTAGCCATAAAAAAATTGTGGTAGGCAGGTTCCTATATTTTTTTATGGTTGATGCCAAACCAGTTGTCTTACAGGTCCAACAACTCCAATTACTCATCCATGAGATTGAGGCTGAAGAAAATATAATTTTGAGCCATTTCAAAGTTCTGTCTGCTGATCGAGAAGCTACCTCCCGGTTGGAAGGACTTCAAAAATTATCTCAAGCACAAGCGCAAGGATATGTCTCTCAAAGACTTGATCATGCGGCTCGGATTGAGTAGGACAATCGGATTGTCGACAAGAAGAACACTGCACATTGAAGGGGCCAACGTGGTTGAACAAGACTCCAAAAATGGGAAGCGTAAAAGCTCCGGTGAAGGGACGTCCAAATAACACAAGCAGTACAAGTTCAAAGGCAAGTGCCTCAACTGCGACAAAAAAGGCCACAAAGTTGCTGAGTGAAACTCATCCACCTCTGGAAGGGAAGGCAAAGGGCAAGTGATGCTGAAGATGACAAGTGGGAGGGAATTGGTGTTGACCAATGTCCTTCATGTACCAGAAATTAGGAAGAATTTAATTTCTGGTTCATTGTTGATTAAACATGGATATAAGTTAGTGTTTAAGCCGAACAAGTTTATTCTTAGTAAGAATGGAGTCTTTATGGGAAAAGGTTACCTCAATGAGGGCCTTTTCAAATATAATGTGATGGTGGTAAACACCTCGACCACAGTTGATAATAAAGCTAATGCATCTTCTTCTTACTTGCTTGAGCATTTTGATATTTGGCACTATAGACTTGGTCACGTTAATCATGACTCTATGCGAAAACTAATGTAAATGGATCTAATTTCTACAATACGTATTAATAAAAAAGAAAAATGTCAAATATGCGCTGAAGCCAAACAAACGAGAACATCGTTTAAATCGGTAGAACGTGACACTAGACCATTGGATCTAGTTCATAATGACTCATGCGATTTAAAATCCATAGAGTCATATGGCAGGAAAAAATACTTCATCGCCTTCATCGATGATTTTTCATCTCTACCTATTAAACAGTAAAGATGAAACCTTTGAAGCATTCAAGCTATATAAAAATGAAGTCGAGAATCAACTTGAGAAAAAGATAAAAATTCTTAAGTCTGATCGAGGAGGCGAATATGTATTTCCCTTAAAGACTTCTGTGCAGAACATGACATTCTTCATCAAGTCACCCGACGAAATGTAGGGGGAAGCGGTGCTCACAACCAATTACTTGTTGAACAAGCTACAACACAAAAAATTGGACAAAACACCCTATGAATTATGGAATGGTCGCAAACTTTCCTACAAATTCATCAAAGTGTTGGGGTGCCTAGAAAAGGTCGTAGTACCACCACCCAAAAAGGTAAAAATCGATCCAAAAACCGTTGATTGTATCTTCATCAGCTATGCAGCTCATAGCAAAGTTGTCTATAGGCTTTTAATCCACAAATCAAAATCCGTATATTGAAGTCAACTTAATAATGGAATCAAGAAATGCTACATTTTTCGAACTCATATTTCCACTAAAAACCGATCATAATGGAAAACGGTCATTTTCTTCGAGCACAAGTAATGATGGCAATGAAGTCTCCACAGACACTGTCCCTATGGACATTGACCAACCAACTAATCATAATTATCAATATGATGAACCTAGAAAGAGTAAAAGGGTCCAAACTACAAACACATTTGGACCAGACTTTGTAACCACGCTCATAATGGATAATGAACCACCTAACGCTCAAAGAAGAAATGTCCACTCCAGAAGCTTCCCAATGGAAAGAGGCCATTAATAGTGAAATTGCATCCATCATGCAAAACCACACTTGGGAGCTTGTTGACCTTCCCAAGGATGCAAACCTTTGGGATGCAAATGGGTTCTAAACGGAAGCAAAACCAACGGGTCAATCGACAAGTATAAAGCACGGCTAGTCGCAGGGCTTCAATCAAAAAGAGGGTGTCGACTATTTTGATACTTATGCCCTGTCACTCAAATCACCTCAATTCAACTAATCATTGCCTTTGCAGCTTTGCACGGTCATGAAATACATCAAATGGATGTCAAAACAGATTTCCTAAATGGGGAACTTGAAGAAAAAATTTATATGAATCAACCCGAAGGATTCACTACTCCAGGCAACGAACAAAAAGTGTGTCGGTTGGTCAAATCGTTGTATAGATTAAAGCAAGCACCAAAACAATGGCATAAACATTTTGATGATGTGATACTTGCCAATGGTTTCAAACCCAACGAATGTGACAAATGCGTATACGCCAAAAATACGCACTCGTGGTTATGTTATTATATGCCTCTATGTCGACGACATGTTAATCATTAGCGATAATTACAACATGATCAAGGAACCCAAGAGAATGTTGGCCAACAGATTTGAAATAAAAGATCTTGGGCTCGCCGATGTCATCCTAGGTATTAAAATATTTAGAACATCAGAGGGATTATACTATCACAATCTCATTATGTTGAGAAACTGTTGGAGAAATCTAACAAGGATGATCAAAGTATTGCTAAAACCCCGATAGATCCAAACTTTCATCTCAGGAAAAACTTACACGAAATTATATCTAAAAATGAATACTCTCGTGTAATTAGAAGTCTTATGTATCTCACAAATTGCACGCGCCTAGACATAGCTCAAACCGCCAATAGATTGAGCGAGATTCACAAGTAATCTAGGGCACGATCAATGGAAGGCAATTGTAAGAGTTCGCGGTATCTACGATACACACAAGAGTCAAGACTATGGGTTGCACTATTCAAAATATCCGGGTAATTGAAGGTTACTGATGACGCCAAGCCGGATATCCGATACTAATGACTCAAAATCCACAAGTGGATATGTATTTACTCTTAGTGGTGGCGCTATCACATGGAAATCTTCCAAACAGACTTGCATTGCAAGGTCTACAATGGAATCATAATTTATCGCTCTAGATAAAACAACGGAGGAAGCCGAATGACTACGCAACTTTCTAGAAAATATTCAGTTTGGCCATAACCAGTACCAGCTATATGCATCCATTATGACAGTCAAGCCGCAATTGGAAGGGCACAAAACAATATGTATAACGGTAAATCACGACACATACATAGGCGTCACAATACCGTTAAGCAACTTCTCTCAAACGGAGTGATCACCATCGATTATATTCGATCAAAAGACAACCTAGCAGATCCATTACCTAAAGGTTTGTCGAGAGAGCAAGTATGCAGCTCATCAAAGGGAATGGACCTCGAGCCTATGAAATAGAGAATGATTTAGCGAAAAACCCCACCTAGCTAATTGGAGATCCCATGGTCTAGGTTCAAGGGACAACCCAACTAAATTAATCTCAAAATTAACACTAAAAGAATTTACAAAAATTCTACCTATTCCTATGATGAAAACCACGGTGTTATACGTCACGATTTAGGATAAGCCTTGCTTTTAATGATTCCAATGACTTGACTTGTCAAGCGAGTTGACAGAGAACAACTCCTTATAGGCAATCACCTATGTGAATATAAGACTGGCCGATCTTATGAGAATTTAGAGGCTGAAATTCTCCAACAAACATTCACAGAACCAGGTATCGTTCAGGGCCAAAATGAACAAAACCGAATAATCAAACTCTGTTTGAAAGCTTGGTAATGTGATTACTATTGTCTTGGATGACATCAAACACCAGTCAGTTCAAGACACACCAAGTCACTGATTAGTAAGTCATCCCGATAGTACATCATAAGGAAAGGTTCAAATCCAAAGGCCACCTCTTCCACTACAGCTACTCTCAGTTGTATCTTTGTATTATCCTATCAATATGTCATCAACTTACATGATATCTCATTCAATGTGGGGATTTTTCAAAACTTGTTTCAATAATAATTGAATGAGGAAGTTATGTAAAGTAGGAAGTGGGGAATCTCATACTTTGGGAATAAGCGAAAAGAGCTCTACTTTATAAAGAAGATATTTTAGGCTTAAAAATCGGCCCTTGGGCCACTACACTTTGTGTACAAGGGAAGACCTAGCTAAGTGCCACATGCTTGTGCGCCGCCCGACCCGAACCCGACTTGGCTTGGTTGGTTGGTCGGTCACCCGCCTCGGCTTTGGTGGTTTAGACCCTTTCTTTTTCTTTGCCGGTTCATTACACGGTCCAAGCGGTTTGTGTGACCCTTTTGAATAAGTCGGTTCACTAACGGTTCTGACCCACGACCAAGCTGTTGTGTCCCTTTCGACAAGTGGTTCTGGCTGACGGTTAACGGCAATTGTTATGCATTTCGAATAAGTCCCAACCGCTCACAACCGCTAACTTCCAGCGGTTGTGTCCAAAACGGTTGTGGCTGTTCGAACAAGCCCAACTCCAACTCCCAAACTATCTTAAATAAATCTTGTAGGAAATTATTTTTCGAGTTAGAAAAATTTCCTCCCATTTTCTCTACTACTCCTACGCCTAAACAAATATCTGACGGTTTAGTTCACAATTGATTGATCAAGGAAGTCTACCTCTTCAATCAAGTAACCTCCATAACCACTGGGAGACTAACGGGCTTCAAATCCGTCCGATTATTACGGTACATTTGTTTTTGTCTTAAGGACATAGATCAGCGATCTCGTGGAACTTAGAACACACACCCCCCCTCTAATTCCTTTTTCTGCAAGGACCTTATCCAGAGCAATAACAGTACTAATCGAGAAAGGAATTGCAACAATTTGAGTGAATCGTCACAATTGAAGGAATTGACGAAAAGGGTTGCATTTTTTTCAACGCAGGTGGATGTGAAAGTGAGTTGAATGGAGCTTCAGGTTCAGGGTTGTACGTGGAATGTGAGAGAAAAGAAGATCAAGAGAGAGAATTATATTGCGATTTGGAAGGATCATGGAGATGGATACTTGTTTTTTAGAGAGATAAAGTTCCAGAATGAGAGAGAGTTGACAGTTGACTTAAAGGAGTACACAAAAGGGTATTTTTGTTATATTAAAAAAATTGACATAAATAATTAAATTCTAGCGGTAGTGGCTAGAGCGGGAATCTGACTCAAATATACAAGATGTAAAACCAAATATATTTTTTTAGGGAATATTATCTTTTTTACCATCGTACTGTTACCAGTTATCCGATTTGACCAACCACATTTCATAACTCTCAAATTGACCAATGTACTAAGTAAGTTGATAGGTTTTGGTCCTTACCGTTAACGGGCCATCAATTTTTAAGCTGGATTGTTAATGTCGACCAACATAAGAACTCTATGTGGGTATTTTCGCCCATTCATTAAAAAAAATTCCCAATTCATTATTTTTTCATTAAAACTCTCCTTTCTCTTTCTTTCTCCCCAATTCACCTTTTCTCCATCATCGGAGCTCCACCAAAATCTTCAAAGAAGCCCGATGAAGACATTTGTACAATCTTTGAGACATCGGATTCGGCCCACCCGCCTTTTTTTAAAACCTGCCCGAGCTGCTGCATGTAATCGTCAACCCATTTCGGCACTCCCGACCTAGGCATATCAGCAATCCAGAACTCAACCCATCTCGGCGTTTTCCTCGGTCATAGGTCGAGACTTCTTCTTGAGAATTGGTTGACGACCCCAACGATATTTATTTGAAAAATTTGTTATGAGAGGCTTAGAGAGTTACGAAACAAAGAAGATTCCCGATCAAAGTAGTTGGACAGATCAAAGCGCAACATAATATTTGATTTTCGTTGACGTATAAGATTTCGGCTAAAGAAGGGTTGCATGTAGTGTAGCCACGGTTGAAAATGGGAATGAGCAACGTAGACCAACTACGTGTGTCGGATTTAGACCCATCATGAGAAGGAAAGGGGGGAGCTCGATGGGCCGAGTTAGATGCAGGCGAAGAGATCGGGGTTGAAGAGAGATGGGAGATCTTGTCGGATCTATGGGAACGTGATGGGGGACAAACTGGTGAAGACGGTGGCTATGGAGAAGACAGAGCAAAGGATGGCGTTGGCAATGGAGATTCGTCGGAGAACGAGAGTCGGAAAGGGAAGAGCGAGATGAGCGAGAACTTAAAGTGGATATTTGGTGTGACCGAGATATGTCGATGATCAGAGTGGAAAGAATGAGGTCTTTCATATAAGGAATTTCGGTGAGAGTTAGAGAGTGAGAGAGGTAGAGGTCGAAGAAGGGTGGTTGGGGAGGAAGCGAAAGAGATTGGTGGGGTTTGACCAAGAAGATGACTTTTTTGTTTTTAATTCTTAATTTTTGTCTTTATATTTTCATGGAGATGGACAAAAATACCCCTTATCAAATCCTTTCATTAGTCGACATTAACACATCTGTTACAAAATCGGATGAGATGTCAACGACATGGACCAAAACCTACCAACTTATTCAAGACATTGGTCAATTTGAGAGTTATGAAATGTGGTTGGTCAAATCGGGTAGATGGTAATAGTGCGATAGTCAAAAAAGATAATTTTTCTATTTAAAAAAAAGATTAGGACTAAACTTAAAGTTTGACCTAAATTGTGGGACCAAATTACTATAGAGTATTACTATATTAAAAAATGTATTGATTGAGATGATACTTAAAGGGGGATACTTAATATAACAGCCATGAAATACTTAATATAACACCTTTTGCTGTAAAAATATTATATTATCCTTAACAAAACAAATTCAAACTTTGGGACTGGTTGCTGGGCAATCCAAAAAAAAAATATTTTTTTCCGGCTTTGGGACTGGTTGCTGGGTAGTCCTAAAAATGTATTTTTTTCAGTTTTTGGGGGTTGCCGGTTCTTTGGGATCCTAAAAAATATTTTTTCAGGCTTTGGGACTAGTTATTGGGCAGTCCTAAATTTTTTTAATTTTGTGCTTTGGGACTTCTTTGTCTAAAAAATATTTTTAGGGCTTTGGGACTGGTTGCTTGGTAGTCCTATTTTTTTTTTTTTTTCATTTAATCACAAAATGGCAAAGGGCAATTTGGTCTAATTTTTTAAAAAAAAGTTGTATTAAGTATTTATAGATGTTATATTATAAGTATCAATGTACTTAAAAGATGATTCAATATTATCTCCAAGGGATAGGCAATTAGGGACGTCCTTATCCACGATTTTGTTGTGCAATATGTTTCACGAACCAGAATTGTAGCCACATAATGCAGTAATCTTAATTGAAAAGGGCATCATAAATATAGCATTGGCAGACTTGGGTAGTCCATTCACTTTTTAGTAAGCATTTACCTGAGAAAAAGAAGAGAGAATTAAGAACACGTAAAAATAGGCTGTGTCAATGCTACCCCGGGGCGGGGACAGCTTATCCATGTGCCCAAACAACAGCCTGGTGTGCCGGACGTGCCATCCCGCATCCTCAAGTTTTATTCATTCGCTAAAAACTTCATCATGTACTACTTAATTTTCTATAAAATGGTTGTTATTTAAGTAAGTAGCTAAGTTTTGCTTTATTTTATTTTTATTTGACTCGACTTTATTTTGACATTTTAATGGCTCTAAGTTAGGGGGTATGCATCAGAACCACGGAACCAAATCAAACAAAATCAGATAGTTTCGTTCGGTATTGGTCGTTTAAGACAGTTTGGTTTTAGTTTCAAAAATTTAAAAATCGTTTAGTTCACGGTTTTGATATCGAATCAAACCAAACCAACCTATATTTTTATTTATCATATATATATATTATATAACTTGTTAATTATTCTGAGCTGTTGGATTATTTGATATGCATAATTTAGTACATTGATTTAGTTATATATATTTAGTTACTAAACCAAACAAAATCTAAACTGTTGGATGGCTTTTTTTTTTCCATTGTATGTGTTTATTTTGGAATTTGTATTGTTTTATAAAAGATAATTTACTTTTAATATGTTATTTTTCTAATGTTTGATATTAAGTCCAAATTAAAATCTTATTTTTATTGTTATTGTTAATGTTGGTTAAGTTGATTTTTTTTTATATGAACCAAAAAATCAAACCAAATCAAATCGAGTGGTTCGATTCGATCTGAAAATTTTGAAATCAATAGGTGATATGATTCTAATTACCAGAAGCAAGTTTGGAGCCAACTGTGGACCTTCTTGAGTGACGCAAGGTCCATGACCTTGCGGCATAAGGTATCGAAAAGTTGCCGTTTTTGTTTTAATTGTTTTATTGTTAGGATATTATTAAGAGATTTAGTTTCTTTTTATTTAAGAATTTCCTTTTAATTAGAGTTTCCTTTTAATTAGTTTTCTTGTCCTACAATAATTATGATTTATTTTGTAAGCCTATAAAAAGGCATTCTTAGACATTGTTTTAGGGGGAGAATTGATATTAATAAAAGTTGAGTGATTTTCTGGTTAGAAAATTGTTTCTTATTTGAGTGTCCTGGATTGGAAGCTCGGATTATAAACTTCGTGGATTCGTTGTTTATAGTTGAATTCGACTTATCAGTTGGAGAGTCATCCCAATTGTGGCGTCATTCACAATTCCAAGGTTCGCGTCATCTCGAAGGCGTTGGGTCGCGGAGTCATTCATCCTAATACCTTCCTAGGAGATCCTTGGGTCCGTTACTCGTTATCATTTTGGTATCAGAGCAATCCTAGTTACGGTAATTCCATTCTATCTTAAATTTTTGTGTATTCATCGTTCTAGTTGTTAAACCCTAATTGTTCTAGGTTCATTATTCAAAAAAAAAAAAAAAATTGCTCGTTCATTCGAAATCACTTGTTCACTTGTAGGGAAAACATTCGTTCACGGAGTTCTTGTTCACGGTCTTGTTCACCTATTTAAAAAATTTTTTGTTATTTTTGAAATTATTAATTCATCTAGTTGTGTTAAACTTGGATCATCAATCCTTGTTTAATCGTGTTGTCTTTCAATTTTGAAATCCTAATTGTTTTAGGGTTTGTTATCTTGAGTGCATACACGTAGGGAGAGTCACCAACAATCACCATGACCTAAACTCCAGCTAAAGGGGTTCCTATTGTTAATCCGACACAATATTATGATGTGATACTTGCCCGCATGGAAGAATTTAATGTGAAGTTTGCTCAAATAAATGAGAGATTTGATAGACTTGAGGAGGATAGGCGAAGGGAGGAACCTAGGGAACGTAGAGCTCAAAGAGGTAACCAATTAGAAGAAGAATTTAATGAGCTCGGTTTGGGAGAAAATCATGGAAGAGGAAGGCGAGATTCCAAGGAGAGAGGAAAATAATTGGGAAACCATTAAGTTAAAGATTCTGCTTTTTAAGGGGTCAAGTGATCCGGATGAGTATTTTGATTGGGAAAGAAAAATCGAGAAAGTATTTGATTGTTATACCTACACTGAATTGCGGAAAGTCAAATTAGCTGCCGCCGAAGTTCGTGGACTATGCTAGTATCTAGTGGGATCAACTGATAGCTGATAGGAGAAGAATTGGGATGACTGCGGTTACTACATGGGAAGAAATGAAGCGTCTTGTGCGTCATCGGTTTGTTCCTAATCACTATTATAGGGGTGTTCTACATAAATTGCAGAAGTTGACACAGGGTTCGAAAAGTGTTGAAGACTATCACAAGGAGATGGAGATGTTATTTGCTAGGGCCAATTTGGGTGAAGATGCCGAAGTAACAATGACAAGATTTAGGCGTGTTTGAATCATAATATTGCGATATTGTTGATTTACACCAATATGAGGACTTGGGTGAAATGGTGCACATGGCGTCAAGATAGAGCAACAAAGAAAAGAGAGGAGTACCACTCGTCCCAAGTAGTTCAACTCGGTGCAACAACAAGATAAGATCGCAAACAAGGTTGAGCAGAAGCAAAAGTGGCTACGATTCCACAAGAGCCCCAAGGGAAAGCTGAAAATCGGGTTGAAGTCTAAGGAAGTGCAATGTTTCAAGTGCAAAGGGTGGGGACACTTGGCGGCGTGAGTGTGCCAATCAACGGGTTATGGTGGTGCGTGGCAACGAGGTGGTAGAAGAAGAGGATGATGAACATGAAGTCATTGAAGCCGAGGGGGACTTTATAAATCTAGAGGCTTTGGTTTCTTGTCGCGTGTTGAATATGGAAGCTAAGGAGGAAGGATATGATCAACGCGATAACCTCTTTCACACACGGTGTCGCATCAATGACAAGGTTGGTAGTGTAATTATTGATGGAGGTAGTTGTACTAACGTCGCTAGCACTTTCATGGTGGAAAAGTTGGGTTTGACAACATCAAGGCATCCTCAACCTTACAAACTTCAATGGTTGAATGATAGTGGGGAGGTGACGGTAGAGAAACAAGTGCTTGTGACATTTCGTATAGGAGTCTACGAGGACGAAGTCTTATGTGATGTGGTTCCTATGAATGCAAGCCATTTATTACTTGGAAGGCCATGGCAATATGATCGTCAAGTGAAGCATGATGGATTCACTAACAAATATTCCTTTGTGTTCAATCAAAAGTCAATCACACTCATACCACTAACACCAAGCCAAGTGCAAGAAGACCAAAGAAGGATACTAGTTGAGAGTAAGGGTAAGAAAGTTTTGTTAGGTGTTCAGGATCACGAGATATTTGATCCAGGGAAAAAGGGGTGGAAGAATGGACAACGGTACGGGTCTCAAGTTCGAATCAAAGGACATTTTAATGATCGGCCAAGAGCGGATTTGAGGGCAAATCCTTTTCAAGAGGGAGAGTATGATATGATTCGGACCAGGAAGCAAGATTGAGGAACCATGGACCTTGCGGGTTGAGGGTCCATAGACCTTGCGACCGCAAGGTCTCCAGAAAAGGCTGTCGTTTTTGTTTATTTTCCTGTTTTATTGTTTGGGTAATTTTAGTTTCCTTTTTATTTAGAGTTTCCTTTATTTAAGAGTTTCTTTTTAATTAGAGTTTCCTTTTAATTAGTTTTCTTGTCCTACAAGAATTAGGGTTTATTTTGTAAGCCTATAAAAAGGCATTCTTAAACATTGTTTTAGGTAGAGAATTTTGATTAATAAAAACGTGAGTTGATTTTCTGGTTAGAAAATTGTTTCTTTGAGTGTCCTGGATTGGAAGCTCGGATTATAAACATCGTGGATTCGTTGTTTATAATTGAATTCGACTTATCAGTTGGAGAGTCATCCCAATTGTGGCGTCATTCACAATTCCAAGGTTCGCGTCATCTCGAAGGCGTTGGGTCGCGGAGTCATTCATCCTAATACCTTTCTAGGAGATCTTTGGGTCCGTTCCGTTATCACTGTTCAAGGCTTCAAATCATCTTTTGAGTCTTTTGTTAGCAAATTGAGATTACTTGACATTTACATTTCTCTTATCTCTTCGTACGTACACCACCTCCTCGTTGCCGCTTATAAATCCCAAACCTAGGTAGAAGGCACTGCTAGTGTTAATGAGGGTGCGGACCATGGGACGGCGGCAATGCAGTTTTTTTTATTTTACAGAATAAAACATGTATATTTTTAAATAATAATTTAGAGAAAATAATTAAAAATTTTAGTTGAATTTTTCAATTGTTGTTTCAAATATTGTGAAAATTATAAATATTAATTCATTATTCAAGATATTTTTGTTATTGTTTAAATTGCTTTGTTTTAACATATTGAGAGAAATTTAAATTCATGTAAAAGGTTCAGACTTGTATGTTGAGTCGTTGACTGCTATAGCGCATATATTCTGACTTGTGAGTTTGTACAACATTACTAACTTATTTTTGGTTTCATTTGTTGACCAATCATGACATGCTTTGCTAGTAAATTCTTTAATGGAAAGGAAAAAACTTCATTAATTATGGAAAAGGAAAAAAAATACTTCCTCCGGTCCGGACAAAAAGTCCTCGTTTGAAAGTCAAACTTTTTAAGAAAATGACATTTTTAGTAGCTTTTTAATAACAAAATACTCCATATGTCCCAAAATAATTGTCTTACTATCTTTTTTCGTCCGTCTCAAAATAATTGTCTTCTTATATTTTTTCGTCCGTCCCAAAATAATTGTCTTCTTTGAAAGTTTCCTTTTTAGTACATCACTTTTACTATTTTACCCTTATTTTTTCTTCTTACTTTAATTTTGGGCCACGTATTCATGGGTTTTAACGGAAACCCCACACTATTCCAATATTAATAATTCAGTCAAATGTGTTTTCTTAAACTATGCGCCAATATTAATTTTGAAACTGGGCTCTTTTAGTAAAACATCCCAAAATTAAATAGTGGACTCTTTGCTCGGAACGGAGGAAGTAGCTCATAAGATACTACCTTTGCATACTGATTGAAATTATTACTGAATCAAATGAGGGTGACATTAATTTGTTGCAATTCTTGTTGATTTATCAGTGTTTAACTAAATTTCTTGCAAAATAGGTGAGTTTTGGAGGACAAACTGTTTTATGTGAGTTTTGTAGGAGCTCAATGTGAGTTTATGAAAGAGAAAAGAAGAGAAGAGAAGAGATACATCCTACATTGGTTAAATTAAAGTGATGTTTATTTTAAAAGTCTTTAGATAAAAAAAAACCTTCTACTTTTATCATCAATAGAAGAGAAGAGAAGAGAAGAGATATATCCCATTCTATAGAAAGAGATGTACAGTATGTTTTAGATTATTTTTTTTAGATAAAAAAATTATACTATTATTACAAATGATGACATGTATTTCACATTGGTTAGAGAGTGATGTATGTATTAAAAGTATTTTTATAAAAGACTTATTACCAATAGATAATGTGTATTTCACATTGGTTAGGAAAGTGATATTGGTTTAAAATATTTTTAGATAATGTATCTCACATTGGTTACAAAGACGTATCTCGCATTATTTAGAAATTGATATTGGTTGTTAAAGTCTTTAGATAAAAGAATTTTTATGTTATTATCAATAAAAAAGATGTATCACACATTGTTTAGAAAGAGATGTTAGTTTCAAAACTCTTTAATTAAAAGTCTACTACTACTACTACTACTACTACTAGTATTATTAGTATTAGTATTATTATTATTATTATTATTATTATTATTACTACTAGTATTATTATTATTATTATTATTATTATTATTATTATTATTATTAGTATTAGTATTATTATTATTATTATTAGTATTATTACTATTACTAGTATTACTACTACTACTACTACTACTACTACTACTACTACTACTACTACTACTAGTATTATTATTAGTATTATTAGTATTAGTAGTATTACTATTATTACTACTAGTATTATTATTATTATTATTATTATTATTATTATTATTATTATTATTATTATTATTATTATTATTATTATTACTATTATTATTATTACTATTATTATTATTATTATTATTATTATTATTACTATTATTATTATTACTATTATGATTATTATTATTACTATTATTATTATTACTATTACTATTATTATTATTACTATTACTATTATTATTATTATTACTACTACTATTATTATTATTATTACTATTATTATTATTACTATAGAAGAATGTATCTCACATTTGTTAGAAATTAGTGTTAATTTTAAAAATACTACTCCATTATTACTAATAGAAAAGATGTATACCTCATGGTTAGCCATAAATGTTTGTTTAAAAAGTCTTTAGATAAAGTCTTAAAATTTTATTACCAATCGAAATAGAAAAGAGGTATATCACATTGTTGGAAAATTAATAATGATTTTAAAAGTCTCAAAATAAAAAAGTTCAAAATTTAATGTATCTACTAACGCAGTTATGTTAAAAGCTTTCATTTAGACGAAAATTTGTTTTTCTTTTTCATTAATGACAATGATGATAAGAATCATGTAATATTATTTTTATTATTACTATTACTATTTCTATTATTATTATTATTATTATTATTATTACTATTATTACTATTATTATTTTATAACAATAATATTATCTATACATATATAAGGAGAGGAGCAAGATTTAGAAAGTTCCCGCAAAAAGTGACTTTCCAAATTTAGAAACACTTCTAATTTATATATAAGCTCATTTTTACATTGGAAATTGAAAATATAAAATGTCATTATTATGGTTAATTGGATAAATGATTCCAAAACCTCTTCACATTCTTATTTAGTATATTAAGAAAAATATGCATAGTAGAAACATGAGAGATAACAAAACCAAGTTTTTTTTGTCAATTTCTTTGCATCAATATCCAGGTTATGAAAAATAAATATGGAATAAAACAACGGTTTTGAAACTAAATCATATACACACACTTTGAAGTAAAATTAATTCACAAACAATCAATTAATTATAATACCAAGATCTGACATTTTTTTCTCTATTTCATCATAACCAAAATTATTATTCTAAAAAAAATCTATAAATCAAGATAGGACCAATTTTTTTAGACATCTAGCTACATGTAAAAAAAAAATGGAAACCCGATAATTTCAGATTTTTTAGTTACTTATACATGTTAAAAAATTCAAATATAAAAAAGTGCTGATGATGAAATTAATCAACATTCAAATCAAATTTGTTTGTTAGTTGAACTAAATCACGAATTAAAATTAATAAACGAGTTTTGAAGTTAAACAGAGTTTTTGAAATATTTTTGGAAATATGAACATACCAACAAGTTTCTGGTAAGTCGGTGGTCATAGCTTCCGTTGCCGGACTCTCTTTAGGTGATAAACTTGAGGTTCGTCATCGCTGCAAAAAATGCGTAAATTTTTCTTTTGCAATGTGTGGTGAAACTAGGGTAAAAGTGTTTTTTTTTCTTTTATACACATCAACTAAAACAACGTGGTTTTATGAGTGTTTACCAGGTCGCGATTCAAAAGTTATCCATAACACAGTTTAAACCAAATTTTCCAATGTCTATCCATCGATCGTTTGAATTTTTGGTTCATTTTCCTTGACCCATCTCCTACATTTTATTTTCCTTGGTTATATACTATTTTAATTATTTTTTCTTTATATCTGATTTTTTAATTGAACCATAATACTTGAATTATTTTGTAAAAAAATACTAATTTTGAAAAGTGTAGTTTTTAAGGTTTTATGACAAAACATGTTAGTATATCACAAACAATTTACCATTTGTCTGATATTATATGCATTATTAATTTTTTTAACGTTAATGTAGCTTTTATTTTTATATATTTATTTGTATATATTTTAATATCATTTTTAATACGGAAAACAATAAGTGAATTTAAATTTTTTTGAGACTCCAGAGTAGAGAATGAGAGAAAATAAACCTCAATTCCATTGTTTAGAATTGGAATTGTTGGCTTCAATATAAATTTTATTGTTTATATCCAGAAAAAATATTAGAATTTTAATTGAACTGAAATTTTTAATATTTTTATTCTAAAAATTGATTTTTTTCTCCAAAGGTAAAACATTTTTAAACCTAAAGACTATTGATATTATTTTTAAATCATTGTCTAATATAAGACTCCATTTGAAAACATGTTTTTGCTTATTATAAGTTGTATGTAGTTTTTTCTGGAGTTACTATGTGATATTTATAGTTGCAATAGTTGTACATGTTGAACGAAAATTATTGTATATAAAAAGTATTCATAAATTTATATTATTTTTTTTCAAATTTATAGGATTTTCTATATTTAATTTTACTATTTATTATTTTTTTATTTTGTTAATAATAAAAAAAATTAATTACATATTATTCAACTTTAATTTATTATATAATTTTATACACATGTACAATCCGTACAATGCATGGGTGCATCACTAGTTAATACAATAGTAATATTATTATCTTCATTAACATTATCACTATTAAATACTAAAAGTCTATTTAATAAATCCATTTCCCAATGATCCAAAAAAACTATTCAACCCATAAAATCTCAAATTAATCTTTGCATACTAAAAATTTAAAAGTTAACCTTTACACCTTTATAAAATTGTGGTAGTAATATTAGTAGTAGTAGTGATAATAATGATAATAATAACAATCATAATATTGTTATCATTATTAATTGATTATAAATAATAATATTATTATTAATAACAATCATAATATTGTTATCATAATATTGTTATCATTATTAATAATATTATAAATAATAATATTATTATTAATAGTAAGTTATTTGTTGTTGTTGTTATTATTATTATTATTATTATCCAAAATATTGAATCATTAAAATCATTGAAGTTAAAAAAAATTCTTTCAAATAAAACCTCATACTATAACAATGTTAGTAGAAGCATTAAGTTTTAGACTTTTTGGTATTAAGAGTTAAACTTTGAGACTTTTTAGATAGAAAAAATATTTTTGGGACTTTTTTGATATGAGAATTTTTTGTGAGACTTTTTGGTATTTTTCTAAATTAAATTATCATAACTATTGAAGAGTTTAATAATTCAATTATAATATCTAAAAATTATATTATTATTATAAAAAAATGTATCTCACATTATACCTGTCCGAAACACATACTTTATAACTAGTGAGTTTGATATTTAAGAGACAAAAATATGAAAACAAATTGGATTTGGTAAGGAGATAGAAATATAAAATGGTACGCAGGTCGGCCCTAAGGCATTTCTATGATGAGGCCCCTAATTTATCGATGTTACCTCTCTGTTCCACCAAAAGATTTTTCATTTGAAAAGTTAAATTTTAAGCGGATATATTAATATTGTTATAGTAAGTTATAATTATAAAAATATTTAAGAATAAATAATGTGGTTACAACACTAGTGAAAGATAAAGATGAAATATTATGTAAATTGTATGCATATTTTAGAAAATAGACTCTTAAAGTAAAAAATCAAAAAAATAACATAGTTGATTCTTTGTTTAAAACTGAGATGGTGCTTGTGAGTTATACAAAGATTATGTTTATGATGGTGTTATTTTCACTATATTTTTTGTTTATACACTACATCGTTAATTATTGTATTAAATAATAACATGGTTGGAAAAATATACCCTTATGCCTTTTCAATTACCTTCTAATAGATCAAAACATCAATGCACATCATAGTTAGACTATTCTTATTTTCACTTTTTTATTAAATGCTTAATAATAGCGTATGACTAAGTTATCTTGTATAAACAAAAAATTAATATCAAATGGACATTTTTTGTTTACGAAACTTTAAGAAAATGTTTAGTCTTTGGTAATTGAAATAAAACCTTAAAGGGAGATTTAAAGGATATACTTATATATATATATATAATAGTGGAATCATAGTGAGAAATAATATCGTAAGATTTTTAAACCTTTCGTCGACCAATACAAATAAATTAACATTTTAAGTTTTGAGTTGAGTGAAACCAATATTTAATATAATACATGCTATATTTCTATTATCAGATTTATTTTTTAAAATAATATTCTTTAAATTAAATTAAATTATTTTATTTTGTTCATAAATTATCCAATATTTTCAAAAATATTGGTAGAAAAATGCTTTAATTATATTATAATTATGATAATGGAGTATGAGACACGAGTCATAAGTAAAATTGATTAAACATATTTAATAAATAAAAAAATAACTGCTTTGTTTTTTGAGAATTAAAAAAGTATTTTGCAAAAAAAAGAATAATTATCTTAATTGTTTGTAGAGAATCAAAAAGTAATATATAAATAAAACATGTACTCTACTTCAAATGACAAATATAAAAGAGTTGTTATGTCCAAACATATAATTATTTAATACAATAACTAATTATGTAGTGAATAAATAAATAAAAATACAATGAAAATAGCCACCAACTTAAGTTCATTAAGTCTTCTATCTTATTCTTTATTGAATTGGCTAGGTTTTATAGTTTTGTGACTCATTAATATAATACTTCCACTCTTCCAAACAAGTTATCATACTCTCCATGAACAGATCGATCGGCGGAGAGTCGAATATTTGACTATATATGCCTACAAAATAAAATAATATGAGCCAATGTGGAGGGATTCTGTCCAAACTTTTCGACGTATTTATCAGTCCAGTATATAAAAAAAAGGAGGGCATGTAGTCTCAAAGTGTGGAGTAAAATAGAGTCTACCTAGAGGGATTTGGGTTGGCTAGTCGTATGTGGACCAATCCCATGACTTTTGGGGGTAATGTGTAGGGGAAAATTTTGATCGTTTCTTTTTCTAAAGTTTGTAACCCCTCAAATCCATCGTTCTTTTTTATAACCGTAAAAATTTATTTTTTGAAATATTATTCTGAAAATATTATCATTATTTTTTCAACAGCTCCGACAAACACATTGAAAACGAAAATCACCATTGTTGGCAATGAAACGGGGTTTAAGTTGAGTTGGATGATTTTTAGTAAGGACGAAGGTAAATTATGAAAAATATGACTTACGACAGAGGAGGATGTAGAAGAAGACTGAAGACATGCCTTCGAACTTAGTTCACGGTTTATAAAAGTTGGCGCAGTGCGATGCAAATTGGATTGTGATTAAAATTTATGTATTGCGGATGCAAAAATTGAATTTTGTTAAATTGATTTATCGTGGTACAAAAATCGATGCATCGTAATGTAATTCTGTAGCGGGCCTCAGGCTCATTAAAGATAACATCGTCTTTTTTACTCCTAAAAATGTCATTTTCCAATTAAAGAACGATCGAAATTTTTGAAAAATAGACCGATACTCGATTATTCCTAATATGTAGTAGAGTGAGATCCAAAATAAGCACATCATCCACAAAAAAACAAAGTGTCACATTTTTTAAGATTTAAGCCGTAAATCTCTTTTTTTTTCTCCATTTTTCTAAGATATTATGTTTATCTAATGTCTCATTTATATCATTCACGCACCCATCCGTACCGAGGGGGAGGGCCGGGAGGCCATGCAATTAATATAGGCACAAGTTTGAAATTATTCCCCCTCAGTCGTATACAAAGACTCCATCATTCTATATCCAAATGGGGAAATTCTTCTCTCGAGAGCCTTTATATCCCAATATTATGAGAATGTAAAAGGAAAAATCACGGTAACTCAGTGAATAAGAAACTAGAAGGATTCGTACTTAGTACCTACAAGGAACCACCCCTACAAGAAGATTAAACCCTGCCGTTGCTAGGACTCGATCATTGGTCATGTATCCAAATCAACTAACTCTTAACCAACTGAGTTAAATTTGTGAAGACAAAAATCCATCATTTTGTTTTAAAAGTTTATTTTATATATATTTTTTAATTTTAACATTTATATCGATATAAACATGTTGACTATACTTACGTGCAAGGAAGGAACGTAGAGTATTTGTTTTTCACGGCACGTCATGAGATTCAAAGACCGTTTTTGCAAGTTGGTCTCCAATATATAACAATGATTTGAAGTAGTGACTAGTGATGGCTATAAGCCTAACCCCACATATGCATTTGTAACTAACGGCTAGCCTATCACCCATTTAGCCTATAGGTAATATATAGTCTAGCCAGCCACTTATTTATTCTTATATTCCCTCCGTCCCTAAATTATCATTCTTTTTTTTTTTTTCGTCTGTCTCAAAATAATTATTCAGTTTGAAACTTATATTTTTGGAACATCACGTTTATCACTTTACCTTTACTTTTTTACTTTACTTTAATTTATGAGTCACAAACACATGAGTTTTAAAAGAAACTACCCATTAAATCAATATAAATAATCAAATCAATTGTTTTTTCTTAAACTATATGGCCGGGTCAACTATGACGATTATTAAGGGACGGAGGGAGTATAATTTATTAAAATTTTAGAATAATCTCATGAAAAGGCGTGTTTGTTAACTATATACTCCCTCCGTCTCTAAATTACCGTCCTTCTTTCTTTTTTCGTCCGTTCCAAAATAATTGTCCAATTTGAAACTTACTTTTTTAGAACATCACTTTTACCACTTTATCCTTACTTTTTCACTCTACTTTTATGAGCCACATATACATAGGCTTTAAAGGAAACTACACATTAAACCAATATAAATAATTAAATCAATTGTTTTTTCTTAAACTGTACGCCGGGTCAATCAGGACGATTATTACGGGACGGAGGGAGTATCAAAATTCAAAAATTACCAAATGTCCTACTAAAAAAATTTAATATCCTAAAAATCCTAAAAATAATTCTTTTATCTAAAAAGTCCTAAAATTCAATGAAGGTAATGATAATAAAAGTGTATTTTATATAATAATAATAATAATAATAATAATAATAATAATAATAATAATAATAATAATAATAATAATAATAATAATAATAATAATAATAATAATAATAATAATAATAATAATAATAATAATAATAATAATAATAATAACGACAACAACAATAACAACAACAACAATAACAGTAGCATCAATACTTTATTATTATTATTTTGACAATCACTACTACTACAATTATAACTACAATTTCATAAATGTATAGAAAAGTTAAGTTTCTTGAATGTTTTAAATGAAAAGATTTAAATTAGATTTTGTGAATAGAAGAATTCATTTTTTGCTTCTTTTTGGCATGATTTTTAAAAAGAGACTTTTGGTATTATTTTTTAATAATAATAATATTGACATAAACTACTTCCACGTTTCCTAAATTGTTTTCCTACAAATTATGTATTTTATAAATTTAAAAATACATGTTAAATTCTCAATTTGAAAAATATCAAATTCGATTAAAAAAACCAACCAAGACAATAATTTAGAAACATAGAGAGTTTAAAATAATAATAATAATAATAATAATAATAATAATTATTATTATTATTATTATACACTACATTATTATTATTACTACAATTTACTATTATTATTATATACTATACAATTATATCATCATTACCGTTATTGAAAAGAAAATTATAAGATTTCATCTAAAATGAAAGCTTTTATTTTAATAACATTAATAGAAGCATTAAGTTTTGGATTGTTTTCTATTAAAAATCTAACTTTGGGACTTTTTAGATATTAAAATTAATGTTGGAATTTTTTTGGACATGATAATTTTTCAGTAGGACTTAACGGTATTTTCCCAACTATTTTTGTTTTACATTTTTTTCCGTTTCTAATTTTTGGTGAAACATGGAAATAAAAATGTGTTTGACAACCATTTCTATTTGTGAGAAACCACAAACATTCCTCTCTTTTTTTTCTCGAATACTAGAAATAAAAAAAATTGTTTCTCATGAAAGAGAAACTATTATGTTTCTTTTTAGGAAAAAGAATTGAACTTTGCGAAAGGAAATATAAATGTTTTTGAAACATGACATATTTATGTTTCTTTTTTTATCACGCAAATAGAAACATAAATAATTATCAAACACGTTTTTGTTTTTTTGTTCAAAATCAGAAATGAAACATAAACATGTATAAGAGAATGAAGAAACAAAAGTGGTTACTACACACACACATATAATATATACTCACTCCGTCCCTAAATTATTGTTCTATTTTCTTTTTTATTAGTTTCAAAATAATTGTCTTGTTTGAAATTTTTTTTTTAGGACAACACTTTTTTCACTTTATCCTTATTTTTTCATCATATTTTAATTATGAGCCATATACACATAAGTTTTAAAGTAATCTACATATTAAATTAATATTAATAATCCAATCAAATATATTTTCTTAAACCATACACTAAATCCACCAAAATGATAATTTAGGGACGGAGTGAATATATATATATATATATATACTACCCTGTTAAAATTTTGAAAAGTTTTGTGACAGTGATCACTACCCTATTAAAATTTTGAAAAGTTTTGTGATAGTGATCACTATTTAATGGAATATTGGTAATGTTTGAAAAACATAAGAAGGGAGCACACTCATGACTCTATGATATGACACCAACTTCATCTTCCATCCCCCTTTAACCTCTCCCCCATTTTGAGTTCATCTCCTAGTGCTCTGCCTCTCAATGACAAACCCCATCTTCCGTGGTGCCTACTTGCTAAAATAATCAAACCATATGTTTCTTCTCTCTTTCTCTCTCTCATTCTCCCTTTCTCTCTCTAGACTTTAAATTAAAAACTCTGTGATAAACCCACTGTAACTAAGATCCATTTCCAATATATAAAATGGTATCATATCAAACTCTACACGTGCAGACCCAACGACCATTTTCTCAATTGAGAGACATGTCTATTTGTTGTTTCATATGCATTGTACACGCAAAATACAGATATTAATATGGTTAGGACCACTGAATCAACCGTGACGTTGTGGACCAAAATCAGACACGAAAGAGTATCGTAACAAATGGAGAGAATCTGGAGCACTACCACTCTCTCTAGATCTCTCCCACTCTTTTTTCAATAATAAATTAATTTCTAAAATATAAAGGGAGACGACCAGACCCCTATATATAGCCTATTATAATCATCCATGGTCAACCATTTTATAAGATACAATACAAGATCTTGTAACTAAGCCTTTTGGATTCCATGGACACATCCATGGTTGTTCCTACTAATAATGGTCATGGAAATGAAGATATACACTCCTCTACTCAAAGAAAGCTTTCCAAGGGTGGCTGGAAATCTGCCATTTTCATTATTTGTAAATAATCAAAACCTACTTCTTCTCATTTTTTACTCCTTAACAAATAGATAATTGTTTATCTTGAATTGATGTTTTCTTATTCTATTTTCGCAGTCGTGGAAGTGGCCGAACGATTCGCTTACTACGGTGTATCGGGAAACCTCATCACATACCTCACAAATGTTCTCGGAGAACCCGTCGCTACGGCTGCCAAAAATGTCAACATTTGGCACGGCGTCTCCGCCTTGTTTCCCTTGTTCGGGGCCTTCCTAGCCGATTCCTATCTCGGTCGTTTCAACACCATTCTTCTCTCCTCAATCACTTTTCTCTTGGTACGTAGGTTTACGTAATTTGAAATTATCATATCCATGCATGGACAATATAATTACTGTCTATTCCTATTTTTTTTGGTCAACTTGATTAAATATCGATTATACGCAACAGGGATTAGTACTGTTAGTGCTATCAGTTGCAGTAATTCCATTGAAATATCGTCGGCCAGTTTTCTTCGTAGCACTTTACATACTATCAGTCGGGGAAGGTGGCCACAAGCCATGTGTGCAAACATTTGCCGCCGACCAATTCGATGAGGACTTGCCGGAACAAAAGGCTGCCAAGAGTTCATTCTTCAACTGGTGGTACATAGGGACTGTTTTCGGTTCTACCGCCGCAGTAGTTGTGGTCATTTCCGTGCAAGACTATGTGGGGTGGGCCATCGGGTTCGGAATGCCTGCCGTGGCCGTGGGGGCTGCACTCGTCGTGTTTTTGATCGGAACAAGTACATATCGTCGCGAAATCCCCGTCGGCAGCCCGTTCACAAGGGTGGCTCAGGTTATAGTGGCCGCGGTTAGAAAGCGACGGTTGGCTGTGGTTTGTGATCGTCACGATATCTGTTATGAGGACAATAGTAGAATAGTCAATGGGAAGGTGGTTGGAGGCAGAACTCGCTATTTGGCTCGCACCAACCAATTCAGGTAAGTTTGTATTATTGTGTCGTGTTTGTGCTTCTTTATCGTATTTTCATATTATATATCTAATTTGATTAAAAATTTAAAAATAATTATTATTTTAAAAATATTAACAATTTCGTATCTTTTGTGTTATATTATATCACTTATCTCTATAATCGTGTTTTATAATCGTGCTATTATATCGTATCAGTCACCATCACCCCTATTTAAAATTTAGTCAGTTTAACTTTATCGACAACGTCGTAATCATTCCAAACTTAGAAATTAATCTGAAGCACTTACGTATTTTTTTGGAAACTAAAACCAAAAAAGGTGAGTGAAGGTTGTCCATTTATACTCATTTCCTTTGACTCGAATAGTTTGTTTCGAGCAAAAAGTTTATTATTTTATTTTTAAATGTTTCAATTAAAGAGTTTATTTTAAAAAGTTAAGATATAAAAATATCATTTTATTATTAATAAGTTATTAAAAATATCATTTTTTTTAAAAAATAACTTTTAAACGAAGACTCATTACACAAAATAAATATAATAATTCTTTTAAAAAGTCAAATATTTTAGGATGAGTGAAGTTATCCATTTATACTATTTCCTTTGACTCAAATAATTCTTTCAAAGAGTCAAAGATTTTAGGATATATAACCGCGAAAAGTAGTTTGACATAGCTAGATACGAAGTTTTATATTTCAATACAAATAACTATAATTATA
>CM028383.1:110822374-110860289 GCA_013146195.2 Codonopsis lanceolata | reverse complement strand
ATGTCGCATCACGAGTATCCAACTAAATTGAAGTTGTTGGATTTTGAGTACCGGATGCCTAGATTTGTTGTTTTGAAACATATCGATGATACGTTTGGCGACAAGCAAATGTGACTCCTTTGGATCTGCTTAAAATCTAGCCAAGGCACAAGCGACAAACATAATGTCGGGTCGCTAGCGATAAGGTAAAGAAGTGAACCTATGATTCCTCGATACTTGGTCATGTTCTCTTGCTTTCCCTTTTCATCTTTGTCAAGATGACGGTCGGTAGACATTGGAGTTTCAAATCCTTTGGCTGAATCAAGACCAAACTTCTTGATTAGTTCCTTTGCATATTTGGTTTGGTGATGAAGATTCATACGAAGTACATTTGTATCTGCAGATCTAGAAAATAGGTAAGTTAAGCCCATCATGCTCATCTCGAACTTGCTTTGCATCGAAGCTACTCGAATCTTTTGCCTGGGCTTTGGTTAGTTGATCCAAGATGATGTCGTCCCACATAGATTTGTACGAGAAGAGAATGGCCTTTGTGCTTGAGGATGAATAAAGTAGTGTCGATTCTTCCTCTCAGAATCCTTGTTCAATTAAGAACTTGGATAGAGTTTCATACCAAGCTCTAGGAGCTTGCTTCGAGCCGTAGAGAGCTTTCTTGAGTCGGTAGGCGTGGTCGGTTTATGCGAGTTGACAAATCCGGAGGTTCCATTATACGGTTTCTTGAAGATCACCATTCGAGAAAGGCACTCTTAACATCCATCGATACACTTTGAAGTCCATGAGCGAGGCATAAGCTAGAAAGATTACGATTGCTTCTAGTCTAGCGCGAGGGAGCAAATGTTTCATCAAAGTCAATTCCTTCTTCACATGTCGTACTGAGCAACCAATCTAGCTTTGTTTACGGTGACATTTCCATCTTCATCTCTTTTATTTGAATACCCACTTGGTGCCGATAGTTGGATGATCGATCGGTCTTTGAACTAAACTCCACACCTTACATCTTTCAAAGCTGATTCGACTCTTCTTGCATAGCTTCAATCAGTTATGATCTTCGATAGCTTCATCAATCTTCTTTGGTTCGAGTTAAGATACAAATGCATAAGCAAACAAAGTTTCTTCTCGAATCTTATTTCAAATGCGAACTCTGAATTGAGATCACCAATCATTTGAGAAATGGGATGATCTCCTTCAATAACAGTTGGAGGAAGATCACTTACGGTGGATTCTTCCCAAAGTGCAGGAGTTGGTTGAGAAGGAGATTCACCAAAATTGGTTCGAGAAGAAATAGAGTCTTCAAAACTTTCATTTTAGTGAACAAGAAGGATGAGAGAATGCAAAAGGTGCTTGGGGTAAAACGAGAAGAGATGGGTTCGAGGTTGAGATGAGTTGTTATCGGTATCGGTAGAGGTCTCTTCTCTGGTGAAGGGTTACCGATATTGGAGGATCTGAGGTTGCATTTTCGATAAGGATTGGAAGTAGATGATGTATTTTTACTGTCTCATCATTATCGGAATCATTAGCAACGTTCGAACCATTCTAGGCTCTAACAAGTCATATTCATCAAAAGAAACATGCTGATTCTAAGATTTTTAAGTTAGATTTCTTGAAAATGCGAAATGCTTTTGAATGTTTGGAATACCCAGAAAAATTCCTTAATGCGATTTTGCATCAAATTTTCCTCTATACTCTTTTTCCATTGTAAAGAATAAAACATTCTGTTACTGCCCGAAGATTTTAAGAAATCAATGTTTGGGGATCTTCCTCTCCATATTTCATATGGAGTTTTATTATGAAACTTGTTTACGAGGATCTATTTTGGGTAAAGCAAGCGGTATTGTATACTATACTTGAGAGAAATACTTGGAAGTTTAGCCACTTCGCCAGCATTGTTCTAGCCGCTTCAATCGGTGTTAAATTCTTCCGTTCAGCTACACCATTTTGTTGAGGAATGCCGTACCGGCGGAGAAGTTGTAGGTGATCCATGGTCATCTTGGATACTTTTCTACACCATTGTTTTGAATTGAGTGGTTGTGCGATCTTATGTCACAAATGTCTTCAAGCTTTTGAGTTTGAAGTCTTCTAAAAAGTCGATTGACTAGATCATATGTTTCATCTTTAGATGTCATAGTTTCAATCAAGTGAATCTAGAGTAGTCATCGACTACTACAAGTGTGTACTTGTCTCGAAATCTTGTTTGTTGTAATAGGTCCAAAGAGATCCATATCACGAGGAAGTTGAAGAGGAGTACGTTTGTTGATAAAAGCAGACTTTCTTTTGAAGGAAGACTTGGAAAGTTTTCCTAGTTGACAAGCTTTACAACTACGTCATGATCGGCAAGTAGGTAGACCTTTGACAAGCCCATTTTTGGAGGCTTGGAGAGGTGTTTGAAGTTGAGGTGGTGAGGCAGCTTGTGCCATAGCCGGTGATTTGTTGTCGCGAACATTGTTGGCTACTAGACACGGAGTTTGAGAATCTCCCTAGAAGATTTAAGTCCACGACATAGACTTTTCCTTGTCTATTGCCGGGTCGATATTATGAGCATGATTCACTTGTCTTTGATGAGGCAGGTTGGAGTTGAATTGGCATAGAAGTCCTTTGTCGCTTGAAATTGTGATATGCTCGAGAAGATTGTGCTTTAAACCACTTACTAGAGAAACTTTGTTGATGGAGAGACTTCCTCTAGAAATTGAGCCATATCCAATTGTCTTTCCTCTTGCATTGTCTCAGAAATAGCTGTGGGTCCTTTTGCTTCAGCTATATCGTAAGAAGACTTATGTTCCCGATCATGTGTCTTGAACATCCACTTGTCTAGGTACCGAGATGTCTTTGTTTTCTCGACTCTATAGCCATGAAGCATTCTGTACAAGAGTTAAAGCAAAACAAGGTACCCTTTATATGGGTCCTAAGGATTAGCAACCTTTGCAACCCATACACTTGGAAGAAGATGAGTTAAACGGAGTTGGTTGAGAAGGAGATTCACCAAAATTTGGTTCGAGAAGAAATAGAGTCTTCAAAACTTTCATTTTCTAGTGAACAAGAAGGATGAGAGATCTGTAAAGGTGCTTGGGGTAAAAAGAAGAGATGGGTTCGGGGGTCAACGGATGAGTTGTTATCGGTATCGGTAGAGGTCTCTTCTACGGTGAAGGGTTACCGATATTGGAGGGATCGAAGTTGCCGTTTTCGATAAGGATTGGAAGAAGATGATGTATTTTTACTGTCTCATCATTATCGAGAATCATTAGCAACGTTGAACCATTCTAGGCTCTAACAAGTCATATTCATCAAAAAGAAACATGCCGATTCTAAGATTTTTAAGTTAGATTTCTTGAAAATCGAAATGCTTTTGAATGTTTGGAATACCCAGAAAAATTCCTTAATGCGATTTTGCATCAAATTTTCCTCTATACTCTTTTCCATTGTAAAGAATAAAACATTTACAGTAGAAGATTTTAAGAAATCCAATGTTTGGGGATCTTCCTCTCCATATTTCATATGGAGTTTTATTATGAAACTTGTTTACGAGGATCTATTTTGGGTAAAGCAAGCGGTATTATTATTACGCTTGAGAAATACTTCGGAAGTTTAGCTTACGCGGCATTGTTCTAGCCGCTTCAATCGGTGTTACGTTCTTCCGTTCGGCTACACCATTTTGTTGAGAATGCGGAGAGAAGTTGTGGGCGATCCCATGGTCATCGATACTTTTCTACACCATTGTTTTTGAATTGATTTAATGCGATCTTATGTCACAAATGTCTTCAAGCTTTTGAGTTTGAAGTCTTCTAAAAAGTCAGTGACTAGATCATATGTTTCATCTTTAGATGTCATAGTTTCAATCCAAGTGAATCTAGAGTAGTCATCGACTACTACAAGTGTGTACTTGTCTCGAAATCTTGTTTGTTGTAATAGGTCCAAAGAGATCCATATGCGAAGTTGAAGAGGTACGTTTGTTGATAAAAGCAGGACTTTCTTTTGAAGGAAGACTTGGAAAGTTTTCCTAGTTGACAAGCTTTACAACTTCGTCATGATCGGGAACAAGTAGGTAGACCTTTGACAAGCCCATTTTTGGAGAGCTTGGAGAGGTGTTTGAAGTTGAGGTGGTGAGGCAGCTTGTGCCATAGCCGGTACTTTGTCGCGAACATTGTTGGCTACTAGACACGGGTTTGAGAATCTCCCTAGAAGATTTAAGTCCACGACATAGACGTTTCCTTGTCTATTAGGTCGATATTGTAGAGCATGATTCACTTGTCTTTGATGAGGCTTTGGTTGGAGTTGAATTGGCATAGAAGTCCTTTGTCGCGAATTGTGATATGCTCGGAAGATTGTGCTTTAAACCACTTACTAGAGAAACTTTGTTGATGGAGAGACTTCCTCTAGTAATTGAGCCATATCCAATTGTCTTTCCTCTTGCATTGTCTCAGAAAATAAGCTGTGGGTCCTTTTGCTTGACTATATACGTAAGAAGACTTACGTTCCCAGTCATGTGTCTTGAGCGACCCTTGTCTAGGTACCGGATGTCTTTGTTTTCGACTCTATAGCCATGAAGCATTCTGTACAAAGAGTTAAAGCAAAACAAGGTACCCTTTATATTGGGTCCTAAGGATTAGCAACCTTTTGCAACCCATACCTTGACCTTGAGAGAACTAGGTCTCGGATCTTGGAGTGAACCTTAGCGAGGCATTCGGTGCCGAGATGGCCTAAGCAATGACAAGAATGACATAAATGGAAAGACCATGAGAAGCTGTAGCGACTTCAATGAAGAGTGCTTATGATCATTTCTTTTCTTGAACATTCATTTTTGGTTCGGCTTGCTTGTTGACGGTAGACTTAATTGGTTTCTTCCGACTCTTCCTAGGTAGGTTACCAACGGACTTAGCTTTAGCTTTTCGGTGAGAACCTTTTCGGGAGGATTCGGTAGAATACCTTTAAGTTTACCTTCAACGGAGTAAAGCATCTTTACTGTTTCATAGACAAACTTGATGATTACGGTAGAGGTTTAGCAAGTCTACCGTCGGAGACTTTGCCTTGGCATATGGTCGTTGGGTAGACTTCACTTTCTACCGATTGCACTCTCGAGATTTCTTATTTGAGTCGATCATTTTGGCTTTTCCTTTGTGAACTTTAGGGTAAACATAAGGAACACTTGAGTAACCAAGGCCTTGCTTCCATGTATTTCCAAATGTCCGTTTAGAGAAAGATATATCATTAGCGATTTCGGAGGATTCTCCTTTCTCTTTGTGACGAAGAGATTGTCGGAAGAGATACATCTGAATATCCTATGCCTGTTTTATCATTGCTAGATTTTTGGTTTGTAAGGATTTCTTCAAATGCATCCTTGGAACTATTCCAGGAGTCAATTGTCTTTTGCAAGGCAATTTTCTCTCGGTCTAGTCCTTTGATGTGCTCAGTCAAACAATCAATTTTGTCATGAAGAAATTTGTTTTCTTCCATCAGTTTGATATTATCTTGTTGACAGCTATTGAGTGTTTGAATCTCAGCTGCCATCAAAGATTTCTCAACTGTAAGTTTCTCACAGTTCTTGGCCAGTTTAACGTAGGCTACTCTAAAGGAATTAAATTCTTCAAGCATATCCTGATTATCCTTGAGAAGTTCTTCCTTCTTGAAGTTATCCTTCTTTGGTTTCATTTTTGTCCAAAGGACTTGATGAAACTACAACTTCATTTTCGAGTCATAGGTAGGACATGAATCATGAGCTATTAAGCATATGTTAGCTTGCTCACAATCCTCTTCCTCCTCTTCGAATCGGTTTCAAACCATGTAGCAACTTTGTTTATCTTTTATATCTTCACCAACATACCCTTTTGTTTTTGAAATTTTCTATAAGAGGGTTTTCGGTATGCTTCAAATTTTGGCTTAGGACATTTTGAGGCAAAATGACCAGGTTTCCTACAGTTATAACACACAAGCTCTTCCTTAGATGAGCTTTCACCAATTTTCCTGAAAGGTTGTTGGTGAGTGTTCTTCCTTCCATATTTTGCAAATTTTTGAAAACGTTTAACAAACATAGCGAATTGTTCATCGGATAAAAAATCATTTTCACTGGAAGAAGTAGTAGGTTTGTTTTCAACAATGATTTCTTCTTGGACCATGGTGGCAGACACGTTACGGCTGCTTGTCTTGCTCTAGAGCTTGATTTACTTCAAGTTCATAAACCTTTAAACTTGCGTAGAGACTACGAAGAGTCATCTCGTTTAAGTTTTTAGATTCTTTCATAGCCGTGGTCTTCACATGCCATAAGCTACCTAGAGAGCCTAGAAACCTCATGTTCATTTCCTTTTTTGTCATCGTCTTACCAAGAGAAAACAACTATTTATTACCTCCTTGAATCGATCGTATGCTTGTCTCAAGGTTTCCTTAGGATCCTTTTTGAAAGAATCAAAGCTATGGATGTATGTATATTTTACATTTGTCTCTTGTGTCTTGGTCTCCTTCCAAGTATTCTACAAGAGCTTCCCACATCTCTTGCGGTTGTACATCGAATCACTTCTTTGGTAGGTGCTTGTATCTAGAGATTTGGTGATTATATTGATTGCTTTTTGTCAAGTTCAACCGACTTTCTATCGTCCTCTGTCCATTCGATTCTTCTTTAGGAACTTGCGGGGTTCAGCGATGGAGGCTAGAAGATTTGCCTTCATTGGTACATGTTGACTGCGGTGACACATTTCCATAATCTGTTGTCAATAGAGTTCATGAATCTCATTACTTTATCCTTCCATACATCAAAATGTCCTTCGTCCAATATTGGGACGTGGTTAGCATTAGATGTAGGCAGCATATAGTGTGTTTGTGCCATTATGTCGTATCTCTCAAGAGTTTAATCTTGGAAAAACTTGTTTTCGAAGAGTAAGGCTCGATACCAATTGTGGGTCCCAATGAGCACAATAATAAGCTAGAAGGGGGGTTGAATAGCTTATTAACACTTTAAAACTTTTAAGTAAGTTCCTTGAAAGTTACTTGCAATCTATGAAAAGAATCAAGTAGCGGAAGACCTTCAAGAAAGTTGTTCAGTGCCGATAAGGACTACCGGTAGACCTTTTCAGATTACTTAAGTTACTGCTCGAAATGGATGAAGTAAACAATGAAATTGAGCGGTTCAATAATTAAGCAGACGAGAAGGAAATAACACAAGTATTTTGGGATGGTTCACACTATAATGAGTGCTACGTCCACCACCAAGGCGATCAACCTTGGATTTAAATTGTGCACTATGTTTTCCACTTAGATCAATTACAAAGAATATCCCTAATGGATCGTGTACAAAATATTGACTTGTGTTTGGGTCTAGGAATTAAATATCTGTAAATACAAGATATTAAATTAGATGCAGTATAGTTAATGGAAGTAAACAACAAGAAGAATAAAACAATAAATGTTGAAGAACGACTTCTTGTTGTTGACGAGGACTTCTAGATCTGTTGAGGATCTATTGAATGCTTGGTGAAAGACTTGGAGTTGTGTAGATTGAGCAATTCTTTAAGTGTTCGATTGATTACATGCGATTCTCTTTGTTCCGATCTTCAATGGCGATATTTAAAGCAGGTGCACTTCAAAGATCCGTTGGAGAAGCGAAGACTTCAACGGCTCTTTTCATAAATGCATTAAATGCATGGGGGTCGATCAAGAATTTCGTCTTCACGGATAACTAGAGCGATAATCATTTACGAGATCTTCAAAAAGGTGGGCGATTTGGTGTCGAGATCGAGATGAAGCGAAAGTAGGGGCGATGCGCTTTCTTGCTTTACATTCGGGGCGAAAAGTATATTTGCTTTTCGGAAAGTTGCTTTCGGCGGCTTGACATGTCGAGGAAAAGACTTGGATTAATTCAAATATCATATGGGAATAAGTTTGAATTAATCCGGCTAGCTGATACGGAGCGGACACGTAGAAGCGGATCATTTGGACACGAGGTCTACCGATCTTAAGCTTTGGCGGTCTTAGGTGAAGCGGAGAAGTGGTCTTTCGATGTTCTGAAAAAGTCCTACAAAAACTATACAAGGCAAAGTTCTATACCACGGTTGCCACGCTAATCGATTAGCCACTGAAGTATAAAACTAATGTAATGTACTGATCAGATATAAATTTAACATAAGAATCAACAATCATCATATTCAAGAACATAACAGTAGCATCATAGTCTATACATATTTAGAGCCCATAAATAACGGAACACGGATCCAATCTGATGCTGGAAAACAAACCAAACAAATGGAAGAACTATACAAGTGCACAGACCCTAACGGCCAACTCAAATCATTTGGAATAAGATGTGTGTTTGACAACAAAACCAATTAAACACCAGGGCAAACTAATCAAAGTTTATGCAAGATAACAAAACCATGAAATTTCAACCATGATTGCAACCCTAAGTGCACTCTCAATACCATGGCGCTGTTACAATGTTTTGTAGAAATCAATATTCTCTCATTTTATAAAGAAAACTAGAATGACAACAGAACCAATTAAACATTAGGGCAAACTAATCGAAGTTTATGCAAAATAACAAAAGCATGAAATTTTAACCATGCTTGCAAACCCAAGTGCACTCTCAATACCATGACGCTATTACAATGTTATGTAGAAATCAATATTATCTCATTTTATAGACAAAACCAGAATGCTACATAATTGATTATATACAGATCGATTGACACGGGTAGAGAAAGCTAAATATGTAATGTACTCAATTCGCATAATCACAATGCTACATAATTGATTATAAACAGATCGATTGATACGAGTAGAGAAAGCTAAATACGTAATGTACTCAATTCACAAAATCAGGTTCTAACATAGAATATACAATTGGGAGTTAAATCAATTCACATATTCAGGTTCAAAGTATGGAGACTCGAGTAATTCAGGCATTTCATCAAACATCTGTGCTCACATAGGCTAGGGAGAACCAGAGTAATACTTGAGTCCTATTCATGAAATATCTATGCTCACATAGGCTGCGGAGAAACAAAGTAGGTTCTAAGTATGGAGATGAGTGCCTCAATTAAAATCAAGCAAAGCTTACCTCGCAACTTCGATGTTGTTCCCTGGTTCTACTTGGCTGCCTCTGCTACACCTTCTCTGAAGACATAAATCATGAAAATAAAGAAGAAGGGAAGGAGATTGAGTTTGATTCTATTAAGAATGGAAAACGGGAGACTCCATTGTAACCGGCAATCTAATGTCGGGATACTCTGTATACCAAAACGATGGGTAAGTACGAAGTCGCTTTGATTTGGTGGCTGAATTACAAATTTAGCCTTCATTTGATGTTTGCGGTTCATATCATGGAGGGGTTTTTGGCCCAAAACATAAGATAGATTTACTTATTTGGCCTTAAAAAAATATCCAAACTTGACTTGTTTGACCTTATATTAATTGTGTATGGTTTATTAGGTTTAGGGGCACTTTTGTCTATCAATTAAATTATAAGAAACAACTTTCACTTTCATAGGAAGAGAGAAGAGAGAAGAGAGATATATTGTCCCTTTGACACTAAGTTAAGCAGTATCAACTCGTGCCAGGATACTATATATAGCAAACTGAGCTTGACATCCAGACCATAATAGCTAGCCAGACACAAACATACAATATAATGCAAACCAAGCAGTAGATTATTGGTCATTGTCAAGACACCTATGTATTAAAATCTATAATTGTCTAGAACTAGCATTACCAAACTTTGATCGAGATTGTCAATCATACAATATAATATATATATATATATATATATATATATATTGTAACACCCCGCTCCTTCATTATCTCGGTTTGCGTGCTATACTTGCACTTCTTCTTTTGTCGATGGTATGTTTGGTTGCGAGAGGATCTAGATATTTTTGAGAGACCATATTAAGACCAAAACATAATTAAGAGACTCCATATAGTTGTTGACTTGCTAAAGTCACAAGTCGTGACTCGACGATAGTCGAATACGGCAGCGATTGAGGGTTTGCTTATGCTTTGTGTTCGTGACCTCGGTTTGGGTCCTAGACCTCTTTAAGATGATTTATTAACAAGTTTAGATGCATTATATTTCAAGTTGGAGGTGTTCCTTAAGTCTATCGATGATTTGGAAGTTTCGGAGATAGCGTTCGTCTCTATCGCGTAGTTCGGGAATCGAGTCGCGTAATCGTCTCTCCTTTGGGATTCTTATTTCCCTAGTTGTTATTCAACTTTCTAGAAGTATTTAAGCTTCTTCATTAGCCCTTAGACTTGTCTTAAAAGTCTCCTTTCATTGCTCGTTCGATTGTGAGTTCATTCGCCGTTCCGGTTGCACGTTGTTGCACCCCTTCCCGGTTTCGCTCCGAGTTGTTTCGGGAGTTCTTCGGGTGTGTTTCTGACTTGTTTTGAGTTGGTTTAGACCCTAGAATGGTTGCCCATAAGTTTGGGACCATTTAGAACATGTTTGGACCAAGTTTTGGAGGTTCGAGGCCGAGGCGCCCCCGCCTGGCACCTTGCGAGGCGCCCGCCTCAAGCATCGAGAGCATTATTATCTTTGAGCCCGAGCGGCCGCATGGAGAGGAGTGAAGCGCCCGCCTCAACCTCAGGATGCTGTTACGGGATTTTTGCCCTGTTTTGTGTTTGGACGAATTATACCTATTCTACCTTCATTAAACCCCCTCTAAACCCTTCCTAACCTCTCATACTTAACCCTAAACATGTCCTAACATTATTTGGGAGTTAATTAAAGTTAGATTAGTGATTGATTAGTCCTAATCTCTACTAATTGTACTTGGGAAAAGTCTATTGTGCCCTTATTGTTGTGGAAGTATAAATAGCCTAACCTCTTCCCAATTCAGCCAAACCCTCTTCATTTCTCATCCTCCACATACGTAAAATAGAGAGAGAGAGTCCAAGGGAGATTCAAGCCCTAGCTTCCTTCTCTCTTCGATCCAAGACGATCCACCCACTCGATTGCCTTCAAACTTCGGAATCTTGAAGCCCTCGACGAGTAGAACAACTTCACCGATCGGATTTGTGTTCTCTTGAGTTTTCACTCAAGCTAGGTAAGTTACTTCCTTTTGATTTTAGTTCATTGGCCCTAAGGAAAACAATCTATATGCTATTTGTGGGCAATGAACACTTGTTATGCTATGTTTGCCCAATTTTGGGGATTTTTGGAAGTATAACTTGTAAGAGCAATTGAAGAGTGGTTTTATGATTGTTGAAGTGCGTGATTACTCTTCATTATGTGTTTCTAGGCTTATGAGCATGCTAGAAATCATGTCCATATGTTATTTGAGTTCATTGGGGAAATATGCCTAATTTGTGAATTTTTAGAGGTATGAACTTGTTAATGCCTTGAGGAGGATGTTTTGAATGATATTGTGTGTTGGGAGAAATGGGTTATCCCTTTGTTAAGATTTTGTGAATTTTAGGGCTTGGGAATCAAGTCCAAATTATTTTGGAATTTGTTATAAAGTGAAGAGGATGATTCATGTTGGGTTTGTTATGAATTTGAGGGCTTGAGAATCAAGCCCGAACTATTGGAGAATTATTGTTAATTGACGTGGGTGCAAATGTTGAGATTGATGAATTATGTAAATAATGAAACCTAGCGTTTAGACTCAACGGAGTCGAAATAAGTTCAATAATGTGTTAAAGAACTCGGGTCAAAATCCTACAACATTTGGGTTTCGTTTGACTATGATTATAATGGTTTTTGGGTTGTTAGGCTTGGGAATCAAGCCCGAATGAACTTTGGGATTTTGTAGTATATATGAATGAAATGTTTAATTGTGGGGCTATGAAACACATAAAGAATGGAATCTAGAATTAGACTCAACGGAGTCATTGCGAGGCCAATAATGTGATAACAAGGCTTTGGTTGAGACCCTACGATGTTCGGGTCTCGTTTGCTTATGTTTGTGCGCACCCGAGTATCTCGTTGTGTCCAATGGAGACACTCATGTTATAGAGACCTATTGGGAACTTGTTTAGAGCGCGCTTGTAGAGCACGGAGTATTAGAGACCAACCCATGGTCTCGAGTACTATTTAATAATGGTTATTCGATGAATTCACTATAAGGAATTTAGTCGCGAGGATATGAAAATACTATGCGGGATTTAGACTACTGTGGTAGTCTTGTCATTCACGAGTGGTCTTGAGGATGTCGATTACAAACGACGAGCGGGACTTGGGTTGAGTCCGATGTGCCTATAAGTGAAGCTTAAAGCTAAGTCTTGATTTGCGGTTGTTCTTAGACTAAATTATAGTCTTGATTTAATCTTGAGTAGAGAACTATAGTAGACCTCACGTTGTGATTTATTGAGCTATAAACTATTCATGAATTGGTTATGACTTGAGGATCATGAATACCTCAATATGTGGTTTGAACTAAACTTACAAGTTAGTTGAATATGTAAAGTGTGTACAATTATGTGCATTGTTTATTGGGTTTTGTAGAGCATTATGACCTACTTGAATTGATAAGTTCTTTTATGAGGGACTTGGTCCTTATTGGTTTATCCAAGTAAATATCTACTTGAGCATCTTGATTTGAGTCCATGGCCTTGGTCGCTTTTGTCGGCAATGGGACGATTCATAGCCTTTGGAAACATTCGCTATGAATCGCCGCATTGGTACCCTTTCTCCTCACTATATGGCCAATAGTGGGATGCTTATTCGTCGTTCATAAGTATTTGATCTTTTTTTCATTGCTCGTTCGTCTCTTATGTTTAGTTGGTCTCTTATGTTTATTCGGGTTTGGGATGCCTATGGCCTTGATCAGTGATAGGGGAACTCATTTTTGCAACAGGTTGGTGGAGGCCTTGGTCAAAAAGTATAACATCACGCATAAGGTATCTACCGCCTATCATCCCCAAACCAATGGCCTGGTAGAAGTTTCCAATACGGAAATCAAGTCCATCCTCGAAAAGACCGTAAACCCGAATAGGAAAGATTGGAGTCTTAGGCTGGAGGATGCTTTGTGGGCTTATCGTACGACTTACAAGACACCCTATTGGTATGTCCCCATACCGATTGGTGTTTGGGAAGCCATGTCACTTGCCCGTTGAATTAGAGCACAAAGCCTTTTGGGCAATCAAAAAGTTCAATATGAACTTAGACGGGTCCGGTGAGGAAAGAAAACTGCAATTGAATGAACTTGATGAAATCCGGAGAGAGGCGTATGAAAATAATTTGTCTTATAAAGAACGAGCAAAAGCGTGGCACGATAAAATGATTTTGAGGAAAGAATTTAAGGTAGGTCAAAAAGTCCTCTTGTTTGATTCCCGCTTGCGCTTGTTTCCTAGAATTGAGGTCCTGTGGACCGGTCCTTATTTGGTGAGGGAGGTATTCCCACATGGTGCGGTTGTGATCTCCAGTCTCTCCGGAAACCAAGATTTTAAGGTAAATGGGCAAAGATTAAAGCCCTATTTTGATGGGGGAGAAGTTAATGTAGAGGATGTGGAAATGATGGATCTCTACGATCCTAAGTATGATTGATCCTTATGCTATGCCGGGGGCTTTCCCGGCATTTGGTCTAGCTAAAGACGGTAAAGAAGGGCGGCTTACCGGGAGGCAACCCGGGGTTTTCGTTTTTATTTTTGCTTTATTTATTTCTCTTTATTTTATTTCTGTTCACTTTATTTTTATGAAATTGGTGCTACTTAGGTATTTTTGTGTGTAGTGTTGTGCAGGAAAAAGCAAGGAGGGAGAAATTTTGTCAGAGCTCCAGGCGGCCGCCTCATCATACTCCAGGCGCCCGCCTCAACTTCAGGATGGGAGGCCGAAAATTGCAGAGTTGAGGCGCCCGCCTCATTAATCTTCATGCGCCCGCCTCAACTGCAGGATCGGGGGCAAAAATTTTCAAGTTTGAGGCGCCCGCCTCATTACATTCCATGCGCCCGCCTCAACTTCAGTGAGGGAGACCAAGTTGCCGCATTTGAGGCGCCCGCCTCATTCATCTTCATGCGCCCGCCTCAACTTGTAATGGGGACAAACAGATTTGAGGCGCCCGCCTCATTACATTCCATGCGGCCGCCTCGATCTGCATAAAAATTGCGCAGCTCAAGATTTGAGGCGCACGTCATGCGCCCAAGGTCGAAATTGGGGGAGTCTGACCCATGATAGGAATTGCACGGGTTAAAACCAAGTCCGGGTCGGATTGGGTATGATTTGGGTCGAGAATTTAAAGAAGTTAAAATGCTGGAGACCCTCCCAAAAACAAACGCACACTCAGCTCTCTCTCTCCTCTCCGTTCTCTCTCCAACTAAGAAATCCGGCCACTCTCCTCTATTAATTCCGGCGACTTCCTCCATCTTCCACCCTCCTTCTCACCACACTCCTGTTACAAAAGTTTTCCCCCTCTCCCTAAGCTTTCAGATTCACCAAACATTACCCAATTCCGGGCACCTTCATCTAAAACCCTTGAGTTTTCCGGCGAGATTTTGAAGATTCCGGCGAACTTTTGCAGATTCCGGCAGAGTTCAAATTTTCCGGCCACAATTTTTCCAGATTTTGTTTTCATCAAGGTTAGGAATTTCTTTACCCATTCCTTGTGGTTTCCAATTGTGTTGAAGATTGGGTTATTTTGCTTGAAATATTACTATTGCTTGAATTGAACATGGGAAACACAAAGGACCAATCGAAAAAAGGAGGAAGAAAATCCAATGAATCCCGGAAAAAACAAAGACATGATGAGAGTACGTCTAGTTCCCCTCCCCTTGGAACCCTTCTCCGTAGTGAGGACCCCCATGACTCCTCCCGGTTCAATTATTACTTGTCCCAAAATTATTTCTACTTCCATTCGAATAGGGCCATAATTGCTGAAAGAAAGTTTAACATAGGATCCTTTGGCCTTACTGAGAAATTTGGGTTTAGAAGTTGGCAACGTTTTTGTGATGAGCCAAGGGAGGAAGGGAACAGTTTGGTGGTTAAAGAATTTTACTCGAACATGAATCAAATCCCCCCGGTGCCAGGACATTCCTATGTGAGGGAGAAGACGATAAGATTCCGGAGTGAGACATCAATAGGTTCTACGGACTTCCTAGGGTGACTCGAGAGGATTGTGAGTATGTGCGAGCTATGCATGGCGATTGGCGGGTATATTTTGCGGATGTGGAGAGGACTTTGGAGGGCAACCAACTTCAATGGACCAACAAACCGGATGGTTCGCCCAAGTTTGTGATTGAAACTCAGTTTAATCTGGTGGCAAAGGGGGTTAATAAATTTGTGTGTTCGAGGTTGCTTCCGACTTCGCAGCATGTGAAGGGTCCGTGGAATCATGCGGTACTCATTCATCTGATTATCAACGGTGGATTTATTTCTGTGGGGCATATTATTTCAGAACATATGCAAGATGTGGGAGCAAGCAAACGGAATGGGTTTCCGCATCACGATCACCGACACGGGTTTGGTCAAGGCTGCGGGTGTTCGGTGGAATTTTGGGGGCGACAGAGTGAAGATCATTAGGCCCATATCTCGAGATTCCCTTGAAAGCAATAAGAGGGAAGTAAGAGGGATGAATGTTCGAATTGTCGAGGAGCAGGTTGAGGAAGAGGCTGAGTTTGAAGAAGAGGAGGATGACGATGCAGATGATGACTATATGGAGGAGGCTGAGGATGTTGATTCTGGGGCTGCGAGTCTGGGTGCTAGTGGTGTGAATCAGTTGATTGCTCGTATGGATAGGCAGTTTGCTATCTCTATGGATCGCCAGGAGCAGATTCACGGTTATTTGGTGCGCATGGCACCACAAAGATGATGATGGGAGATGGCGAGTTGGCCATTCCCAAAGAGCGCCTCACAGGTCCGTGGGACTATCGCTCGAGCCGCCTCAGTAGTGCCGAGAGGTATCCCTATCCCTGTCTCACTTCTATTTTACTTTTGTGATGCATATGGGACTATGCATGATTTAGTGAGGGGGTGGGATGCATGTGCTTGTTGGTTGTTGTATTTGTTCAGTTTGGATTAAAAAAAGAAATAAATAAAAAATTAACAAAAAAAAAAGAAAGAAAAGAAAAGAGAGGCTAAGTGAAAACCCGAGAGGGCGCTTAGGCAAAAGGAGAGAGTGTGAAGAAAGAAAAGAAAAGAGAGGCTAAGTGAAAACCCGAGAGGGCGCTTAGGCAAAAGGAGAGGGTGTGAAAAAAGTAAAATAAAAAATATAAAAAAAATGAAAAAAAAATATGAGAGTCTAGGTGAAAACCGGAAACGGCACCTAGGAAAAAGGTGAGTGAGTGAATCCCTTTCCATCTTTTATATCACCGGCGTTGAAGTCATAAGGGAGGATTGGAGCATCGGGTAGGTTTATTTATTTTTGGTGTAGGAGGTTTGGTTTAGAGGTGTTAGGATAGAAAATCCTCGGTTTTTCTTTTTGGTGATATAAGGGGGTGTTGGTGTGATTCACGAGGTAAGTCTTTGCTTCGACATAGACTTTATTTTTGAGGGAGTAGTAGTGCGAGAATAGCGTGGGGGAAACTTAGGACATATTTAGTTCCCCCTAGCTTTTTGTTGTGTGGGCCTTAGCTTGGATGTCCCGTTTTTGCATCATTGGAGCTGGGGTCGAGCTAAGGCCATTGGTATCATTGCTATTGTTGGAGTGATAAGGAGCGGAGTTCCATTCTCCGAATACGTTGTTTGAGTAGGGTTGTGTTTGTTGACTGATGATTTGGAGGGTTAGAGGAGATTAGGGGTCATTTTCCTCCCATGCTACGCTGATTAGACCGGTGCTTAGAGTGGGGATAGGATATTACTCAGGGACGAGTAATGGTCTAAGCGTGGGGGAATTTGATGTGGTGGATTTCATTATATGTAATTCCCTAATTTTCTAGACATTTTATTATTATTTTAATGTATTTTAGTTTATTTTGATGTAATTTTGAGTAGTTTATGAATTGGTAAGTTTTTAGGGAACTTTTGTAATTTTGAGACATATTTTGAGTATTTTGTGGTGTCCCTGCAAAAGTTTATTAATGAGGAAGGATAAAATTGCTAGTATCAGAAGTGCAGGGACCAAACTGTCAACAGATGAAAGTGCAGGGACCAAACTGTCAAAAGATGAAAGTTCTAGGATCAGATTTCAAAAGCAGCAGAGTTCGAGAATCAAAAGAGAAAAGTTGGAGGTTCAGGGACCAAAGTGAAAGTTAAGAATTTGGTAACTAGTTATTTTTGGGTAATAGATGGTAGGAGTATTTGGATATCTTTTAGTAAATATTCTATTTCCTTTTCCTTGGGAGATTTTTCCTTTTTAGTTTAGAATTAGGTTTTAGGAACAAGTATATATACTTGTTTCAACTTCAAAATTAGGATCTTCTTCTCCTACGAATTTTCTCTAGAGATTTTATCTGTTTTCATGGAAGCTTAACTACATTGCTTTGGATTTGAATCCCGAACCGTTTGTTTAATTCAATTGAGGTATTAATTTCTCTACACCTGAATCCCTATTCATAGTTTTACTTGCTTTATAATTGCTAGATTGATTTTTAGGGTTTTGAGATTTGATCATCCTCTTCTCCCTTGCAATTGATTTAATGCTAGTCTAATCTTAAGTCTGTGTCAGATTAGGATTTTACACAAGTAGCATCTTTGAGATTTATGCATGTGTCATGGTAAATTGAAAAGGGGGATAAAACTAGATTTCGTTCTATTTGCAAAAGAATAGAGGATTCCTTGATCTTAATTTCTCAAGGTTTTATCAATCGCTATTGTGAACCTAGATTGTGTCAGTTAGGTTTAGGTAATGATTAGGGAAATAAGTGAGTGTGTCACTGCTTATAACCATTAATAAGGAAGAAATAGGGATTGAAATACATCTCGGATCAAGTGAATATGGAGGAAGAGAGAGAAATTATACCGATGATATTGGATTGATAAACGGGGACGGAGACAAATCTGAAGTGCTAGTCTTTAATTGTTTACAACTTAGTTTTAATTCCTGTCCTAGGTAGTTAATAATTCATAAATCAAACCCCCAATCTTGTCAAGTGACAATTGTGCAACCGAATAACCGTTCTTCAGTGGATCGACCCTGGACTTGTCCTAGTTGCAGTTCTGTAGCCGAGTCTTGTCTTGGAAATTAATTTGTAGGCGTGCGACTTTAGCCTGTCAATTTGTAAGATGATTTCTATGATTGTTAAAGTATATGATTGTTCTTCATCTTGTGTTTCTAGGATTATGAGTATGCTAGAAATCATGTCCATATGTTACTTGGATTTATTATGAAAGTATACATAAGTTTGGGAATTTGGATGTGTGATCTCATTAGGTAATATGAGTATGACCATTTAATTGAAATTATGTGAATTATAAGATGGGTATATGATTATGTTGGGTTTTATGAATTTTAGGGCTTGATAATCAAGCCCGAATTATTGGAGGAATTGTTGTTAATTAAAGTGGGTATTAATGTGTAGGATGATTTGGATGATGTTGTGTGTTGGGAGAAATGGGTTATCCCTTTCTTAAGGATTTTATAAACTTTGGGGCTTGGGAATCAAGCCCGAATTATTTTGGAATTTGTCATAAATTGAAGAGGATGATAATGTTGGGATTTATGGAATGTGTAAATAATGAAACTTAATAGTAAGACTCAACGGAGTCATTTTAAGTTCAATAACATGTTAATAACCGTTGGGATGAATTCTACGATGTTCGGGTTTTGGTAGGTCATGATGGTGAGCACCCGAGCATCTCGATTGGTGTCCAATTGAGACACTTATAATATAGAGATTTATTAGGGGATTTATTTGGAAGTGTGCTTGGGAGAGCACGGTACATTAAAGGCCAACCTATGGTCTCGAGTATGGTTGAAAAATAATTATTGAGTGAGTTCTCACTTTTGGGAAACGATCGGTTGTGCATGAACGTATTTGTGGGTTATGACTACGGTGTAGTCTTTGGTTTGATTTCAAGTAGAGGTCCCTTATAGACCTCATAATATGATTCTCGGTGAGTTTATACTATTCTTGATTTATTTGGTGACTTGAGATCTTTTAAGATTAATTGGCTGTGAGCAATGTATTTACCTTGACTTGATTTATGGTAGAGAATAATAACCTATTTGGTCGAATGAGTTCGCTCTTTTCGAATTCATTCCTTATTTGTTTATATTGAGTAAATACATACTTGAGCATTTGGTCGGACGGGTTCGCTCTTGTCGAATCTGATCCTTATTTGGTCTTTACGAGTAAACATCTACTTGTGCATTGCATTAAGTCCAATTGGCACTATTTGGTTTGATTTTTATGTCAGGGTGGGACGATACATCGCCTATACGAATCGTCAAATTCGTATTCGCTATGGATCGCCGTACCTGGGACCTCACACACCCCTCCATTGTAGGCCGCAATGGGGAAGTAGCCCCTTTGCCGTAACAATACGTGCGACACGGGCTGCTATCAGCCGGCGGAGTTCGGTATATCGATGCGAAGACACGAGCAGCGTAGTCACGATATTGTATAACAGTGTTTTTCTTGCAGGAGCTACGTAGCGTCCGGGCCCCTAACATATCCTATTGTGATGTTTAATACTCGCTTTATATGAATAACGTGCTAAGTGCAAATTTGTGATCATTTGAGGGTTAGACCCATGGTTTTATTATTGAGGACTAGGCCACATTCTGGTTGTACATGATTATTGTTGGTATACTATTAAGATGCCCTGATTTTGTACTTGCTTGTGCATTATGCCATGCCACGTCATGCTATGCCATACAATTGCATTTAGTAACTTACTGGGTCATTATGACTCATTTCGTGTGTTTGTTTTCCTTAGTTTTGCAGTAAGCTCGTTAGTGCGCTTGCAAGTGCTTGTTGGATAGCAGGTGGTCTTCCGGGCAATAGCTTGGTGTTATTATTATTATTGTATTTATCATCTTGTGAGATACGGATGTAAAGTTATGTAAACTTTACTTGGGTAGTTATGTTAGTATTTTATCGTATTATTTTGGGAGCCGACTTGTTTGGTCGAGCTATTGTATTTATTTAGAAGTTTATTCCGTGGTCTTCCCGAGCAAGGTTTTAGCTCGCGTGTCTTAGTGTTGTTGTTATTGTCATCTCCGACGACTTTAGTCGAGAGACTTGGGTTTAGTTGCTAGTATTTAAATATCTTATTCATTAAGTTGATTTGTCCCTCCGGCATGTTGTAGTCGTTGAGTGGTTGTTACCAGGTTGGTATTTGTTGATTCGCCGATCTTTGGTTGCCGATAGTTTGTTGCCCGTGCGCAATGTTGCGTCACGCGAGTCGTAGATTTGTCGAGAGATAGTCGTCTCTCAGCCTTGTACTCCTTAGTTTATAATTATGAGCATGGATTCCACTTATGATTTACTTTCGTAGATTTTAGTTTTTGGTTATTCTGTATCGCCGTTATGGTCTTACATTCCTGTTTCGAGCTAGTCAGCTCATCGTTTTGACTTGCACCATTATGTTAGCAGGCCCTTCTTCAAATGCGCGGAACAAACTCCTAAAATCCGGATCCTCCCTGTAGTACTCCCAAATAAACTGAAATCCTAACAGTCTGACCTCCATGACTGCCAACATCGCGTACCTCCTTGATAGAGCGTCTGCCACGACATTGCTCTTTTCTTCCTTGTATCTCGGCGAGAAATTGAATGACTGGAGAAACTCTACCCACTTTGCGTGTCTTGGTTTCAACTTGTGCTGACCATGGATATACTTTAGAGCTTCATGATCCGAATGAAGAAGAAAGTGAGTTGGTCTCAGGTAGTGATTCCAATGATCCAAAGCTCGAACAATGGCGTAGAATTCTTTATCGTATGTCGAGTAGTTCAACCTCACGCCACCTAACTTTTCGCTAAAGAATGCCACGGGCCGCCTTCCTTGAATCAACACTGCCCCGATGCCCACGCCACTTGCATCACATTCTACTTCAAACGGTTGCGCGAAGTCGGGCAAAGCCAGTATTGGCGTCTCGCATAGCTTGTTTTTAAGTGTCTCGAATGCCTTTTATGCGATCTTTGTGTTGATTCTCATGTTAGATTTATATCTGTTCAGTTCATTACATTTAGTTTTATACTTCAGTGGCTAATCGGGCTGCGTATCGATTAGCGTGGCAACTGTGTATAGAACTTTGCCTAGTATAGTTTTTGTAGGACTTTACAGGTTCAGCGGAAGACCTCTCCACATGCTTCATCGGAAGACATGCTTAAAGCTCACAATCGGCAGACCTTGTGTCCACCTAGTTTCTTATGACGTGTCCTGTCCAGCAAAGACTCATTGGGTTAATTCAAACATATCCTTATCTTTGTTTGAATTAACCTAAGATATTCCCTGACATATCAAGCCGCCGAAAGCAACTTTCCGAGCGGGGAAGACTTTTCGTCCCGAACAAAGGAGCGGGAAAGGTATGCCTCCTACTTCCCCGCAACATCTCTCGAATCGACACCTATATCGCCCACCTTTTCGAAGATCTCAGAAATCATTTTCTGCTCTAGATATCTGTGAAGACGAAAATCCTTGACTGACAGCCCCATGCATTTAATGCATTCATAAAAGAGCTGTTGAAGTATTCGTCTTCTCCAACGGATCTTTTGAAGTGCACTGCTATAAATCGCCATTGAAGATTGAAAAAAAAAGCAAGCGTATTTAATCAATCGAACACTTAAAGGATTACTCTGAAACTTCATAAAATCCAAGTCTTTCAACTCAGTGCAATCAAGAGATCCTCTACAGATCTAGAAATCCTCGTCAACAACAAGAAGCTGCTCATCAATACTTATTGTTTTATCTTTTTGTTGTTTACTTTCATTAACTATACTTCTGCACGAATTAAATATCTTTTTACAGATATTTAATTCCCTAGACCCCAAACGCAAGTCAATATTTTGTACACGATCCATTAGGGATATTCTTTGTAATTGATCTAGTGGAAAATATAGTGCACTATTTAAATCCAAGGTTGACTGCCTTGGTGGTGGACGTAGCACTCATTATAGTGTGAACCATCCCAAAATACTTGTGTTATTCCTTACTGTTTGTCTAATATTTCAACTGATTAAGTACTTTGATTATCTTTATCAATTTACAGCAGAACTTAAGTAACTTGTAAAAGGTCTACCGATTGACTTGGAACAACTACCTTGAAGGTCTTCCGCTACTTCAATCTTTTCAATAGATTGCAAGTACCTTTCAAAGTATTTATTAAAAAGTTTTAAGTGTTTAATAAGCTATTCAACCCCCCCCCCCTTCTAGCTTATTATTGTGCCCATTGGGACCCACACTTTGTCCATTCGAATTTCCCTTTTTCAATGTCTCGTAATAGGGTGGCCAGGGCTGGCCTTGTGGGTTCAGGAAGCGTGCTCCGCCGTGCCGGATAGGGGTATGCGGCGTGCGTGAGGATGCGGTGACATCCACTACTCTCGTTCCACCCTCCCTTTTCTAGGGGAGGACGAAATCAAAAGTGCGAGAGGAGTGCTGTCGTCGGTTGCCTTTAGTAGATTTTGATCCAATATGGGAGCTTTGGGTTTTCTATGTCAAGTTATCCCTTTTTTAGGGGATACCAGGATATAGGAATGCATCACCCTTCTATTCTCATTCTCCCTTGTTTAGGGGAAAATGTGAAAGTGCAAGGAAGGAATGTTGCAGCGCCCCCACTATGTATTTTATGAAAATAGCCTTATGGCCTATCTCGGATCACTATGGATGCTTTGGGTTTTCTACGTCAAGTTATCCCTTGTTTAGGGGATACCAGGACATAGGAATACATCACCTTTCCATTCTCATTCTCCCTTTTTTAGAGGAAAACGGAAAAGTGCAAGGAAAGATGTTGCGAGGCCCCATTGGATCCAAAATGTTTTAGAGTCGCCATCTTTATCTTAAGGAATAAATAAATCAAAACCAAAAATAAAACCAGAGATAATGAAAACGGGTTCGGAGGCTAAGATACGAGTTGGGAAGGTGCTAGGCACCCAACTCGCCCTTTCGGTCTCAAAACAGTTTTTGGCTAAAGTATGCTTCTTGTTATATTTATTTAATAGATAAATAAAGCATTAACTGCCTACATATACATCCATTATGTCTACATTATTTACAGACTTGCAACTGTCTCTTTACAAATAATTACAAATATACTTGAAAATATTTGGCCATAATAACAGCTATATTTAGTACTATTTCCTAACTAAATCCGGGCAGCACAACTGCTTATATATCTACATTGGGCCGGATTGGAAATAATACTTTTACAAATGAAACCTTTAAAATAAAACTTACGGCCTAGGGTGTGCTCGCTCTGTCCTTCAAGGAGAGGAAGTCTTTTTTGTTGTTGTGTGTTGTGATGTGTTGTGAAGATTCGGGCAGAGTGGCTGCTTCCAAAAGTTACTTTTGGCCTCGGGATTCGGGCAAAGTAACTGTTTGTGTTTGGTTGTTTGTTGGCTTCAGGTAGGCGAAAATCGGGCAGAATAATGGCTTATTTCTGGCTGATTTGACCTTTTAAATCGGGCAGAGCAACGGCTCTTCCGACGATTTTTTGGACCGTGGAAATAGGGTGGATACCTAGCTAGGGCGCTAAGGCTCACTTCTACCGGTTGGTTTTGTGTTTGGAAGAGGTTTGGCAGAGTTTCGAGGCTTTTTGAGGTGATCGCTCACTATCTCACTTCGCTCTCTATTTCTCAGTAATGCGAGGGACTTGCAGATAATTTTTATCGAAGAAAAGGTGTGTCAACTGAAGAGCTGAGAGCCTGTATTTATAGGCTGATTTGAGGACATCGACAGAATTAAAATTCCTTCCTTGTGCATCAGCCGGCTTGTACACTGCGCAGAGGGAATTGAGCTTTACGACGAATGAAGGAGAGAACTGGGCGTAGCGCAATACAAATTTGGGCGCAAGCTACCAAATTGGGCGCCACACCCAATTTCTATGTTGGTGGTGCCTAATTTCAAACTTCTCATTTTTTGTGCACTTTGGTCCCTGCAGTTCATCCTTTTGCGCATCCTGCTTTGTCCTTTTGCACTTTTGACCCTGTAACTTGACAATTGTTAATGTTTTAACAGGTCTTGATATTTTATGTCATGTCACATACAAGGGGTACGAAATTGGGGTGTCTACAGAGCCCCTCAACGATGGAGTCTACGGGTAAACCGCAGCTTACTGAGTAGACGAACACCGTTGATAAGAATAGACTTTCCAATTTCGTTCAATTACAAAATGTGGGAGAAAGATCCAATAGGTAGCAGTTATAATGCAGCAATTTATAATGTGAGATAAACCTCCATATCCTAGACATTTTTAGTCGATTATAGCAGGTTATCGCAGTTTTTAAGCAGATATGCAAATTAAGGGCAATGATGGTCGGACGTACTAATGTAGGCTGCCTACGTATCCTTTAATAAAAGGAATCAGACCAAACGTAGTTCGGCCTCAAGCAAGATGAACAACCAATCGAGGATGTTGTGCTCTTTGGGTCAAAACCCATCCGAGAGAACAAATGAAGAAAATATTTTTATGTTTTTCGAAAAGCCGTATTCTTCCGATCCGAAACCGTTGTCAAATACGGTATGAAGATTCTTGTGTTTTTCGAAAACCATATTTCAAACGATAAATACCCGTCGCTGAAATATGTTAAGAGGCAGTCTCAAAATTATGTCTGGCTGGCCAAATGCCTTGTTTCCAGACACAATATGAGGACCTTCAGATTTTCGAAAACTGTATTCGACCGATAAATACATGTCATCGAATACGATAGAGAACGTTCTTCAAATTTTTCAAAAACAATATCCAAGTGATCAAAAATCTGCTGGATACGATAAAGACTTTTCTTTTCTTCTTCCTTCTTTTTTTTTGTTTGAATATTCCTCTTTTTTTTCTTTTTTTTTTTGAAACAAAAACCTTTTGAAAAAGATTTTTCTTTTATTTCTGAAAGTAGAATAAGAAAATCTTACCTTTCTTACCTTTCTTACCTTCTCATGCTTTTGACTGCTGCTATTGGTTCAGCGGATTTGGTCATTTCTGCCGTTCTGACTTTTCATGCTGGGGATCTTTCTCTTTTTTTTTCTTTTTTTTTTATGACTTTATTTTTCCTCTGACTTTTTTTTTCTTTTCTTTGATTGATTTTTTTTCATGACTTTATTTTTCTCTAACTCCTTTTTTTCTTTTCTTTGATTGATTTTTCTTTTCTTTTCTGCACAGATGGTTCCTCCTCTAGATCTCGAAAGGGAAAGGCACCGATGGATCCAGAATCAGGCGAAGAAAGGAAGGAACTCCCTCCCTTGGTTCGAAACCATGTTAACTATTATTATTCAAAACACGACTGGGGTAACCTGGTGCGGGATTGGTACAAGCACGTCTCAAATCTCCCCGATCCCGCTGTAAGTATAATCTTTCTTCCACCCATTTGGTTAATTTTTCAGATCTGCTCAATTTCTGTGCTGTTTTGGACTTTTGGAGTATATATATGTTGCTTGTGATGTTTATGCATGTGATTTTATGGGCTAAAATGATGCAATATCGGTAATAATGCATGAAATTTGGGCAATTTATTTTTGCGATGCACAATTGAACTAGTAGTCACTATTTGACCCTACTATGCATGATTTATAATGTTAATGCAAATAAGGCTATATGATGCATGTTTTAGACCTGAATGCATTTTTACACGGTATATGTTCACAATACGGACTTTTCGGAATGAAATGCAAATTTTTCCGGATGCATTTTTCGGATATATGCAAGATAAAACAGATATATTTTATGCACCAGAACTTATTTTTTATGCATGCTAATGCTGTAGGGATATAAGAAATGCCAAGGAGATATTTTTTTTCGTGATGGGTGGCATTTTTATTTTCTTTTTAGCGCATTCCTAATACAGCTTATTAAATAATAAATGCAAATAATGGATGCATGTACTACTTTACTTGATGCAAATGTGATGCTGAATATACATGAGATGCTTTTTTTTTTTTAAATGTAAATGCATGGTTAATTTATGTTTTAACATGAATGTGAAAATAAATAAATAAAAGTGTGACATGTATATTTAAATGCAAAGTATATACTCTCTTCCTCTTTTTTATGACACTTAAAATGCTAACACGTATATTTATGTGCAAAAACAATTTTTATGTACAAATGTATTTTCTCTTCTCTCTTTTTTTTTTTTTGTTTGTTTTTTTTTTAACTAATGTTATTAATTATGCAAGAAGAAGGGGCTTGTGAGAATCTTACCTTTATTTTCCTTCTCTTTTCTTTCTTTTCAGGAGCGCAGACCTTTGGACAAGGTTCGAGCTAGTTGTGCTAAGGTGTCTGACATCTTCCATTCAATGGCTGCACCAGCCCAGATTTTAGTGGAGGAGACGGGCTTTGGGGTATTTATGCGGGCCTTTACCCCCTTTCGTAGTTATAGAGCCATATTCGATGTACTGCGGGACTTTTGGTGGGACACCACCCACACCTTTCATCTTAGCTGGGGAGAGATTACCATGACCCCATGTGACTTCGCTGCCATCACCGGCATATCTACCAGCATCGGGCTGACCTTGGTACCCGATTACACCCTTCATGAGCATCATGACGTGGTGGAGGATCTTCTGGGGTTTGCGCCCACGTACAAGACTGCGGATGAGGTCACTATTCGTAGTGTGAAGGAGTGGCTTATAGAGAATGCCGGACAGGTTGATGCCGAGGATAGCGTTGTTGTGGCCCATGTTGCCAGGACATTCTTATTTTTCTTCTTGGGGACATCCCTTTTTGCTAATGCCTCCACTTCCTTGAGGGTTTCTTTGCTGGGCTGCCTTCGAGATATGGATCATGTGATTGACTATGATTGGGGGCAGGCAGGTCTGGCTGAGCTTTATGTCTCCATGGATAGGTTGAGTCGGAATGACTCAAACGTTATGACCGGTTTTGCTCCTGCTTGGGAGGTATATTTCTCTTCCCCCTCCTTTTTTTCTGTCAGCATTTTTTTGTTTGTTTGTTTTCTTTGTTTTTTTGCTTTTTGCTGACTTTTGCTTCCTTTTTTTTTTTTCAGGTGTGGGCTTATTCTGTTTTTGACTTTGTACCGGGCCCACTACGCAGCGACGTTTACGGACCGCCTTACTTAGCCAAATTCATTAATGCAAATCGGAAGAAGAAGGATGTCAAGGGCCATTTCATTGAGTCATTGGGGCTGCGTGACAGAGTGGAGAGCTCGACCTCAGGCTCAGTGCACCTGGTCCTTTGGCAGAATCTGATAGGGCCGTACGAGGTTGCTTTGGTATTGAGCCACTGCCGGATTTTGATGGTGTCGATCATGTGTGATTCTTTGTACATGGGTGAGCGGGTCAACCGCCAACATGTTCTGGTTTCGACATTTCCGGTGGCACCTCCTGCACCTCCTCCGTGCGTAATCGTCCCAGAGCTTCTGCTCAACCGGTATCTTTATTTATCCAAATATGCGATGCCTGCCAGTGATTTTCCGGTCATATCATATGAGGATTTTCTGAGGACGATGCTCCATCCTCCTCCTCCTCCTCCTGTGATTGGGAGGCATGCATCTGTTGCTGGTGATTGGGCCGGTTCTTCTCATTCCACTCTTGATGCACAGTCGGAGTTTTCCATGCCTGATGATGCCTTTTCGACTTTCCGATATCGGCGGGACGAGAGGCTCATAGAGGAGGTCCTTCCCGATGTCGAGATCCCAGAGGAATATCGCGTCCCTGACCATGCCCGCACGGTATATTCATCATCTTTTTCCCTCTTTCTTCTTCTTTTTTTTTATTTGACTGATGCTCTTCTTTTTTTTATTTGCCTTCTCAGGTCAAAGTGTCCACGTACAAGAGACTGTTGCGGGGCTTTGTTAGCATCAACAAGCTTTATCAGCGGCTGATGGATGATTTTTCTTGTCGGAGCAATGATGCTATGCGGTAGACCAGCCGTCGTAATGATGATGATGATGATGATGCAGATGTAGGATCGAGTCGCGCCTAGAGCAGGGGACGAATACGTAGACCTGATGGCACGGTGGGCCCTCGAGTCAGGGGAGGTGGCTTTGGCAGAGGCAAAGCGTCTCTTGACTATTAGCTTCTTTTTCCTGCACATATTAGCTTTTCTTTTCTTTTTTTTTTTGTAACTAAGATCTGTACAAACATGAATTATGAAATGCAATATAATTTTAAATGACATGATAAAATAAAATGCATATTAAAATACATGCAGAAAATAAAGTTATATCGACTCCTAAGGGTAATGACACGCTGTATCTCATAAATGAGTTTTAAAGGAGTATACATTCGGGCTTGAGCAGGCACCTCTCCCTCTCTCTCTTTTTTTTTTGATATGCGGGGAGAGGAAAAGGCAGTAACCTCCTCGTGTTCTCGGCCATATAATTGTTGCATGGTTACACTTGGCATAAGGCTATTCTCATAGCCCCTGTGTTCTTCTTTGTGATCAGACATGGCAGTAGTGATTGATCAGAATCCAAGTTGTCTGGCTGTTTCAGGACAACGGCAGTGCGGATAATGAATAGGACAAGGATACTTCTGGTGCTTCTCATTTTGACGAGGCTGAGCCTTTTTCTGTGCCTTGCAGAAGAAGTATATGGGCCCGGCTGGGCGGATGCCGCAGACATTGATGGACCACCTTGGGGCTTAAGCTGCAAAAGAAGGGATAGTTTTTGGGGAAACAAGGGGGATACAGGCAATAGATATGTGCAGGCATAATGCATAATGTAAATGTCTTAATAAAAATTCCTAAGTTGCACCTTAGGACCTGTAATATTATATTTTAGTGTTTTAATGTGAGCTTCCGTTGTGGTTTTTCTCTTTCTTTTGTCAGTTGAAGCCTTTTGTATGCTGTAGATAGAATGTCGAGGATTCAAAGAATGCCTTCCCTCCCCTTTTTCTCCTGATTTTTTTTTATGCTCTAACCTTTGCCTAGGTTGCCCTTTTGGGTTTTCAACCTAGCGAGCCCTTATTTCTCCTTTTTATTGTTTTTATTTATTTATTTTTTTCGCTCTAACTTTTGCCTAGGCCGCCCTTTTGGGTTTTCAACCTAGCGAGCTGGAGAGGGAAGCACTTTTGTCGAATAGATTGGCTCAAGCATAGTACCTTTTGAGCTTGTCAAGATTGAAGGGCTGAACAAGGTCCTCTCCTTCTTGGTTCGTGAGGAGTATGGCACCTCCTGATCGGATTTCTTTGACAATATACGGTCCCATCCATGGAGACTTCCATTTTCCCCTAGTGTCAACATAACTAGGGGGTTTTTCTCGAAGCACCAGATCTCCAACCTGGATGTCGCGGCCTTTGACTTTTTTGTTGAAGGCCCGGGTTATGCGCCTTTGATAGGCTCGAGTATGCTCTAGGGCTAGTAAACACCGTTCATCGATCAGGGCTAATTCTTCAATTCGCCCTTTGACCCAGTCGACCTCTGCTATGTCAGACTCCATTACTCTTAATGATGGTACTTCAACTTCAATAAGCAGCACTGTCTCCATGCCGTACGCTAGAGAATAGGGGGTAGCCCCGGTGGGTGTACGGACTAAGGTGAGATAGCCCCGAGCCCAGAGGGCTAGCGGCAATTTTTTCGGCCAGTCTCTTCCTGTGTCAGCCATTTTTCTGATGATATTTTCAAGTGTCTTGTTGGCTACTTCAACGGCGCCATTTGCTTGCGGCCGGTAGGGGGAGGATTTGTGTCTTTGAATTTTGAATTCGTCGAGTAGACGATTCACGTCCCCTTCAAAATGCGTGTCGTTGTCGGAGATGATCTCGAAAGGTACCCCATAGCGATATATGATATTGGCCCGGATAAATTCGGACACCTTTCGGACATTTAGGATCTTGTAGGAAGAGGCTTCCACCCACTTTGTAAAGTAGTCGATGGCTACTAGAACGTACTCATGGCCATTGGATCCCTTCGGGTGAATTTGGCCTATAATGTCGATACCCCATGTTGAGAAGGGCCAGGGGGCTGTGGAGTTGTATAGGATGTGTGGGGGCACATGCTGTAGATTAGCAAAGCGTTGACATTTGTCACAATGTCGCACCCATCGGATACAATCTGTTTCGAGCGTACTCCAATAGTTCCCCTATCGGATGACTTTTTTAGATAGCATATGGCCATTCATGTGGGGCCCACAGGTACCACCATGTAGTTGATCCATAATTTGCTCAGCTTTGGCATGATCGATGCATAAAAGATTGAGGCCTTGGTAGTGCCTTTTATATAAGCTGCCACCGCTGAACACAAATTGCGATGCCCATCTTCGCAGGGAAATTCTTCCTCTTTTGTCTAGGCCAGGGGGGTAGATTCCTTTCTAAAGCAGATTTTTTATGTCAGCATACCAGGGCTTGTGATCTGCTTCAGGGGCTGCATCAATTTTGAAGCAGTATGCCGGCGTGACCTTCTTCCCGACTACAAAGGGTTGGACTTGGGTTTCTGCGGGAATTTGGACTAGTGATGCTAGAGTGGCCAGTGCATCGGCAAATTGATTTCTGTCCCGCGGTAGGTAGTGGAATGAGATGGAATCAAACCGAGCGGCAAGTGTTGTCAATTTGGCATGATAAAGTTGCAGCCGGGGATCTTGGGTTTTCCACTTCCCTTCGACTTGGTTTATGATCAAGGCGAGTTTCCAGACTTCGAGAGATTTTTGGCCTTCCTTTGGAGAGCTTCTTCCAGGGCCGACAATGCAAGCGTATATCGGTGTGTGTTGTTGGAGAGCACTCAAACTCAATCTTATGGCCGGTGGAGTGTGAGAATCTGCCGGATCGATGAGTAAGATTCCTATGCCAAAGCCTTTTTGTTTGCGGCTCAGTCAAAGAACATCTGGTAGTGTGGGTGGTCGGTGATTTCCAAGACACCTTCGTATGGGAAGGCTGGGCTCGATAGCATCCTCGGTTTTAGGGGTAGATCGGCTAAGTGGTGCAATTGCTGTGCCTTGCCTTTGATAGATTTGAGCGTGACATATGTTATGTCAAACTCGTTGAGAAGGAAGGCCCACTTAGCGGTCGGTGGAAAGTGATGGTTTAGAAGATGTATTTTATAGGGTCCATCACGGATATGAGCTTGATGGATCGTCCTGAGATAAGTTTTGAGCCTACGTTTGTCCAAACTAGGCCGGCACTGACTTTTTTCGAGTCTTAGAATAATTGGCTCGCTTCCTTGCATCTTCCTACTTATGAAGTATATGGCGTTTTCAATGTAGGAGTCTTTCTTTTCTTGGGCAAGCATGACTCCTACTGATGTGTCTGTGATGGTTAAGTATATGAGGAGAGGTTTATGTGTATGAGGTGGAGCTAGCACAGGAGGATTGGTGAGGTAGGCTTTTATTTTGTCGAAAGCTAGGCGGCATTTCTCGTCAAGACTTGGTCGGTATTTTTCTTTAGGAGCTCGAAGAGGGCCCACATGTGGTTGTCAGTTGTCTGATGAAGCGGCTGATATACTATAGTCGGCCTAGGAAGCCTTTGACTTCTGTTGGAGTTTTTGGCTGCGGCATCTCCATAATAGCTTCGATCTTTGCCGGCTCGATCTCAATGCCTTGTTCAGTCACTAAGAATCCCAGGACTTTGCCTTTGGTGACCCCAAATGTGCATTTGGTGGGGTTAAGTTTCATTTGATGCTTTCTTAACCTTTCGAAGAACTTTCGAAGGTCTCGACATGAGCTTGACCGTTGGCGTCATTTGGAATGTATGCGATCATGTCGTCGGATGTAGACCTCGATTTCCTTGTGGATCATGTAGGTGGAAGAGAGAGTGGTGGCAACCCTTTGATAAGTAGCCCGACATTTTTTGAGTCCAAATGGCATGACGATGTAATAGGTTCCCCAAGGTGGTGAATGAAGTCTTTCTCTTGGCTGCCATTTTAATTTGATTGTAGCCAGAGACGAGCGATCGATCTTGTGGCGACAACGACATCTACCACGATATCAATATTGGGTAGCGGGAAGTCATCTTTGGTCGACGCTTTGTTGAGGTCGCGGAAGTCTACATAGATTCGAACCTTCCCGTTGGGCTTAGGAACAATCACTATGTTGGACAGCCAGATCGGGTATTTAACTATCTGAATGAAGTTGACATGGAGCTGCTTCATAATTTCTTCTTTTGACTTGCGGTGACCATTTACGGTTTGATTCGGAGAGCTTACGCTTGATTGGCCGATCAGCAGGATATATGGGGATCAGGTGTTCGACTATGGCTGGATCTAGCCAGGCATATCTTCATAGGACCGAGGAAGATATCTCTGAACTCTTTGAGGAGGTTGATGAGCGCTACCCTTTCAGAGCCTTGCATGTAGTTGCCGATTTTGATTTCTTTGACTTGATTGTTCAGCCCCAGATTGATGATTGACAAGTCTTAAGCTGCTGCTGCTGAGTGATGTTGTTCCTGTTGCTCAACTGACTTTACAAGCTCAAGTAAATATTTTTATCTTTTGGGTCCATTTTATTAAATGACTCATTACTATGATTATTTAATGTGTCTTTTAATGTAGGTGCAACCAAGGAATAAGCAAGGACATTCATATTATCATTAATAGCAATTACATTATTACATTATTGAGGACCTGGGGTTTGAGATCTTCATTATTAGGGAGCGGATCGGTAGATGACCAATCCAGTAAAGCTAGGAGAGAAGGAAGGGGGATGGTATATCAAAGCGGTCTGATTACGGGAGTCAAGCGGGCCGGTCGTAATGTACCAATTCTGCAGAGGCTTAGTAGTAAGAAGCTCGAACTCATCAGGGAGCTTTGCATATTCAGTGCCTCCGTCTATCATACCCAAAAAGCTGTCTCCCAGGCCGTCATCATCAAATAAGATTAGAGAATAGTCATCCTGATCTATAGACCAAGTGTTTTCAAAAGTGGCAGTCTTATATGCAGTGCTACGGGGCTCCAAGGTGACTTGTTCTATTTTGTCTGTGAGAAGACTGACATCTTCAAAAATTTCCCAACCAGGGCATCTTTTCCCATTTTGGTCTATCCAGGGCTCAAGGAACATGAGATAGGCTTCTGTTTCCCCTTTCCTTACGAAGTAACCGTTTAAGGTTTTTCTGTATGGTTGGAAAGGGGAATGTGTGTAAGGACGCTTTTCCTTTTCTGCCTTCCTTTTCTCACGTTTTTGTTTCATGACAGCGGCTACCTCGTTTGGAGTAGGCGTGTATCTAGGCGAGGGAGGGATACATTCCTTAAGTTAGATCTGGACTAGATTGACAAGCCTATTTGGTTTTACCAAGACCAGGCCGGAGCATATAATTCATTTTCGGAACATGTTTAAAGGGACCATGTTTCCTAGGGATGTGGTTTTCTTTCAAGTGATGTCGGTTTCTCGACCGTATTCAAGGGCGTTGACCACAGCTTGGGGGATAACCTCAAATCCACTGAGGAAGATACCGGTGTCTTCATGCTCTATCTCGAGGATTGGGATATCCTCGCTTTCTTTGTTTTCCACGATCTTGTCAGCCAAAATAATTACTATGTGGTCATCGTGGATGAATTTGACACGTTGGTGTAACGAAGAAGCTACCCCCTTTACCCCCATGGATCGAGGCGTCGATAAGTGAAAGTGTTGGTATGTCGAAACTTTGAATTTCGAGGGCATGGTTAGTGGCCCAATAGTCGGACATCGAGTGACCACCCTAAGACACATCGGCGGGTGTTGTCATATGCCTTTCTTGTTTGTGAGGAAGGAGTGAGTTCGATATTTTTTGTTCCCAATTTGGCTAAGGTCTTTGGCGGGACATACATTCGAGAGAGGACCCATTGTCTATCGAGAACTTCGGGGAACCCTTTTTTCCATTATTCCCAGTGATATGAAGAGCATCAATGTGGCCGGCCCTTCCTTGGGCGGATCGGATCGTAAACATTATGACATTTCGAAATGAATGTTTAGATCATCGGAGTAAGCTCATCGGGGAGGTTTCAATTGGAGCATTGCGACTTAAGGATTTAGCATGTGTGTCACGGTGGGTTTTGAAGCACAAAGTAAGCCCGGATGGAAATGTTGGCTTGAGTTTTCTTCATCGAGCTAACGAGTATCCTCCACCTCCTTAGCCCGATATCGTCTCTTGGTCTTTGCACAGTGGTCACCTTTTTCGAGGTTTGGTTGGTAGGCTCGGCCGGATCTAGTAAGGTGGCTAACATCCCACCAGGACCAAGTGGCTTTTCGATGTTGCGGGTATTTTGGCTACCTAGGATAGTGTCCCAAGAGAGCATATTGTAGCTAGGCTCTTTTATGGATGTGGATGGAGAGAAGGGAATTAGGATATATGGTAATGGGTGGCTAATTTTTTCGAACTTGGGCTCGATGATTTTTCATCAACCTCAATCATGTTGATTTGAGGTAGAGGTTATTATTTGTATTTGGTCAGGGAGGAGGTTTTTGAATCACCTTGTCATCTATCAAATCTGGATAGCATTCTTGAGTGTGTAGCATGCGTCGGATGAGGTGACCAGCTGTAGCGATGATGTTCACAATGCAGTATGGTTCCAATTGTCGAGCGGAGGGGTTTGGTGGCTGTAGTTTTCCAAAGGCTTCAACACTCCACTGAGCCATTAGCCCACATGTAATATCACGGCGAGGAGCTTGCAATACTGTCAAATGGGTTGACCACCCATTACGGCCTCACGAAATTCTGTTTGGGCCATTATTCCTCGGAGATGAGTTGTGAGACACATGCGGTCCATAGGACCATGGAATAGTACTATAGCTTTGGGTAGGAAAAGTGGCTGATGCATCTCCTACCATGTTGATGGTGATCTTTGGATGCTTGTTGTCTTTCCTTTAGAGTATCGAAAAGAACTAGAAGGTGTATTGACTTTTAATTGCCAGGTCCGTATATCTTCATCAATACGAACCCCTATCTTACTTCTGTGGCAAGGAGATAAAAGGCATGTGTTCCATCAGTATATGGTTTGGAGGTTTTCGATGAACATCATCGATGAACATCAGGTTTGTCAGTAGGAAAGTGCAACTTTCTTTTCCACATTGCCAACTCACATGTTTCTTTCTCCCTTTGGGTGCATGACTCGAGATCTCTTTTATTTTACGGGCTAGTGTTGTCTTTATACCTTTCAAGGAATTCTTCGGCTATCAGGTCCCGGTATTGAGTGCTACTATCGACAACATCGGCCATTGCTTGGCGGCCCCTACTAAGGTGAGGTGAAAATTGGAAGCCATAGCTTCAAAGCTAGCTCCAGTTGCATACCGATGGAATAGGATTTTTAGATGGGATATAGGGCATCGGTCCATCAAACTTTTCTATGTCGGGCATTTTGAATTTTGAAGGCGATGCTTCGAAGGTTGTAATGCCGGTGCCGCATAGAAAATTCCCCCTTGTTGAAGTTTGAGCATCATGGTTTTCATGTTTTCCAGGCCTCCATTTTGGTGGTTGGGGGAGTTGGTTTTAGGTATATCTTTGGCGGGATTAGGGAAAAGTGGTTAATTTACAGTTAATTTGTTGGTAAAGTTTTTTGGGTTGGGTATGGAGGATTTGGATTAGGTTGGATTAAGGTTGGGATGGGACGGATGGTATGGATTTGGTTGGATTTTGATTTGGATCGATATTTTGGGTAATGGTGGGTGGATTTTGGGTTGGATAGGGATTTTGAGTTGGGTAAGGATTTTGTGGATATGGGTTTTGGGGTGGGTGGATGATTGGCGGGATCACGGGTTTTTTGGATATGGATTTTGGAGCGTATAGGGTTACTGGATAGAGATTTTGGGTTGGTGGATTATTAGGCGGGTTTTGGATATTGGCGGGATGGTTGGTGGGTTATTGGCGGGATATGGATTTTGGTAAATTTGGTGGATTTTGGATGGTTTTTAAATTTGGGAGGCCAAGATCATCGGAAGGTAAGTAGGTAGTAACTTGGCTTGACGGGTTATAGCTTTGGGGATCCATATATGGGATGTTTTGGAATGGGTTGATTATGGGAAAAGGGAGGTCGCTTGGATTAGGGAATGTTGGTGTTTGGGATAGGATATGGAGGATAGGATGGGTAGGGTTGACATTTGGGTAGTAGGGAGTTGGTGGAGGGTTAGGATTTGGAGTGGCAAGCGGTGTTTGGTGAGTTAGTGTTTGGGCGAGGGTTTGGGTTTGGAGGCGTATGTGAGGTTGATGCGTCTTGGGGGCTGCTGAGGGGAAGAGTTTACCTCACCACTAGATTTCAAGCTTTGTACGAGATTAGCCATTTGGCTCATTATACGATCGTTGTTGCACCCAAATTTTGGTCTAGCCCTTCTTTGCATTCTTTGGAGTCGGAGCATACCAGAGCCCACATATGCGTACAATATCCGTGGCGGGCATTCACTTTACGGTGCTGCCATCTTTTGCGGATCTGTACCCTACGAGCTGTTTACGCTTTTCGATTATGATCGTTTCGATACCTACGATTACGATTTACGCACGCTTGCTTGTTTCCCGTATCAACCGGCGATCTTGTCTCTGCCTTTCCAAATTCGGGCCGGGTTTCGGGCGAGCTTTTGAGAAAATGGGTTTGGAGGTATCGAGGCAATTTGAGAAGGCTTTACAGGGCTTGGTGTACAGCGTGCCTTTATTAGTATATTTTATTATTTATTATTTTCCTTACAAAATGATGGGATAAGCACACCTTAATTTTGGCAGTCTCGGGACTTTCTGGAGCGATAGTGGATTCTTTCTCGGAGTAGTATAGGATTCGTATTCCACACGCCTTTCGACTCCCAGAGATCGGATGATCCGGCGAAGGGCCTATACTCTTTCAGGGATCCACCATTCGAAATGGTCTAGGTCGAGCATTAGAAAATAATCATCGGCCCGAGTGTATTTTTTTTGACTTGCGCATTTTTTTTTCGACTTGCGGGATTGCAAGATTTTTTTTTGACTTGCGCACATTTTTTTATTTGGGGCTGACCCATGATTTAAAATGCAAAAGCCGTCGGTCTTTGAAGTGTCACGAAAATCTATATGCGATCTAACGTTGGCTTATGCGGGGGGTAAGGTGGCCATGGTGTAAGGGTAGCAATTCGGAATATATTTATATGCGTAATGTGCTTGGCGTGTGCGGTATCTAAAAAGCAAAAAAAAGTTTTTTTTTCAGATATAGAAGGCGGAAATAGAAAATAAAAGCAGATATGCATGTCTTGTTGTTATTGATGGATTTTCTCGGCTTTTTAGCTTGGCGGCAGTATAAACATACCATCAAGAAATAGAAAGAAAAAGCGAGGAATCTATCTATTCTGTTTAAAAATGAGTCCTAATCCCCAAAATAAAATGACGAGAATGAATGAAAAATATATATATTTCGGAATGAAAATAAAGCAAAATAAAATAATATAAGGCCGAAAATGAAGAGAATTTTTTATAAAGCCAAGCCCTTTTGTTGTCTTTGCGAAACTTTTTGTTGCACATAAAATATTGCATATAATATATATATATATATATATATATATTATTTTTGCAAAAAATTTTTTTGAAAAATCGAGAATATTTTCAAGTATATCAAAATGCGGAGTGTTTGAAATGAAAGCTATTTGCAAGATGGAGGATCATATCCATAAATATAGACAGGATGTTAAAGGAATGTCATATTCAAGTGTTTAAATTAATATAACAAGCATACTTTAGCCGAAACAAAAAAAAAGGTTTGATTCTTGAGTCTAGCCCTCCATTTTTATTTATTAAAATAAAAGCGATCTCCCAGCCCGGAGTAAATCCTTGTGGGTTCAGGAAAGCGTGCTCCAGCGCCCGTGGCAGCCCTTGGATAGGGGTGCGGCGTGCTGCTGATGCGGTGACATTCACTACTCTTGTTCCACCCTCCCTTTTCTAGGGGAGGGGCGTAATCAAAAATGCGAGGAGAGTCTTTGTGTGTCGGAATAACACGTTGGAATGCACCTCGGTTGCCTTTAGTGGATTTGGTCCCAATATGGGAGCTTTGGGTTTTCAACTTATCCCTTTTTTAGGGGATACAGGGATATAGGAATGCATCACCCTATTCTCATTCTTCCTTGTTTGGGGAAAATGTGAAAGTGCAAGGAAGGAATGTTGCGGAAAAGCCTCATTTGATTT
>CM028383.1:110772312-110822274 GCA_013146195.2 Codonopsis lanceolata | reverse complement strand
AGCCCCTCAATTGAATTTCGATCCACATTCAAACACATCCGCACCCTATCTCAGGTTCAAATATCAATCTAACATAGGTGCCCCTTGTTTAATGATGAGCAACACTAAAGCACTATGTAACATAAAGATACCAAAATCATCATGAAACAATGATCTCAATGATAAGTATTCCTCATGCCGTCCTATCAAAATATATGCTCTCATGCATTAAACTATCATACAACAATGCTTTCTCATGGACACCCTCAACACAAGGTTCACAACCTTCCCAAGTATTTGCATGCTTATAAAAATTGCATCTAACAAAGAAGATAAAGCTTTATGTATATCATGTAATCCATAAATCTTATGAAACATCGGTAGCATCATGGGAAACTTCAACAATCTTATGACATGCAATAAAATAATTCATCATAGAAACATCATGCATAATCACAAGTTTAGAACTCACATCTTGGTGAAACTTAGAAATCCCCAATGCAAAATTAGAATATTCTTTCCAACTTGCAATGCACAATTCAATCCACCATATTGACAACCAATGTAATCCATGAATGGATCCATACGAATGATTAGGTATATGCAATGTCTAATTTAAGTCATCGCCAATATATTCACCATATTTCATCAAATCACTTAGACCATGGTGACTAACAAAATCTTGCAATAGAAACTTTCTACACATGTCAAGTGGTCTAACAATCTTTCTCATGAATACGACATTCACAAGGCTAATAAGATTTTTCAAAGCAACACCTCTCTCAATTCTGATTTTCACCAAGGTTATGGTGTACATCATATAATAAATTAATTGGTTTAACAATCTCACCCATGACTGAAGTGTCTACAAGACTACTTAACTTTCCAAACTCAACAACTACACTATTGAGCTTATGATCAATATCATGGTGATTAACATATAACAATTCACCACATATCTTATTTTTCAAAGAAAGAGTAAGATCATACCTTTGAGAAAGTGTAGGATCTACCACAATCTCCTTACCTTGTTGGTATTCAACCTTGAATCTCACAATTTTTTTTGACGAGGCTTCAACTCATGAACAATTTGCGAATGAGAAACAATGGAATTAGGCAATAAAAATTCAACTTTGTTAGTATGAAAATTTGCCTCACTTTCTTTCTTTTTCTCACACTCTTTCTTTTGCTCACTCTCTCTATTTTTCCTCTCCTTTTGCCCGGCTATCTCACAACTAACACTAGTCTCATGAGCCGGCCTTTCATTCTTGTTTTCACTCAAGCTCTCCTTTTTCTTGGCTATCTCACAAAACTCACTTTTATCTTTAGCCAAACTCTTATTATTTTCACTTGAGCTCTCCTTTTTCTTGGCTATCTCACACTCCTCACTTTGCTCTCTAGCCAAAGTCTCTTTATTTTCTCTCAAGCTCTTTTTTTTAAAAGGCTTCTCTATATTCTTTTCCTCACTAGCCTTTCTCTCTTCTCTCAAACTTTCTTTCATAGAACTTAGTTTTTCAAGAATTGGGCTTTGGGTAATGATCCATGGACTCTCGTCCTTAGATTTATCAATCTTCTCTACCTTGGATCCTTGTTTATATTTTCGCCTATAAAAATCCTCCCTCTTGAGCATCCTCTCAATTTTAAACGCTTCTTGAACCAAGTCATCCATGCTCCTATAAGCTTGTATATCCATGAATCTAGTAATTTCGGGCTTCATTCCCCTCAAGTATCTAACCTTGGTAGCTTCTACAGACTCTGTCACATTAGCCCTAATCATAGTTACCTCCATCTCTTTAAAGTAATCTTCGACACATTTACTACCTTGGGTCTAAGCGGACCTTTGTTGAGTTCCCTTTGGTATTCAATCGAAATGTGTCTCTTCCTCATTAACCACTTCATCCTTGCCCAAGTATCAACCCATTGTCCTCCACACATTGGACTACCCAATGTCAAGTCCTTCCACCAAACTGCAGCATAATAAGATAATTGTTTAGCGGCTATGTTAACTTTCTTCCACTCGGAATAATCATGGTTCCTAAAGAATATCTCCATTTTCATCTCCTACTCCAAATACAAATCAGGATTATTTCTACCATTGAAAATTGGAAGATCAAACTCCATAGTGTCTCTATCTTCTCTAGGACTCTCCCTATAATTATAGCTAAACTTCTCATTATTAGACTTATGTTCATACACATACTCTCCAAACTCCTCCTTGAGCCTAGGTTTATGAAAATCTCTATTGGTTCTAATTTCAGGTTTAGATTTCTCTCTACAATCCCTCCTTAACCTATCAATCTCCTCGCGTATCTCTTCTTTTTGTCTTCTCATCATTTTTCTTATCTCTTCCCGCATACCATCCATATACAGTTTACTATCCATGGTGTACCTGCAAGAAAATTGGTTAGCAAAATCACCTCTCCCACTCCCTTACGTGTATCGCTCAATTAATGTCACTCATCTTGTGTTTTTTTTTTTTTTTGATATGAACAGTGCCGGAGATGAACAGTGTCCTGGGTGAACAGTAATTCCGGCGATGCAGTACGCCGTGAACAGTAAAAAACGTGCGTGAACAGTATTTTTTTTTTGTGGATTTATAACCCTTGAAGATTAGGGCTTGAAATAACAAAAACAAGGAAATCGAAAAGAACAAATTAGGATTGAAGACCCTAATTCGAAGTAGGAAGAGAAACGAATTGATAATCAAAATAAGAACAATTTAAAATAAGATAGATTGTGGAAACGAACCTTTGCTCTGATACCAAATGATATGATTCCTAGACGCGTACTCGCGATGGAGGAATCAAAGAGCACGCAGCACGGCAAGCGAAGAACGTCAATGAATTGGTAGATTGTGACACCTTGACCCAATGCTACGATCCGTTATTGAACGTGGTACTCCGCGATCCAATTACGAGACGAACACGAACCTTGGTATAATGAAGAACGCCACAATAGAGATGAATATCCTATTGATAAGTTCGGGTTTCGATTACTTAGCCTCTCACCAAATAATCACAAGTTCAATGAAGAATAAGGAGGTTTTGAAAAACACTCAAAAACTATATTAATCAATAATCATAAAGTTGTCTCAAAACAATAAGCCACAAACCTTATTTATATGGGTTGTGAATCCTAATCCTAGAATAAAAGGATAACCTAAAATAAAAGGAAACAACTTACCTAATCTATGTAGGCAACAATTAGGTAAGATACATATTCTAATTAGGAAACATAAAACAACCAAAATAAGGAAAATCTACCAATCCCGTTTTTCTACAAGGCTCACTTTGTAAAGTGCCTAGAATCTTCCCCTAACCCTAATTTAACATAGGAAAACAACCCCCTTAGGGTTTAGGAACCATAAGGACATCATTTTGGTCCATTTTGTGCTTCCAAGTTGATCCTTGTGCCTCCTAGGTCGTAGACCAACCTTACGGGAACTCTTGAGCCTCGAACCTTGCACTTTTGAACCCTCGAACCTTGATCTCCAAGCTTCCAATGTCTCTCCCTTGCTTGTGACAATCTTGGTTCTTGGTTGGTGGTCAGAATCATATCATATCTGGGCTTGAATATGCTTCTTTGAACTGATTAAGATCATAGAAAACCTTAGTGGAAGTGCAAGGCTTTGCCTCGCGAAACCACTCCGACGTGAGAGTGAGTATCGGGTGTGAACGTCAAGAGAGAATTTTTTTACAGAGTTTTTAGGCTCAAGGAAGTATATGTACCTTGTTTAGGTTTACGGAGGGGTATTTATAGGCCCCCAATGTCATTGAATCCGTCTAGGATTTACTGCCTTAGATACCTTTTAAGATTATGAGAGAATCCCTTGATTTTAGGCGTGATATGCCGATCACAAGAATTGTAGACAAAGAAGAGTAGACACAAGAAGAGCTCGGATAAGGAAACCTTTGGCCTGCTCTTGGAGAGCAATATGCTGGGATTTCTTGCTCGATGCATGCCCGGGCGAGCAAGGCTTTGCCCGGCCATAATAGATAGATTTGCAGATGATGTGTAATTCCCATGCATGGCCCTTGGTCGGGCAGGCAGGGCCAGTGCTCGACCAGGTTTGGACGAGATGAGTCTGATTCTTTGCCCGATGTGAGTGTGGTCCCGGGCATGACCCCTGGTCGGGTAGGCAAGGCCCATGCCTAGTCAGGTTTAGACGGGAGTTGCACTGTTCGTTGCTTGACACCTCTATTGCTTTGTCTGCTAGGCTGGTGGGCCCCATACTAATTATGCTCGTGACCAACACATGATGGTTGCTCGTGCTTCGCTCATGACTGGGTCTGGGCTGGGCACATCACGTACACCTTCTAAATCGGGCAAAAATGTCTGAGATGAGAAGCCATTGAATCGGAACAAAGTCTGGTATCATTTTTCTACCGACGATTGCAAGGATATTCACAGAGATCCATGTTCCCATGTTTCAAATTTGACTCCTTCGGTAAGCATTTCTTTGATTTTGTTGGAAATCAAATACTTTGATTTTTATATTTTTGAATTTTGAAATTCAAATGTATCTCTCTTTCTGGTATATGACATCAGTTCAAGCTTAACTTAAGTCTTGATGTATCTCTCTCTCTCTCTCTCTCTCTTTGTTAAATGTAAGAATATGTACCGGCTAAAACGTTGTCTTCCCGTGGAGGATTGACTTGCTATGAATTGTGCTAGCGACCTTTGCTATGTAACTAGAGGCTCGTTAGTTGTTATAGTTTGTGGGATATTTCATATAACAGGTTACCATGATATAATCTAGTTGATGAATGAAGGACCTCATGTAGCATAATTTAATTTCAATGAAAGGTTTGAATTTCAAGTGTTATCTTGCAGCAATACAATAGACATTATCGATCAAACATGGTCTTTGTGGCAGAGGCCCAGTTAACTTGAGCAACTTGGCTTCCTCTGATGGCCTGTACTGAAAACCCCATCCTTTGTATAAGTAATTCTCATAATGTACTCTCTCCATTTCCTTTAATTCCATGCTTAATACAGTTAAGTTCGTCTTTAACATGTAAAGGAAAACTTTTCTCAATTTTGGTTAATTTTAATGGAGTACATGGCCTTTCTTGATTTCATTTTCCATTTCTTTAGTTCATTGGCATTTCTGCCTCGTTTCACACAACACTCCACCGATCTTGTCCCCACCGTAGGACTTAATGCATGTTTACCGATTTGGATAATTGTACTCATCAATCGTTTTTCAAACTAAATATTGAGCCAACAAGATTCTTCCATGTACTGACTTGGAACGATCTGCTCACATCCTATCAAGTTGATGGGGCTTCGGATAAATGTATTTCGCTATCCCAAATAGTGTAGGGGCACACCTCTACCACGGTACACGGTCCTTGACTGACAAGTTCTGATACTAAAGCTTGAGTCACGTACCTAAATAGGCAAACAAAAGGTAACAAGAATAATATGAATTAAGTTTTACAATATGGAGGACGGTACAAATACATTAAACACCAATACTTTTATTATTACAAGCACTCACACAATAAATATTATATCACTCTTACATGCCTAGAATAGTACTACACAAGGAAAATTCTAACAATAACGAGCGTGGACTAGTTGAATAACAAAGGCTTATCTTCAGGGCAAGATGTTAAAGAGGTTGACGGAGTTTCCAAAGGGGTAGCTAGTTCCATGATGCTACTATGATCATCAATCTCTTCATGATGCACTTGACTAAGAGTTGAAGCTCTGGGCGAGATTCGAATAACATCGAGTTCCATTGCGACTTCTGTCATTGTCGGTCTTTTTTTCCCATTCAAATTCAAGCATCTTCTTGCTAGGTTGGCGACTCTAATAATCTCTTCTTTTCCACCTTCGTACCTCTGGTATGTGACATGACATAAAATATCAAGACCTGTTAAAACATTAACAAATGTCAAGTTACAGGGTCAAAAGTGCAAAAGGACAAAACAGGATGCGCAAAAGGACAAATTGCAGGGACTAAAGTGTTCAAAATGACCAAGGTTTGAAAATTGGGCACAACTACCAAAGGATTTGGGCATGGCGCCCAAACATGGAGAGGGTGGAGCCCAAATTCCATTCCCAGCCACTGTTCATCACATTTTTGCCGTAAATCACAACTTTTCCAGCACGGTGTACACTCATTCGATCCAGAATTTGGAAAATGGGCGTGGCTCACATGGTATTTGGGCATGGCGCCCAATTTGATAGGGGATGGCGCCCAATTCCCTTTCCTTCAGAGCACAATCTTCAAACAGTTGCCGTAATTCACAACAAATTCAACGCAAGGTGCAACCAGTTGATGCACAGAGAAGGAATTTTAATTCCCCCGATGTACCTATTTTGTCCTATAAATAGCAGTGCTCGGCTCCTCATTTCACATAGAATTCCTTCGCAAAGCTTCTCCGCGTTAACGTTACGCTGGATAATTAGAGAGCGGTGTGAGATAGTGAGTGATCATCTCAAAAAGCCTCGAAACCCTGCCAAACCTCCGCCAAACACAAAACCAACCGATAGAAGTGAACCTTAGCCCCCCAGCTAGGTATCCACCCTATTTCCCCGGTCCAAAAATCGTGGAAAAGAGCTTGCTCGCCCGATTTAAAAGGCCAAATCGCCCAAGAAGTCGTTACTCCGCCCGATTTCCCTACTTCGGTCAAACAAACAACCAAACACAAACAGTTACCCTGCCCCGATCCCGAGGCCGAAAAGTAACTTTCAGAGCAGTCACGCTGCCCAAATTCACACAACACACAACACACAACTTCAAACAACAAAAAAAAAAGACTCTCTCTCCCCGAGGGACAGAGCGAGCACACCCCTACGCTGTCTGTAAGTTTTTATTTTTAAGTCTTTCATTTGTTTGTAATAGTATTATTTCCAATCCGGCCCAATGTAGTCATATAAGCAGTTGTGCTGCCCGGATTTAATTAGGAAATAGTACTAAATGTAGCCGTTATTATGGCAAAATGTTTTTAGATAGATTTGTAATTATTTACTTTATTTATTCAGTAAAGTCTCTATTTGTAAATGTATTATTTCATCGGTTCAATATCAATATATAGCAGTTATCTTTGCCGGATTTATTTAGGAAATAATACTAAATGAAGTCACTATGACCAAATATTTCCAAGTATATTTGTAATTGTTTGTAAAGAGACCGTTGCAAGTCTCAGAATAATATAGATGTAACGGATGTATTTGTAGGCGATTAATGCTTTATTTACTGTTTAATAAATATAACAAAAGCATACTTTAGCCAAAAACCGTTTGAGATCGAAGGGCGAGTTGGGTGCCTAGCACCTTCCCAACTCGTAACTTAGCCTCCGAACCCGTTTTCTCTATCTATGGTTTTCTTTTTCTGGTTTTGCTTTATTTTTGCCTTAAAATAAAGATGGCGACTCTAAAAACATTTTGGATCCAGTGGGGCCTCGCAACATCTTTCTTTGCACTTTGACGTTTTCCCCTAAAAAAGGGAGAATGGGAATGGAAAGGTGATGTATTCCCATGTCCTGGTATCCCCTAAACAAGGGATAACTTGACGTAGAAAACCCAAAGCACCCATAGCGATCTGAAATAGGCCATAAGGCTATTTTCATAAAATCTATAGTGGGGGCGCTGCAACATTCCTTCCTTGTACTTTCACATTTTCCCCTAAAAAAGGAAAAATGGGAATAGAAGGGTGATGCCTTCCCATATCCTGATATCCCCTAAAAAAGTGATAACTTGATGCGGGAAACCCAAAGCTCCCATATTGGATCAAAAATCCACTAAAGGCAACCGAGGCGCATTCCAACGCGCTATTCGACAAAGACTCCTCCCGCACTTTTGATTTCGTCCTCCCTACACAAGGGAGGCGGAACGGAGCATGGATGTCACCGCATCCGCTTGACGCGCACCTACCTGGGGCGCGGAGCACGCATTCCTGAACCCACAAGTGGCGACTGGGAGATCGCTTTTATTTTAATGAATAAAAATGGAGGGCTAGACTCAAGAACCAAAACTTTTTTTTCTTTTGTTTCGGCTAAAGTATGCTGCTTTTATATTAATTTAAAAAAAGCCTAATATTTGCTTTAACATCAGTGTCTATATTTGTGGATATGATCCTCCATCTTGCAGCAATTTCATTTCAAACACTGTTACGGATATACTTGAAAGTATTCGTATTTTTCAAAAACAAAAAATCAAAAAAAAATATGTATATATATATATATATATATTTTTATATATAATATATATGTAATGTTTCTTTTTATTTCCGGGCAGCACAACAAAAACGGGCCGGGGCCTTGTTTTCAAAATCTTTTCATTTTCGGCCTTATATTATGTTATTCTGCTTTATTTCCATTCTGCAAAATATATACATACATGCATTCATTCTGTCATTTTATTTTGTGGATTAGGACTCATTTTCTAGAAATAGATAGACTCCCCGCTTTTCTTTCTATTTCTTGATGGTATGCTTGCTTGCTCGCGCTTAAGCTAAAAAGCCGAGAAAATCCATACATAACAGCAAGACATGCTATATCTGTTTTCTTTTCTATTTCTATATCTGAAAAAAAAAAAACTTTTTTTTGCTTTTTAGATACCGCACACACGTGCACATGCATATAAATATATTCCGAACTGCTACCCTATACCACGGCCAGCCTACCCCCTGCATAAGCCAACGTTAGACTGCATATAGTTTTTCAGGACACTTCAATGACCGACCGGTTTTTGCATTTTAAAATTGTGCGTCAGCCCAAGTCAAAAAAAAAAATGTGCGCAAGTCAAAAAAAAATCTGCACAAGTCAAAAAAAATTGCGCAAGTCAAAAAAAAAATACACTGGGGCTGACTTATTATTTTCAAATGCTCGACCTAGACCATTTCGAATGGTGGATCCCGGAAAGAGTATAGGCCCTTCGCCTAGGATCAGTCCGATCTCGGGGAGTCGAAAGGCAGGTGGAATACGTTGGTCCTATACTCTGGAGAAAGAATCCACTGTTCAGAAAAGTCCCGAGATCTGCCAAAATTAAGCAGGTGCTTATCCGGTCATTTTGTAGGGAAAATAATAAATAATAAAATATACTAATAAAGGCACGCTGTACTCCAAGCCCAGAAAAGCCTTTAGCCAGCCTTCTGATACTACCAAACCCATTTTCCCCAGAAACCTGGCCTGAATTTGGAAAGGCGAGACAAGATCGCCGATTGATACGGAAACAAGTGCGAGAGATCGATCGAGAGGGTATCGAGAAATCGATCGATAAGGGCGAAACAGCCGAGGGTACGATCCGACATGATGGCGGCCAGAAAGTGAACAAATCGCTATGGGTACAGATACAAGGGCTCCTGCATGTTCGACTCAAAGAATGGCTAGACCAAAATTTGGGTGCAACAATTGATCTTCTAATGAGCCAAATGACTAATCTGGTACAAAGCTTGAAATCTAGTCGTGAGGTAATCTCTTCCCCTGCAGTCCCTCAACGAGCATCAACCTCATATATGCCTCCCAACCCAATTTCCCAACCAAACACCAACCCACAAACCCAGACTCCATATTCTATCCAAAATCCTTATCCCACCCAAAATCCTTACCAAATACCGCAGCCAGAAAATATACAAGCGTTGGACAGGGGAGCCAATGATGGAAGCCAGGAATCGTGAAAAGAAACTCCTAAATGCGCACCTTCTCTTGAGTTTGAGGCCTGGCTAAACGAAGCAGTGGACGCTCATACAGAAAGAATAATAAACCAAGTGATGGGTGATCTTTTAAAAGGCTTCTCAGAGGTCCTGACAACTCTCTCCCAAAAGGTCAAAATCTCAAAACATGTTCCTAATGCTTCCCACTTCCCTGAGGTAAACCTTCCTGATATCTCAGAAAATATCCTTTTCCAAACCTCTAGAAAGCCACCAAGTGCTCCAAATGCTAGCCATCAGCCAAATAATGATCTCATGACCCAAGGAAGTATGATTCCAAATGCTCATAGTTCTATTCCATGTCCTCCAGAAATCAACCCCGATCTCCACCTGAATGCCTGCTACCATAACCAGAAGAATTACCTTCCTCTAGACCCTTCAAATACTTATTCCCATCAAATGACTTCAGGACTTCCAAAAGAAGTAACTTGTGCACCAAAGAAAGAATCCCTCTTGGGCCAACGTCCAGGCAACCCACTCCCACTGCAATATTATCCAATAGAAAAAATTCTACCTAGTTGCCAGGCCAAATCTGAACCGGGCCATTTGCCTAGGCCAAGGGGGCGAAGAGAAATAAGGCATTATGACGATCTGCCAGCCCCAAGATCTGAAATACTTCGAACACTGTGGGTCCATGGGATACTGAAGCCCATTGATAATTACCGACCACCTAAGCCATTACCTGCTTGCTGGAATCATGCCCTGTATTGTGAATACCATCGTTACAGCGGTCACCTTACCGACAAGTGCCATACACTCCAAAATGCAATACAGGATCTCATCGATAGCAAGGTAATTACAGTGGCAGACACTAAACTTGCTCAAGCAGATCATGCCGAAAAAGGTCTAAAAAACAAAGAGGGGTAAGATAGGCCAGTTAGCCATGAATAAAGGTGCTGTAAGATATGTTGTTCAAATAAGGGAGTTTCTAAATAAATGTTTGGCTTGGGAGACAGTTTCTTGGGTATAATAGACGGAGACACTAAGTATGCCAAACTCCCTGATAAGTCTGAGCTTCTAACTGCTAAGCCTCTGCAGAATTGGTACGTTACGACCAGCCCACTCTTGACTCCCGCAGAACTGATAGACCGCTTCGGATATACTATCCCCCTTCCTTCTCCTAGCTTTACGGATTGGTCATCTACCGATCCGCTCCCTAATAATGAGGATCTCAAACCCCAGGTCCTCAATAATGTAATAAGCCTCGTGCAGTTTGCTATTAATGATAATATGAATGTCTTTGCTTATTCCTTAGTTGCACCTACATTAAAAGATACATTAAATAATCATAATAATGAGTCATTTAACAAAATGGACCCAAAAGATAAAAAATATTTGCTTGAGCTTGTAAAGTCGGTTAAAGATATCTCGGCTGAAGACTTGTCAATCATCAATCAATGAACAACCAAGTGAACAACCAAAGAAATCAAAGAAATCAAAGTCGGCAACTACCGCAAGGCTCGAAGGGTAGCACTCATCGACCTCCTCAAAGAGTTCGTCAAAGATATCTTTCTGGTCCTATGAAGATATCTGGGGGCTAGATCCGGCCATAGTCGAACACGGATCCTACCTATCCGGATGCTCGGCCAATCAGCGAAGCTCCGAATCAAACCAATGGTCACTTTGCAAGTCAAAGAAGAAATTATGAAACACCTCCATGTCAACTTCATTCGGGTGGTTGAATACCCGATCTGGCTGTCCAACATAGTGACTTTCCCCAAGCCCAACGGGAAGGTTCGAATCTGCGTCAACTTCCGCGACCTCAACAAAGCGTCGCCCAAAGATGACTTCCCGCTACCCAACATTGATATTGTGGTAGATGATGTTGCTGCTCACAAGATCAGATCCTTCGTCGACGGCATGCTCGACTACAATCAAATTAAAATGGCAGCAGAAGACCAAGAGAAGACTTCATTCACCACTCCTTGGGGTACCTACTGCTACAATGTCATGCCATTTGGACTCAAAAATGCCGGGGCCACTTATCAAAGGGCTGCCACCACTCTCTTCCACGACATGATTCACAAGGAGATCGAAGTCTACGTCGACGACATGATCGTACATTCCAGCGACGCCAACGGTGCTCATATCAGAGATCTTCGAAATTTCTTCGAAAGACTCAGAAAGCATCAGATGAAACTCAACCCCACCAAATGCACATTTGGGGTCACGAGAGGCAAGGTCCTGGGATTCTTAGTGACTGAGCAAGGCATTGAAATCGAGCCGGCCAAAATCAAAGCTATCATAGAGATGCCACAGCCAAAAACTCCAACAGAAGTCAAAGGTTTCCTAGGCCGGCTACAGTATATCAGCCGCTTCATCAGACAGCTCACCACCACATGTGGGCCCCTCTTCAAACTCCTAAAGAAAAATAATGACCAAGTCTGGGACGAAAAATGCTAGCTAGCCTTGAAAAAATAAAAGCCTACCTCACCAATCCCCTGTGCTAGCCCATACACATACAACCTCTCCTCATATACTTAACCGTGCACACGCGAGACATGTTGAGTAGGAGCCATGCTTGCCCAAGAAAGAAAAAAGACTCCTACATCGAAAACGCCATATACTTCATCGGTAGGAAGGCTGCAAGGAAGCGAATTATTCGACAGCTTGGAGAAAAGTTGTCTTTGTCTAGTTTGGACAACCCAAAGGCTCAAAACTTATCTACGAGGGGCGATCCACCAAGCTCATATCCGGGATGGACCCTATAAAATACATCTTCGGCAAACCATCACTTTCAGTAGGCGGCTAAGTGGGCTTTCCTTCTCAACAAGTTTGACATAACATATGTCACGCTCAAATCTATCAAAGGCGGCGTAATTGCGAGATCACTTAGCGATCTACCTCGAAGACCGAAGATGCTCTTGAGCCGGTTCCCAACGAAGGTGTCTTGGAAATCGACCACGACACGACACGGTTGGCGGATGTTCTTTGACGGAGCCGCAAACAAAAGAGGCTTTGGCATAGGAATCCTACTCATTGACCGGCAGATTCTCACACTCCACGGCCCTAAGATTGGAGTTTGAGTGCTCCAACAACACCACTTGAATCTGAAGGTTGTATTCGGCTGGAAGAGGCTCTCCAAAGAAAGGCCAAAAATCTCGAAGTCTTTGGAGACTCTGCCTTGATCATAAACCAAGTCGAAGGAAGTGGAAAACCCAAGATCCCCATTTGCAACTTTATCATGCCAAATTACAGCACTTGCGCTCGGATTGATTCTATCTCATTCCACTACTTGCGGGGACAATCAATTTGATGCATTGGCCACTCTAGCATCACTAGTCCAAATTCATGAGAAATACAAGTCCAACCACTTTGTGGTCGGGGAAGAAAGTCACGCCCGGCATCTTGTTTCCAAATTAATCGGCCCACGAGGCGGATCACGAGCCTTGGTATGTTGACATCCAAAATCGCTTCGAAAGGAATCTATCCCCCAGCCTAGACAAGATAGGGAGAATCTCCCTGCGGAGATGGGCATTGCAATTCGTATTCAGCGGTGGCAGCCTGTATAAAAGGCACTACCAAGGCCTCAATCTCTTATGTGTCGACCGGGCCAAAGCGAGTAAATTATGCACCAACTCCATGGTGGTACACATGGACCCATGAGCGGCCACATGCTATCCAAGAATGTTATCCAGCGCAAGGGTACTATTGGAGCTCGCTTGAAACCGGCGCATTCGGTGGGTGCGACAACTGCGACAAGTGCCAACGTTTGCAAATCTGCGGCACGTGCCCCGCGCATCCTATCAACTCACGGCCCCGGCCTTTCTCAACATGGGGAATCGGCGTCATAGGCCAAATTCACCCGGGATCAATGGCCATGAGTGCGTTACGGTAGTGTCGACTACTTTACAAAGTGGGTAGAAGCTTCTTCTACAAGATCTGAATGCCCGAAAGGTGTCTGATTTTATCCGGGCCAATATCATATACCGCTATGGGGTACCTTCCAAAATCATCTCCGACAACGGTTCTCATTTTGAAGGGGACGTGAATCGTCTTCTCGACGAATTCAAAATTCAAAAACACAAATGGTCCCCACTTAGGCCCCCTCGAGAACATTATCGGAAAAATGGGCGACACGGGGAAGCTAGGCGCTGAAAAGCCCTCTGGTCGCACCTCGAGCCTCGGGCTAGCTACACCCACTACTATTCTCGGCATACGGCATGGAGGCGAGGTCTTTGCCTATTGAAGTTGAAATACCATCATTAAGAGTAATGATGGAATCGATATGCAAGTCGGTTGGGTCAAAGAGGCGATTTGAAGAATTAGCCCTAATCAATGAGCGGCGGTTACTAGCCCTCGAGCACACTCGAGCCTATCAAAACGCATAGCAGAGCATTGACAAAAAGTCAGGCGCGACATCCGGTCGGAGATGCGGTGCTTGAGAAAAAGCCCCTAGTTATGTTGATACTAGGGGAAAATGGAAATCTCCATGGATGGGACCATACATAGTCAAAGAAATCCGGTCAGGAGGTGTTGTGCTCCTTACGAACCAGGAAGGAGAAGACCTTGTTCAGCACTTCAATCTTGACAAGCTCAAAAGGTACTATGCTTGAGCTAATCTATCCGACAAAAGTGTTTCCCTCTCCAGCTCGCTAGGTTAAAAACCCGAAAAGGCGGTCTAGGCAAAAGTTAGAGCTAAATAAAAAATATAGATATAAAAAAAACACAATAAAAAGGAGAAATAAGGGCTCGCTAGGTTGAAAACCCGAAAACCCGAAAAGGCGGTGATGATTGTATTTTATACTTGTTATTGGGTATTATTCACTACTTAAATTATGCTATTTCTCGAGGTTTTGTTGTCTAATATGTGTTTTAGTGTTGTTTTATAGTTTCAGGGACTTTTGGAATAATTGTGCAAAATATAGGCACTTTTTGCGAAATTGAAGAACTTCAGGGACCAAACTGCAAAAGCTGAAAACTTGAAGACCAAAAGCTGAAAAATCAGAATTTCCAGCAAATTTCAGCCGCCACTTTCATAGAGATTTAATTGCATTGGGAATTGTGAAGTCCTAGTTTAATTCTTTTTAGTATTTTAATTATATTGTATCTCCTTTTCCTCCTTGATGTATGATTAATTATGTATAAATAGATCCCTTTAGTTAGGAAAAAAATGGGAGAAGTTCGGTATTATTTTTCTTTGTCTATGAAGAAAGATTATTCAAGAATGGTTCAAGGTTTTGTACTTTCAATTATGAGAGCTAACTCCATAATCTAGGAATTGGAGGTAACTTGTATTAAATCTATTGTTTTATATTAATTCTTATTCATTTAATTCTTGTTGATTGTGGTGTTTATCAATCCCTATATTATTTCGCTTTGAACAAATGAATGTAATTGCAAATAATAAAGGCCTAGAGGTGCGGATAACTGCATGACCAATGTGCATATGTCGTACATTGGCTCACCATCACAATAAATTGGACCTATCGATGCACGAGAGTGATAAGTTAGGGTCAGGTTCATACATGATCTAGGTGACAGATAGATCATAATCTAGGTGACAGCTAGATTAGATGTTCTTGTGCTTAGGATATAGAATGGATGAATTTTGTGGGGATGGAGGCTGAACCAATTGTTCAACAGTCTATATCTATCTTTTGTGAACGAACCCAAGAAATTGAATGATAGTTTATTTAAATAAACAATAGATTAGATACAAGTGAATCCTAGTTCCTAGTCAATTTACAAATCTTTGACTTATCTCATATTTATATGCTTTGTTAATTAGTTTATTTTATTGCTTTCTAGTTAAATTAATTTATAAAAACCAAAAACCCCATTAGTTATTAATAACTGTTTTTTTATTAGATTAGTTAAATTTACTATAATCAAATCCAAATCTCTGTGGTTCGACCCTTGCTTCCCAAAACTATTCTATAATAGTCTTGTCCACTTGCAAGGAAAAAGATTAAATAAAACATCGATCAAGTTTTTGGCGCCGTTGCCGGGGATTTGTTATTTTGATTTAGTTAATTTAGCTTTTCTTTTATTATTTTCGTTTTTTTAAAAAAAATTTCTTAAAAAAATAAAAAAATATTAATTCCGAAAATAAAAAATAATAATAAATTCCGAAATATATATAAAAAAAAATAATAAAACTCTTTAAAAAATGGCGTACAATAATTATCATTGGGGTATGAAAAATTACGCACCTATGAGAGCCACAAATGAATATGCCTACCGAAATGCTAGAATAAATCAATCATCTTTTCCTAATAGTTATGAAAGGGATTATCACAATGAGCCATACATATTTTCCGCCCTATCATAATAACTATAATGAGCCATCTTCTCCTTATTATAATCGCCATTTGATAATGAACCTCCACCTTATTCGTCCTATTATAATGAGCCTCATTCTTATTGTAATCAATCATCTTTCTCCTCGCATAATTATTATAATGAACCACCTTCGTATTGTCAACAACCTCCAAAGTTAGACGAAGCAAGCAAAAGTCAAGCTGCCCTTATGAGATATATGCTAGAAGAAATAGAAAATTTAAAGGAGATACTTGCAAAATCTAACAAAGAAAGAGAAGAGGTAAGTAATCATATTCAACCTTCTGATATGCCTGATAAAGTAGATAATTCTGATAAAGAAGTTGAAAAAGATAAAAGTGAAAATAATCAAGAAAAAGATGAAAAAGTAGAACTAGAAGTGCGAGAGAAGGAGTTGATTCCTAAAGATGATGAGATACCTATGGAAGTCTCTAAGTGGAAATATAATATAGAAAGGGGTAAAGGAAAAAACAAATATTGAGGAAAAAGAATTGGAAGTAATAGATGAGCCGATTGAAAAAGATGATGAGTTGATTTTAGAATCCCAAGATTTTCCACAAAATGATGTACCACCTCATTGTTCTCAAGAACCCGAAACAATTTCGGAAACTTTCACTGTAATTTATTCTCCAATTGATTCTCCGCTAGACACTTATGTGGAGTTAGGGACGCTTTCTTCATATTTTCTTGAAGAGAATCAAGAACCTATTTTAGAGATACATGAGGATGAGCAATGTTATGATGAAAAATTGGCGGAAATTCCGGATAAGATTACCTTGGAAGATTTAGGTGTGAAATTACTCATCCTCAAATCAATTAAATGGCCATCGAAAGAAGAAAATTTTACCAAGAAAGTGTTTGGTTTTAATGGACTAAAATTAAGACACTACATGAATAATGGATTTTATGGACCAAAAATGTGTGTATTCCTAAGTGATCCGGCGATGCCTTCTTAATAAAAATGAGGATTTAAGTCAAGCTAACGACTATAACTTAGAACAATTTCTAACCCTTATCTCTTTGTATTTATCGTGTTGCTTTTTGAGTCACTCGTTAGAGTCTCCCTGAGTTTGTGGGTTTATAGGGGAGTGTTAATAGTGTCACCCTCACAAAAAGATTTTATTTTTATGTATTTATGTGCACTAATTTTATTTTTAGTTTTTGTAGAATTTTTGTTTTAATTTAAACAGGCTGAAAGGCTACTCAAAAAGATTTAATTTATGGGTTCGACTGAACTTAATGAAGCAGTTTATGGTTTATTCAAGAAATAATAAAAGTTTAGAGACTTAAGCGAAATTACCTTGCGGTCGCAAGGTCTCTTTGACCTTGCAACCGCAAGGTAGACAGAAAGTTAGAAAGTTGGTGTGGGAAGCCAGGGAAGGGAGTACATTATTAAATAAATATTAAATAAAAAAAGGAAAGAAAAGAAAAGAAAGAAGAAAAGTACAAGGATCAGAGGCGGCTGCAGACGTTTCTCTCAATCACCCCTTTTCTTTCTCAAACCCGACATCTTCTTCATCTCCCGCGGCCAAATCGCCCATCACCACAGCCTTCATCCTCCATAGCCGGGTCATACCCAGTTCGATCTCCGGCGAATCTTCATGGTCAGAAAGTTTTCTCTCTCCTCTCCAATCTATCTCTCTCTTCGCCGTCTCCCTCTGCCAACCAATCCACAAACAACCAGTCCCCAGACCCGGCGACTCTTCAATGGCCGGCGTCCACAAAACCTTTCACCCTTCATCACCCGGATCGCTCCCCAAGCCGTCTCTGACCCAGCGATTCCGGCCTCCTTCTCCCAGCCATCAATCGGCTCAGCCCTATCTTCATCAACAGACCGGCGTCATCCCTTCCAGTTAAACCCAGTCCCTGTTCGCCCAAAGCTTCCACCAAAGCACCCAGCCTTCATCTTCCGGCCGCCATCTTCGCCAAATCTCTCCCATCTCCCATCTGGACTATCTCTCTCCCTCATCAGTTGCTAAGCACATATTTCAATTAAGATCATTTTAATTTTCTGATTAACGGCTGATTTGGGAATTAATTGCTTCAGTACAATGAATATTCGTGATACAATCCTTATTGAATTTCAAAACATTGAAATTGTGAACTGCCAGTCTTTGTTTACCGGTGAATTTTTGTAACTCAGTTGGTAATTTGGAGTGTTGGGAATATGTAGATTACAAACCGTTGATTTTTCCACCCTAAGTATATCTACATATTTTGGAAAATAGTTAATGTGAATTAGATATGTTCTATTTTGTTGGTTTATTGTTGAAAGTGGAGATTATTATGCAGAAATTTGTTTATAGTATATTCTGGTTATATTTGAATAAACTTGTAATATTTTGGGAATTTCTTGGTAATTGGGGATTGGGCAGTTTATGGGCATATATAGTTGCGAAAGTTGAGATTGTTTTTGTATTGAATTTTCTGTTAGGAGTGAAATCTTTAATTGTGTTGGACATTCAAATGTTTGCCATTAGAATTGTAAATGTGGGGTGGGGCATTGAAACCTATGTTTTAAAAAATTAATGGGAATTACTTTAAAATGTTGAATTGGAATTTGGATGTTCCCTTTATTATCATACTATATTGGTTGGTGCCTAATTTAAAGATGCATTCTCTACTCTCTTGTCATATATTTGATTCACATTGGGGACAATGGGAAATTTAAGTTTGGGGGTGTGAATTGTCTTGCGCTTAAATGTGATTTTTTTTTTTTTAGAAGAGTCGTTTTACCTGTTTTTAGTTAATTTAGTTTTTATTTTCTTTAGTTTTAGTAGTTAGTTTATTTTAGTTTTTTTGTTTAAAAAAAATAATTAAAATTTCAAAAATTTTCCGAGTCTTTGATTTTTGGTGTGGTTACTTCCGCCAATGATAACATGTTTGTTAATAGCGATGCATGTATACTTGTCTGCGAGCCTTAGCTTGATCTAGTTGATGGAACTTTATATCTCCAAAAAAAAATTTGAGCACAAAAATACCATGACTTGATTTATTAAAGAATTTGGATATTTTTATTAAGTTTATAGTGCACATTTCATTCCTTTGGACCTTGTTATTTTTGTGATCATAAACATTTTAAACAACCGTCATTACATGATTGTTGTATTATATTTGCGACTTAGGGTTGATAGCATGCTAAGTTAGATTTGTTAGACTTTTTTTTCTAATATATCTCAAGCACACTTTCGAACCGTGAGTGCATTTAAGTCTTGATTTTCCCTACCTCTTTTATAGCGAAAGCTTATGTAAAATACTTGTGGAGCTCGTTTTTTAAAATTTAGAGTTAGGGAATGATTTGAAACTTTGTTGAATTTCTGTGAAAACGAAGCATGAACATTGTGGCAGTTAGGATATGATTTAGGTCATCTTTGGAACGTTTGAGCCTTTTTATCTTACCATCCCTATTTTATATTAATCCCTAGTGTCCCCTTTGAGCTTTATTAAAAAGAATGGCGTGTGCTAAGCACACATCGACCCCCATTCGACATCGTTTCTATTACCCACATTAACTTAACTCTAAAGCTTATACACTTTTGACTACCCTTTGAGAGAGTAGGATTGGGTTGGGAATGTTGTCTACATGGTGATTGATGTAATCTGAAAATAGCCACAATGAGTTCTTGTATTGGAAAAGAAAAAAAAAAAATATATATATATATATATGAAAAAAAATATAATGAAAAGAGTGCGAAAATCAAAATTGCACATACCCTTCAAAAGAAAAAATATATATAATGAATAGAAAAAAAAGAAAAAAGAAAGCAAGAAAGCAAAGAAAAGGATCATTGGGAAGAAAATCTTTATGATGATGATGATACCTTCTTCAACCCAAAAGTTTAAGTTTGGGGGTTGTTGAAAGAAAGTGAGTGTTTTGTATGGGAAAAAAGGAAAATATTCTTACTCTCTCATTTTGAAATTTCTTATCCCTTTTATTGTTACCCCTCACCTTGGCCTAACATTACAAGCTTAATAAAGTTCTATTGATCTAGTTGCCACATTTGTTTGTGTTAGTTGACATGGTTTGCAAGTATAGTTGATTTGACTCATTTTTTGAATTATATACACATCTTCATATAGCTCACTGTATTTGCATAATCTCAGCTATTATAAGTAATTGGGACTTGAGAGCATTGTATTTCATACATAGTTAGTGCATGGGATGGATGTATAAGCACTTGAATTCTAGCACGATCTCTTCGTGTTAGTTAGCAGGTATTGATGGTATGTTCATGTTTTGTGATGCACACGTTTTTATTTTAAATATTTTTGGAATGAATGTTGTGCTTAGCTTGATAAAACTTTCTAAGTTTGGAGATAGTCAATTAATGGTTTTCACACACACACATGGAGATGTACAAGTGATATTGATGATGATTGAGTAAAAGCCTAGACGTGTGGCTATGTGTTGTTATTTATCATTCCTTGAGGCATTATGTGGTACCATGTCGATGCTTTGACTTGTGAAAGAAAAAAAATATTTTATTTGCTTTAATTTAGTTTAGTTTAGTTTTGTATTTATATGTTTTATTTTACTCGAGGACGAGCAAAAGTTTAAGTTTGGGGGTATTTGATAACTGTATTTTATACGTAGTTATCGGGTATTATTCCGACTTAAATTATGCTATTTCTCGAGGTTTTTGTTGTCTAATATGTGTTTTAGTGTTGTTTTATAGTTTCAGGGACTTTTGGAACAATTGTGCAAAATATAGGCATTTTTTGCGGAATTGAAGAACTTCAGGAACCAAACTGCAAAAGCTGAAAACTTGAAGACCAAAAGCTGAAAAATCAGAATTTCCAGCAAATTTCAGCCGCCACTTTCATAGAGATTTAATTGCATTGGGAAACGTGAAGTCCTAGTTTAATTGTTTTTAGTGTTTTAATTATAATTTATCTTCTTTTCCTCCTTGTTGTAGGATTAATTAGGTATAAATAGATCCCTTTAGTTAGGAAAAAAAGGAGAGAAATTCTGTATTACTTTTCTTTGTCTATGAAGAAAGATTATTCAAGAATGGTTCAAGGTTTTGTATTTTCAATTATGGAGAGCTAACTCCATAATCTAGGAATTGGAGGTAACTTGTATCGAATCTATTGTTTTATATTAATTCTTATTCATTTAATTCTTGTTGATTGTGGTGATTATCAATCCCTCTATTATTTCGCTTTTAACAAATGAATGTAATCGCAAATAATAAAGGCCTAGAGGTGCGGATAACTGCATGACCAATGTGCATATGTCGTACACTGGCTCACCATCACAATAAATTGGACATATCGATGCACGAGAGTGATAAGTTAGGACCAAGTTCACAGGGCCGGCCCAAGGGTAAAGCCAAGGAAGCCCTTGCTTTAGGCCTCAAAAATCTTTAGGCCTCCAAAAAAAAAAATTACTACCTTTTTTAAAAAATATATATATTAAGTGACTCCTAGTTTTTCTCATTAGGTTACTTAATGAGAAATTAATGTCATTGGATAATAAAAATTTAAAAGACATTAGGTTACTTAATGAGAAATTAAGGTCATTGGATAATAAAAATTTAAAAGCCAATTGTTTTAACCTTGAACGTTCTTTAAAACATAATGACAACTCTGATATTGATGAATTAGATCGATTTACAAAACTATTTGTAAAAGAAATTATACAAATGAAAAATGATACACAAATTGACATACTTAATTATATAATAAGGCATGATTCTTTTCCAAATGCGTATATAAACATAGAATAATGTTTCAAATATTGCATCGGCAAAAGAAGTTTTTTAAAACTAAAATTAATAAAAATTCATCTAAGACCAACAATGTCTCAACAAAGATTAAGTGAACTAGCTTTATTCGATTGAAAAATAATTATTAAATGAAATTGATTACAATAATTTAAAAATGATTTTGCATCCTAAAAAGCACAATAGATGTTCTTTAAATAAAAAATGTAATAATTAAAAATATATTATTTGATTTTAAAAGGCCTCACTTTAGAGTTTGCTTTAGGCCTTCATAAGTGTTGGGCCGGCCCTGCAAGTTCATACATGATCTAGGTGACAAATAGATCATAATCTAGGTGACAGATAGATTACATGTTCTTGTGCTTAGGATATAGAATTGATGAATTTTGCGGGGATGGAGGCTGAACCAATTGTTCAACATTCTATATCTATCTTTTGTGAACGAACCCAAGAAATTGAATGATAATTATTTTGAATTAAACAATAGATTAGATACAAGTGAATCCTAATTTCTAGGCAATTTACAAATCTTTGATTTATCTCATATTTATATGCTTTGTTAGTTAGGTTATTTTATTGCTTTCTAGTTAATTTAATTTATAAAAACAAAAAAAAAACCTCATTAGTTAGTAATTGCTTTATTTTAATAGATTAGTTAAATTTCCTATAATCAAATCCAAAACTCTGTGGTTCGACCCTTGCTTCCCAAAACTATTCTATAATAGTCTTGTTCACTTGTAAGGAAAAAGATTAAATAAAATATCGATCAATCACTCTTGGGACCGACAAACTGATTTCTATGATTTCAAGCAACAAAGTAAGGAAACAATGGATCTACAGTACTGCAACACCTACTCTTGGTATAACTGCGCCTTGATGTAAAATGGGAGAAATGTAATATTCCTTGACACGAACACTGCACTCATGGGGATCTAGTTTACAATGAACTTAGCACTCTAAGTCCTATTCCTTCGTGAAGAATCTGTCAATAAGGCACGAAACAGAACACTCAACGTTATGATTCACACAAGAACTAACCCAACTAGGCCATGGAACCTATCCTGCCCGATAGCTAACCAATAATGCTCTAATACCAACTGTAACGACCCGACCCGGACCCCGAGGAGGAATCGCGAGTCAAGCCGTCCAAATAGGACTACAATTCATGCAAGGACTCAATTATTAAAACTGACGTGACGCAACATTATATACGTAAAGCAATTCGGCACCAAAAAGGCTGGAATTTTTAAAACTTTTCAAACCTGATATAACAGTTAAGGACAAGTAAATCAATTCATCGGCGACTTTACGACCAAAACCCAACAACTAAACAATTCATGTTGTGAACACCTCAACAGCTAAATGTCGAAGAAATAACGAAAGTAAATAAGAGCTAATGGGATGCTCAGCGGAAGTATAAAGATAAGTGAGCCAAGTGAATAAAACACAAGTTTTACATTATACTTTACAAGAACAAGCCTTGAAACAAAAACTCTAAGTTTAATAATACTAGAGTTACTAGCATGATACAAATACCCAAGACAAGTCTAATTAACTTGCTTAACCCAACGTCCTTGTCAAGAAAGAAAGAGGAAACTACAATGACCTTTTATAGTGAACTTGCAACACGGACAAGCTCGACCACGCACGCACTCAATGATGCTTCCCTGTGAAAGACCCGGACAATTCGGATCTAAAGCAGTAAAAGGGAGGGGGTAAGTCATAAAGACTTTGTAAGCTAACATTTATGCATGTCATGGCATATGCAACATACATAGCAAGATATCATCATTAATATCAAGTCAACCAAAGCATTCGTTCATATAAACACTTAGTTCACATATCCATGGTAGCACGTTGGTTTCACATAAGTGCTATAAAGTAAACCACATATAAAGAGGATATGTTATAGAACCGGTGCCGCAACGTAGCTCCTGTAATACAAGGTGTTAAGAGGAACGTGATGTCGGATGTATGTGATTGATACATCAACCATGAATAGTATTATTCCAAGCGCCCTAATTGTTACACAAGGTACTCTTCTCCAAAGTGATCAAGAGAGGAGGGTGCATGCAGGATTCTGGTTCGACAATTCATCACTATCACGAATCTCACGATTTGTAACGGTGATGTATCGTCAACCAGGGAAGACAAGAACAAGTAGGCCAGCTGGACTAATGGGGGGACAGGTAAATGTTTACCTACCATTCATGAACATGTAGGGGATCGAGATCGAAAAGAGTGAACTGATCCAAGTCAATTAGATGTTTACTCACTTATGAAATCAAGTAGGGATTGAGCTCGAAAGTAGCGAACTCAACCAAGTCAAGCAGGAATGTTATACTCTATGACATATCATTACAACCATGAATTTGTATCCAAGAAAAAATCACAAAACTAATATTCTACTTACGTCGCAAGGATGAACATGAATTAAATCAAGAATATCGGAACTAGTATTCTAGTTACGCTACAAGTATGAAGATTAATTCATTGAAGAATCTCGGGCCTAGTATACTAGTTACATTACAAGCATGACAAACACGGTTATCAATTTAATTAAGAATCTGGAGAACTAGTATTCTAGTTAAACGAATTCTAAATGTCGTAGGGAGTGAATGTAGAGCTGGTATTGTTAAATAGCTCTCTAAATGCAACTCCGTTGAGTCTTCACTAAAATTCCAACCAAGTAGAGATTGAATGCTATAAGCATCTCAATACTCTTTTCTATGTTATCGATTCTAATAGAACGCAATTACAAAGCCATACATGACTTTAGCCTATCAATAAATCAATTCCACAATTTTGTGAAACCTTTACATGATTAATTCTTGAACCTTAACAATTGCAATAGATTCTCATCCAAGTAGAGATTGAATGCAATATGCATTGCATTACTCTTTTCTATGTTCTACCTTTCACTAGCACCAAACACACAAAGCCATTCATGACTTTATCCTATCGATAGTTCAATTCCAAATTTTGAAGCCCTAGCTTGAACAATTCTTTAAAATTGACAATTGCAATTAATTCCTTCACAAGAGTTGTTCCTAAGGACAAGGTGTATCCTAACATATGTAGGTTAAACATACTAAAATTTGTTCCAATTCTCTTTAGTAGATTGGTACCAGAAGTTTCCCGAAATTTGCCCAAAACAGGGACTAAAACTGTGAGGTTTCTAACTTATCGTTAAGCACCCAATGATCAATGAAATGACCAAGAACCATAAATAAATGATACTAAGACTCATTAAGACTTAGTTAAGTGTTTAGGAATGTAAAGTGATACACGAAGCAACCAAGACAAGACAAGAAAAGCATAGAAGACTTATAAGGCCATTATGAACTCAAACAAGCAATGTAAGCAAGGAAAGCATTATTTTGGTGTGTTGAACATATAATGCACTATTTAGCATGATAAACATATCTAGATAGAAAGTCAAGCAAGTAAGATTTCAAGTCCAGCAAGTATGATTTCATGTCAAGCGAATGAGGATGTCAAGCATGTAAGGGTTCGGATCTCCACAGAAAGGTTGTTGCTAAAATGATTGTAGTTGATGAGCTGCCCTTTAGTTTCATTGAGCATCAAGGTTTCAAAAAATTATGTAATGTTGGTATGCCTAGATTGCAATTAGTATCTCGTATTATAATTGCTAAAGATTGCTTGAGATTGTATGGTGATTTCGAAATTCAATTGAAATCTACTTTGGCCTTTCATGCTCATAGAGTTTGCCTCACGACTGATACATCATCTATACAAAATTTGAGTTATATGGTTCTCATGGCACACTTTATTGATCACAATTGGAAATTGCAGGAAAGGGATTTTGAATTTTTCCACCATTTCTAGTCATAAGGGTGTAGCGATTGGAAATGCCATTGAGTCATGTATGCTTGAGTGGGGAATAAATAAAGTCTTCACAATGACGGTTGATCATGCATCTTCTAATGATACTTCTATTGCTCACATGAAGAAAAAGCTTTCCCAAAAAAAAAAAAAAACTTTGGTTTAAGAAAATGTTATTTCTTGGTGCTTGCTTGGACAGCGAGTCGCCGACGGTGCTTTCAAGAAAATTATGTGTGGAAGACTGAAATGTTAATCTTTTTTATTGCTAATTAGTATCCATTTTGAGATTTGTAATTTGCAAGAGAATAGTGAGAAACATGTTTGGTTAATTTTGTTCATTTGGTTTGAAAATCTTAGCCTTGTAATAGATTGTGAAGAAAGCTCTTCAACATACATCGGTCAAGTATGAATCAGCCTGCTTAATGTTTGATATTAATAAGCCTAACATTTTCTTAATTTTTTTTTCTATTTAAACCACCAAACCGAACTGAACCATTTGATTTGGTTTGGTTCGGTTCCATACATCATGCAATTTGATTTGGTTTGGAAAAAATGAAACCGTGAAAAGTCGGTTCGGTTTGTGGTTTTGGCCTCAAACCGAACCAGATCGAATCGTTACACTCCTATAAGGTACAACCATAGTGCTCCTTACCAACTTTATATATATATATATATATATATAGAGCGAGAGAGAGAGAGAGAGAGAGAGAGAGAGAGACTTAACGATAATAATAAATAATGTAATTATTAATGTCAGCATTTGGAAATTCAATAAATAATTATTGAATAAGATTGAAATGAAAAAGTCAAATTGACTAATTGACTCGGAATAAGTTAGATAATAGGTGTATGTACACATTAAATGTTATTTAATATAAAAGGTTAAAATGTTGGAAAATTCAATAAATAATTATTGAATACGATTGAAACGGAAAAGTTAATTTGGCTAATTGTTTTGGAATAACCATAGTGCTCCTTACTAGCTTTATATATATATATATATATATATATATATATATATATATATATAGAGAGAGAGAGAGAGAGAGAGAGAGAGAGAGAGAGAGAGATTGAACGATAATAAACAATGTAATTATTAATGTCAGCATTTGGAAATTCAATAAGTAATTAATGAATAAGATTGAAATGAAAAAGTCAAATTGACTAAATGACTCGGAATAAGTTAGATAATAAGTGTATGCACACATTAAATGTTATTTAGGATCTGTTTGTTTCACGGAAAATGACTTCCGGAAAACGCTTTCCTCATTTTCTGGTGTTTGGTAACCTTAGGAAAATGCAGTCAACGTAAAAGATTTTCCAAGTCAACGGAAAATGAAGGCTTCTTTTCCGGAAAATGACTTACGGATTCATTTTCCGTAAGTCATTTTCCAAATGTTCGGGTACCCTCCGCCCCCTTTCACAATTGCACATATTTACTTACACACACAATATTTCACTCAACAAATAAATTGTTTAGAAATATAAATAAAGTTTGTGCATACTATTTATAAATTATAATTTTAATAAATGCTTACTACGTTCTAAAATTAGTGTCACCTATATTATTTAGGGACATCCTAACAATTGTCAATCTTCTATTTTAAAACGTTTTTTTCATATCAATTATCAAAAAAATTATTTGTAGTTGTGAGATTGAAAAAAAAACATTGATTTGACACCACTAATGATAAATTAAGGATTACTAAAGAAAAATTACTTTAAGTTTAACACTATTTTATATTCAATATGGGCATTAATATTAGATTTTTTTTGTATTTATTCATATATAGTTTTCCGTAACATTTTTTAGGGACATCCTAAACATTGTCTATTTTCTATTTTAAAACGTTTTTTTTTTCATATCAATTATCAAAAAAATTATTTGTAATTGTAAGATTAAAAAAAGATGGACCTTATTAAAAAAAGATGGTCCTTATTGATTTTTTAGGAACATCCTAAACATTGTTTATTTTCTAATTTTATTTTTGTATTTATTCATATATTGTTTTCCGTAACATTTTCTGTGTGTTTGCCAAACACCCGTAAATGTTTTCTGACATAATTTCAAAAGATTTACCAAACACCTGAAAATGAAATCTTTTGATTTTTCGGAAATCTTTTTCTAGAAATCATTTTCTGGAAATGATTTTCCGTAAAACAAACGGAGCCTTAATATAAAGGTTACAACGTTGGAAAATTCAATAAATAATTATTGAATAGGATTGAAACGGAAAAGTTAATTTGGCTAATTGTTTTGGGATAAGGTAGAAAATATGTGTATTATGTACTTATTAAATATTATTTAATATAAAGATTGAAGCATTAGGAAATTCAATAAATAAGAATCGAATAAGATTGAAACGGAAAATTAAAAGTTACGACTAAATGAGTGGAAGACTGAAATGTTAATATTTTTTATTGATAATTAGTATCTATTTGAGATTTGTAATTTGCAAGAGAATAGTGATAAACATGTTTGGTTAATCTTTGTTTATTTGGTTTGAAAATCTTAGCCTTGTAACAGATTCTGAAGAAAGCCCTTCAACATACATCGGTCAACCATAAGCTACAACCATAGTGCTCCTCACCAGCTTTATATATATTGAATAAGATTGAAATGAAAATGTCAAATTGACTAATTGACTAAATGAGTCAATTGACTAAATGAGTGGAAGACTGAAAAAAAAAATAAGTCAATTGACTCATTTAGTCAATTAGTCAATTTGACCTTTTCATTTCAATCTTATTCAATATATATATATATATATTGAATAAGATTGAAATGAAAAAGTCAAATTGACTAATTGACTCGGAATAAGTTAGATAATAGGTGTATGCACACATTAAATGTTATTTAATATAAAGGTTACAACGTTGGAAAATTCAATAAATAATTATTGAATACGATTGAAACGGAAAAGTTAATTTGGCTAATTGTTTTGGAATAAGGTAGAAAATATGTGTATTATGTACACATTAAATATTATTTAATATAAAGGTTTAAGCATTAGGAAATTCAATAAATAAGAATCAAATAAGATTGAAACGGAAAAGTTAACAGGTACAACTAAGTTGATCTTCAAATATCTATATAAATAAATCTATAACACAACTTAAAAATCATATAGGTGACCATGAATTTGTCAATGAGAAGTATCTCCTTCTTTTTTACCCTAACCCTAGCATTCTACTTTTGTTGTGCTAGCAAAACACCAGATTCATGTTTGTGGGATCCAATATTCGAAATTCAAATTGCAAATGATATTCCCAATAGTAATATCGTCGTGCACTGCAAAGCAAAAGATGAAGATCTCGGAACTCGTAGCATTAGCTATCAGAATTTTTATGAATGGAAAATTTGTGCAAATTATTTCTTTCGAAAGCTTTACTTTTGTGGCTTTCAGTGGGGGCAAAAGAGTCAAGTGTTTGACGCATTTAATAAGACGGTGGACGGAGAGTGTGGCATCTATATGTTTCATGTCAATCATTGCAAATGGTCGGTCAGGACGGATGGATTCTATCTGTTCAACACCCATTACACTACGTGGGTAAAGAAACATGATTGGCAGTGATGTATCTAGCTCTACCAAATTGATACCTATCTTGGTTGTGTAGTCATCATTTATTAATAATAAGGCATGCATATCCTATGGTATTTTGAGTTAGAGTGAAAAGAAGTTTATATTTTGACTTAGAGTGAAAAGAAGAAGAGAGATGTTTTTGTGTAAAAAAGCTACAAAAAGAAAGATGAAAAAAAGAAAACAAATCCATATTTAGTTAAGAGGAGTGAAGACCCTAAGGGGTGGCCTTGGGCAATAAATGGGCATGGGAGCCCGTGGGCGATCATCTACTCATTAACACCAATTATAATACTCACTCTATCCCAAAATATATAACGTTTTGGGGCTTTTCACACACACCAAAGAAACATAATGTAAAGACTAAACTGCCCATATTCAAACATTAATGAGCTGTCTTGATATTCTTACTCAAAGAGGCAAAGACGAGTTATAGAGTCAATAAATAAATATGGGTAGAATTGAAAAGAAAGGAAAAAAATTCCTTGAAAATTACAAAGTGTCATATATTTTGGAACAAAAAAACTATCCGAAAATGTCATATATTTTGGGACGGAGTGAGTAATTACAAAAATTCATATTGTTTAACAATTTTTTTAATTATTATTTTGAGACAAACCAAAGAGGAAAGCTAATTTTTTTAATATTTGTTGTCGGGGGAGGGGGAGGGGGAGGTGAGGGATCAGGGAAGGGTGGTGATATGGATAATGTGATATCACCGTGATGCCCAATATCCACTCGTAATTAACATGCACCCTTAATAAAGATATTAACTTTTGCTTAAAAACAAACTAAAACAAAAAATAAAGAACATAATTATTGCATATAATATATATATATATATATATATATATATATATATATTGTATGATTGACAATCTCGATCAAAGTTTGGTAATACTAGTTCTAGACAATTATGGATTTTAATGCATAGGTGTCTTGATAATGATCAATAATCTACTACTTGGTTCGAATGATATTGTATGTTTGTGTTTGGCTAGCTATTATGGTCTGGATGTCAAGCTCAGTTTGCTATATATAGTATCCTGGCATGAGTTGATACTGCTTAACTTAGTATCAAAGGGACAATATATCTCTCTTCTCTCTTCTCTCCTACTGTGAAAGTGAAAGTTGGTTCTTACAATTTAATTGATAGACAAAGTGCCCCTAAACCTAATAAACCATACACAATTAATATAAGGTCAAACAAGTCAATTTTGGATATTTTTTTAAAGCCAAATAAGTAAATCTATCTTATGCTTTGGACAAAAAACTCCTCCATGATATGAACCGCAAACATAAAATGAAGGCTAAATTTGTAATTCAACCACCAAATCAAAGTGATTACGTACTTACCCATCGTTTTGGTATACAGAGTATCCCGACATCAGATTGCCGGTTACAATGGAGTCTCCCGTTTTCCATTCTTAATATAATCAAACTCAATCTCCTTCCCTTCTTCTTTATTTTCAAGATGTATGTCTTCAGAGAAGGTGTAGCAGAGGCAGCCAAGTAGGACCAGGGAACAACATCGAAGTTGCGAGGTAAGTTTTGCTTGATTTTAATTGAGGCACTCATCTCCATACTTAGAACCTACTTTGTTTCTCCACAGCCTATGTGAGTATAGATATTTCATGAATAGGACTCGAGTCTTACTCTGGTTCTCCCCAGCCTATGTGAGCACAGATGTTTGATGAAATGCCTGAATGACTCGAGTCTCCATACTTTGAACCTGAATATGTGAATTGATTTAACTCCCGATTGTATATCCTATGTTAGAACCTGATTTTGTGAATTGAGTACATTACGTATTTAGCTTTCTCTACCTGTGTCAATCGATCTGTTTATAATCAATTATGTAGCATTCTGATTATGCGAATTGAGTACATTACGTATTTAGCTTTCTCTGCCCGTGTCAATCAATCTGTATATAATCAATTATGTAGCATTCTGGTTTTGTCTATAAAATGAGATAATATTGATTTCTACATAACATTGTAATAGCGTCATGGTATTGAGAGTGCACTTGGGTTTGCAAGCATGGTTAAAATTTCATGCTTTTGTTATTTTGCATAAACTTTGATTAGTTTGCCCTGATGTTTAATTGGTTCTGTTGTCATTCTAGTTTTCTTTATAAAATGAGCGAATATTGATTTCTACAAAACATTGTAACAGCGCCATGGTATTGAGAGTGCACTTAGGGTTGCAATCATGGTTGAAATTTCATGGTTTTGTTATCTTGCATAAACTTCGATTAGTTTGCCCTGGTGTTTAATTGGTTTTGTTGTCAAACACACATCTTATTCCAAATGATTTGAGATGGCCGTTAGGGTCTGTACACTTGTATAGTTCTTCCATTTGTTGGGTTTGTTTTCCAGCATTAGATTGGATCAGTGTTCTGTTATTTATGGGCTCTAAATATGTATAGACTATGATGCTACTGTTCTGTTCTTGAATATGATGATGATATTTGATGTTATAACATAAGTGACCCTAGATTTATCTCTTCACTTTCATCTAAAGATCGCACTCTACGGACTGCCCAGCTATGTCCATTGCTTCATTATGATGGTAACTGTCGTCCATTCCTTTTTAAGTTGACATCTTTTACTTTTGTAATTTTTTTAGATATTTGATTAAGAAGCCATTGAAACAACAAGGCAAAACTCACCTTTGGGTCACTGTACTTTTCAAAAACTTGCAATTAGGCCACTGAGACGTCAAAATTTTCGGGATGGCCACTGTACCAGACTTATCTTGCACGCTAACCCTTTTTTTGGATGGATGTTAAGTTTGGACGTTAAGTTTGGTTAAATGTCTATTTTGCCCTCGTCTTCATCATCATCATCATCGTTTCATATTAAAGTAACCCGTGATCCGGGTTTTAAAACTCGACTCCGGTTTACAACTCTCCTCCATCGCCTCTTTCTTCTTTCCCGATTCCAAATCAGCCGGCGTCAATTCCTGGCCATGGTCACATCCAAAACCCCCATTTTCTCCTCAACATTATGCACAGTAAAGCTACTATAATGCTCCAACAATCCATCGAATTCCTTCAACAACGAATCCTGCCCTTTTGAATTCCATCGTCATTAGAGCCCAAATCAACGAGAAGAAGTAACCTAACTTACTGAAGACAGATCTGGGTTACTTTGAGAGGCAAAAGGTGAAAGGGAAAGTCCAAAAAAAATGAGCGCGTTGTGTAGTGCGTGTGGGTCGCCTTTAGCGAGGCTACCGTTAGACTAGCCACGATCCACCTGCTCTAGCCTCGGCCACCCGCCCAATGGTAGTCGCTGTCGCCGATGGATTCTACTGCCGGCGGCGGCGGGGGGCCAATGGTATCAGTCAAAGCACGCTCCTCCTCTTCCTCTGCTATAAAAGCTACTACCACAACGACGAAACTCCCCGAGAATAAGGACGACGAGTACAAGGATAAGGATGAGGAGAGGTCGGTGATGCGGAAAGGGATAGCAGAGTTCTATGACGAATCATCGGGGTTATGGGAGAACATATGCACCATGGCTTCTACGATCCCTACCGGCCGTCAAGCTTCTTCCCGACCACCGCCTCCGCATCCGTATGATTGAAGAGTCTCTTCATTTTTGCCTCTCGCTCCTCGATTTGTTTTAACTTTCCACTTATACATCGATCTTCGCCTTCTCTTCATATACAAATTATGAAGACAATGATTTTGATGATGAAGACGAGGGTAAAATAGACATTTAACCAAATTTAACGTCAAAACTTAACGTCCATCCAAAAAAGGGTTTAACGAGCAAGATAAGTCTAGTACAGTGGCCATCCCAAAAATTTTGACGTCTCAGTGGACTAATTGCAAGTTTTTGAAAAGTACAGTGGCTCAAAGGTGTGTTTTGCCAAACAACAAAGCTTCTTACACTGCGAGAAGGTTTACCGGGTATGTAAATCGAGTTGTTATTTCGATATTGTAGTTGTAATTTCATATTGCATGTCAGTAGTGTTGTTCTCCTTGAATTAATCCTGGAGTTCACCAATTGAAGTAGTTTTGCCTCTGTCCATGCAAAGAAACTTTCTCCATCTCTGGTGTTAGTGATCATCAGTGAACATGTCATGCCCGCTACTTGAGCACTCTTTTCTGGGTGGAATCTTAGATATTGTGAAACTGCATATATTCAACACACCCAATAAAGAAGTTTTTGGTCTGTGTATCAAAAGGTAGACATCCGAATGCAAGCATATGACGTTTAATCTATTTTAGCATGTGATAATTGAAAATGCCGTAAAACCAATTATTATGCACTTTTAATTGGTTGGTTGTTGCGAATTTTATGAAACTAATTCCAAGCTAATAGGGCAGATGATTAGCAACCCGGCACATTATAGATTTGAAGAAATCGATTCCATTTATCTCCAATGGATTAAGAATCTCGCTGTTCATTGTCAAGAAGTAGATTTCGATTAGACACACACACATCATATCATATAAAATTATAAATACATGTGATGGAAGAAATGGGACGATGGAGGAGGGGGAGGGCACTCTCAATGAGCCTAGCCGATAGTCATATAGCTAGCTGATCATATCTATTACTTTGTGCAACATGAAAGAATAAGGTAATCTTCCTTTAGAAAGACTTCCCTTTACTGTTTTGTAGTTTGAATACTTTGCAGTGACTCTGATTACAGCCATCTCTTTCATATAGCTTGGTATATTGATAGATAATTTGAAATTTTCCTTCTGCAATTAACTATTTCACATATAGCAGTAAGGTAGAGTAACCATCAAAGTAACTTACAAGTAATTAGCAGATGGTAAGGTAATTTACATTTATAGTTTTATGCTACAAATCAAGGTTTCACTGAGAAAAGCCTCTCCATTAATGTGCAACCAAAGGAATGATATTTATGATGATCAACTAATAATTCTTGCATATTGTTCACATCGTATATAGTTCCCTTAAGCTTGAATTTTTGCTTAGGTTATGTCACACTACGAATGAGTGTGCGCTTCCCACTTTTTGCCTTCGAGGTAGTGACAGGATCAAGTAAAGAACTGTTGGTGTCTGGAGGACCAATATATAGGCCAAAATTTCCTCGACCGAACTTGAATGTCATGGTGGACTTAGCATGCTCTTGAATTGAATGTGTGCTTGTTTATGTTGAAACGATTTGATCGTCTTTTCACCACATTGATATCAATGAATTGTCGGCCAATATTGTGCCACTGCGTATTGTATTCTGCAACGCCGGCTTAACACAACATTCTCCATGTAGCCTAATAATCCGAAAAACTCAAATGTAATAGCACACTATATGCCTAGCTGTTGTCAAAGTTATAAAACCAATGGCAAGCAGAACAAGGGCACATTAAGCATGTGAAAATAAGCAAAAGCGTGAATAAATAGGCTGCGATTAACAACTCTATTCATCGCAAATAGTCAAGCTTACCTTAATTTGAAAAACAAAAAAGAAAAATTATAAAACCAGGGGTCTAGAGCACCATTTCGAGTATTTGAACATTTTGGTCTTCTATTTCTCCATACTTCAAGTTGTAGGAATCAGATGCTCCTGTATCCATCCAGTTAATAATAAGGCCAGCTTTTCACTTTTGGGAGAACTAGTAAGGTTCACGTGCGTTGCACGTGGTGTTAATGATTTTTTTTAAATGATTTGTTAATTTCTTCATTTTTTTGTTTACTTTTAATTATTGGATGTTTTTTTTTTGTATTTTAATCATTACAATTTTTGAAACTTATAAATCGTGCTATTGTGCTTTTAGTTTTTTTTTTTTTTATACTTTGTTTTCCGGTCATTTATAATGTATACTTTTAGTCATTGTATAACAACTTATCCTACAAATTTTTTTTGTTGGTTATTTTCATTCTCTTTTCTTATTACCAAACATGAATTCATTCACTTTTATGAGTGTGTAAATTGAAAATAATTCAAACTTACTATCTTAGATAAACACATTGTTGTTGGAGACTTTGTTTATATCGTTTCTGAGAACTAAGAGGATACCATTAGTGAAACTATTGTGGAGAAATCATGACATCGAGGAAGCTACGTGGGAGAACGAGCTTGAGACGAGGGAGAAATACCAATATTTATTCGAGATGACTGGTAAGAATTTAGGGACTAAATTCCTTTAAGTGTGGGAGGATGTGAGAACCCGAAGCATACTTGTTTAACATGCTCTCGTTGTTTACTTAACATGTCTAATATGTTCACCATTCATGCTTGTAAGATATCTTCCATGACTACCATGGTTGTGTGACTTTTGTTAAGTTATAAATGTTGAACGACTTCTATGCTTTGCTCGTGTTTGTTTTGGGTCCTTGTGTTCATGCTTTGGCATTTCGAGTTCCTTTCTAAGTCTGATGGCAGTCTTAACATCTTGGCAAAAAGTTTATTGGTATTGAACTTAGTCTTTATCATGTTTAGATTGAATTTCATGCTTAGTTTGTTTAGCATTCATGATCGTTAGTTGTTTACATCGTTCTCGATGTTAGTTTTCCTTTATTCCGACTAGTTTCGGGAGAGTTTTGATTGTGTTTTGAGTGTTGGTTTATCCCCCTTGAATTGATTGGGTTGTTTGGGGGTCATTCTAGGTCAATTTTGAGGGCTTTTCAATTTGGAGACCTTGCGGACACAAGGTGGTTGGGGATTGCCCTCGCATGGATGGCATGGCTTGGGAGAAGTGTTCTGGAGACCTTGCAGGGGCAAGGTGGAGGGGCCTTGCGGCCGCAAGCCCCCCCTGTTCCAGCATTACAGGATTTTGAGTCCCGTTGATTTGTGGCTTGCACCCTTGACCATTGTAGGACCCAATTCAACCCCCAACATGACTTGTGACCCTTTTAAGCCTATTTTCAACCCTTTGATGAGTTTTAATCAAGGGCAATCATTAATCAACCAATAGGAAGCTTAATGACTCAAGCATTGGATTGTTAGTTAGATCATCCCCAAACTCCAAGTGACCATTTCTCATCTTTCCTCCATTGTTGCTGGGCTCTTAGTAAGAGAAAGAGAGCTTGGAGTCCTTCATCTTGCTTGCATGATTGTCGGAGATCCGACCATCAGATTTTCGATTGGAGACCACCAAATCGAATCTCTTGCTCCTAAGTTTCATAATCTTTGATTTGTTTTGTCATGTCCGTGATTTCGAACAAAGTAAGCACCCAATCTGTTTTTGTATGCTCAATATCAAGCATGCTCCCTTCATGATAGTTTCTAGATACATGCTCAAGAAGACATGCACTATGTTAATAACTTGAAATATCTAAAGTTAAATTTCTATAAATTTTGGGTTAATGACTCATAATTGGTAATTTGGACTTGTGTCAAGTATGAATTGTGCTCTCAATGGATTTGGAATGACTTTTGTTTTTGGACTTGTTGTGGCTGTAACTTTAAAAATGATTATCGTTCTAGGTTCACAATTGGGAACTTTGATCTTGATGGATGATTTAAAAGTCACGAATGACTTAATCTTGCTATAGCATTCATCCTCTACTTGGAAATAGTTTAGCAATAACTCAACGGAGTTGCACTTAGAGAGTCATTTGACAATACCGACTCTACGATCAATCCCTACGACGTTTAGAGTCCGATTGAATTATAATATAGCTTTCGAAAATTCTTAATGTGATTAATCTCATGCATGACTTGTGTATCGTAGAGTAACATGCCTACTTGATTGGACGAGTCACTCTTGTCGACCTCACTCCCTTACTTGATTTATTACGTGAGTAAACATCTACTTGATTCGGACGACTTCGCCCTTGTCGAACTCGCCCCTTGCTTGATTTTGTGTGACAAGTAAATATCTACTTGGCAAACCATTAGTCCAGCTGGCATACCTGAATTGTCTAGATGGTCAATGATGCATCGCCATCATGAATTGCGAGATTCATGGTAGTGATGGGTTGCCACACCATAATCGTGCACACACCCTTCACTATTGATCACAGTGGCGAAGAATACCTCGTCGTAACCAATGGGCGCTTAGAACAATACTATCGTGGTCGATGTATCATACATGTGCATCCTTCAAATACATTAAAGATAACCTTGTCTATTTCAAGTCTACGAAGCGGCACCGGTTCCATAACATATCCTTATCATATGTGATTTACTTTAGCACTTATGTGAAAACAACGTGCATCACGACATGAGAACTACGTGCTAGTATGACCTTCCTTGATAATCAAATATGATAAAGTGCTATGTATGCCTTGCATTATATCATGTCATGCATATTGGTGGCTTACAAAGTCTTTATGACTTACCCCCTCCCTTTACTGTTTTAGATCCTGATGCGGGGCAGATGGGTCATTGCGATGGACAAAGCAGGAAGCAGACTTGGTGAGCTAGGGAACAACATAATGCCGGCCAAGAAAGGGTTGCTAAGTAGTGGACTTGGGTTTTCAATTGGGCATGGGCTGCTTGGGTTCATGGGAGTAATGTGTGTTACTTGGAGTGGCTAAGCACGGACAGACAAGGGTGCAGCTTCGCTAGTTGAAAGGAGCAGTCGAGTTAGTCAAGTTTGTTAGTTTTAAAAGGAAATTGTTTAGTTAAATCTTTTATTTCCAGTAAGTTAGGATTCCTTTCTTTTTATTCAAGTAGGACTTTTAGTTTCCTTGTTGGTTAAGAGTTCCTTGTTATTTGGTAAGTATTGTAGGGCAAATCTTGTAATCTTTATAAGGTTTTTATTTTATTTTATGGAAGAGGGCAGTTTTGTGAAACGAAAAGAAAATCTCAGGAGCAAGGTTGTTCCTTCCCAAATCGGATTAATCATACCATTTTTTTTTTTCAAAGGAAGCAGGGCGGCACCTGCGGGAATTTATTAAAACAACAAAATAAACAGTACAAGAGGGGGACAACCAGCCTTACCCGAACACCGGGGGGACAAAGGAGCCAAACCTCAAAGATGGCAAAAGCCGACAAAGCAATTATTTCCTAAATACAAATAAGCCTCTATCATCTAAAAGCATAGCTCTACGAGCACTATCCGGAAGATCAGATATAGAATGATACACATTAAACCCCATATGAAAAGAACCACAGTAAGCAAGACGATCAGCCACTCCATTTTGCTCTCGAAAGACATGAGATAAGACAAAATCACCCAGCAAAGATTGACACTCCCTAATCTTGTACACATAACTCCAAGGCATTTGATGGACACCTGAGACCCCATTAATAGTAACCAAAGAGTCCGACTCAACAACAACATTATGTAAACCCAAATTCCTGCATAAACGGAGACCATCTCGAAGAGCCAAAATTTCTGCAAGCATATTCGTACCCTCACCATAATTACCGGAAAAAGCTGCCAACATAACACCATCAGAACGTCGAATAACGCCACCTCCCGAACATTTCCCTTGCACAGCTGAACCATCAGTATTGAGTTTCATGCAACCCAAGGTAGGAGCCTCCCACCGCACCCATTTCCCCCGATGAACATCTACCTTTTTAATGGCAAGATGCAAACCTTGAACAGCAATAGTATCAAAATGAGACATTGTAACTTTTGGCTGGAAGAGGAACATCACTGCTTGTATGCCTTTCATAATCTTGTCGCATATTGAAGCCATAGACATCTCAACATTGTCAAAATGAGCCGAACATCGCGCCTTCCAAATCTCCCAACATGTATACATACAAATACTAACTTTACACGCACCAGCCTGACTTCGAATAGATGTATTCGTGATCCACGAATTGACTAGATGATCAATAGACACATACTGATCTATCAAATTAAAAATCTGGGCAAAACGACTCCACAGGCTTCTAGCGATATCCGAGTAAAGAATCAGATGTTCTATAGACTCTTGAGCGGGCTGACTGCAACAAAGGCATTTAGAAACGATCGGAATCTTAAATCGGTGCAAAGCAAGGTCCACTGGAAGGCCACGATACATTAGCTTCCACATGAAACCACTCAACCGTGTAGGAATCCAAGATTGCCAAAACTTGCTAGCCCAAGCCAACTTCGGCCACTTCTGCCGAAAAAACCTCCAATATAAAGCCGAAGAAAAATTGCCTTCTTTCGATAGAGTAAAAATCTGAGTATCTTCGGTATTATCATCCAATCTCACATTACGAACAACTGTATGGAATCTGGACGGGATCAAAGGCATCAGCTCAGACAGAATAGGCACAGCCTCTCGCACAGTCAAGGTAGCATCAATAGGCCGAGGTCCTTCCAAAACAGCGCCGCACCAGTTTGTAGTCCAAAAAGGAATATCACCTCGACCCACAATCCATCTACTATGCTCAGTCAATCTAGGCAGATGCATCATAATAGCTTTCAAACATGTGACGAAGAAAGCAGAATTTGAATAAAACCATTACGATCCATATTTCCTTGAACAAATCGAGCCCAAAGAGTTTTACCTTGTATAACATTCCATGCAAGTTTAGCATGCAAGGAACCCATAACCTCCGTAAAAGGACGAATACCAAGTCCCCCTTCCTTAATAGGCCGACACACATGATCCCACGCAATCCAATGCGCCCGATTTTCCCCCTCTGAACTCCACAGGAAATTAGCCATATGTTTCTCCAATCGCCAAATGAATTTTTTTGGGAGTTTGAAGGCAGCCAAAGCATAAACCGGAATGCTACAAAGCACCGATTTAAGGAGAATAATCTTTGCACCAAACGATAACAGTCTAGCCTTCCACCCACTAATTCGAGAAAGAAACCTCTTTTCAATATCTTCAAAATAGACCAGCTTAGCCCGACCTTTAAAAAGAGGAAGCCCCAAATATTTGAGAGGCAAAATGCGATGTCTGCATCCCGACCATTGCTCGACCCTCTGTATTTTCCTCCTTGTATAATGACGTGAAGTGACAAAACCACTTTTCTCAAAATTTATGAGCTGCCCAGAAGCTTTTTCATACTCTTCTATAACACCCCGAAGGCCTAGAATCGACTTCTTACTTCCATTGCAAAAAATTAGCATATCATCCGCATAAAGCAGATGAGAAACAATGATATCACCAGAACCATGTCTATAAGGCCAAATCTTCCTGTCTGCAATAGCCCTATTAAGATTATAACTAAGAATTTCCTGAGCCATAACAAACAAAAGGGGGGATAAAGGATCACCCTGCCTCACACCTCGAAACGACTGAAAAAAACCGAAAGACTCCCCATTGATGCGAATAGAATACCAGATATTGCTGATCATCCGATACACCAAATCACGGTTATCATCATCAAAGCCAAAAGCTTTCATCGCACGTAACAAAAAACTCCATTCCAAACGGTCATAAGCTTTCGACATATCAAATTTAAAGACCACATTCCCACCATGAGCCCTCTGATCAATCCTTTGAATTAACTCATGGGCTAAAGCAATATTATCCTGTATATTTCTTCCTTTAACGAAGCCAGCCTGCTCCAAAGATATGATAGATGGAAGCACAGAAGCAATCCGAGAGGCCAAAATCCGAGAGATAATCTTGCATGAAAAGTTACATAAACTAATCGGGCGAAGATCACCAAGACTACTAGGCTTGTCAACTTTCGGAATTAAAATGATAGTAGTAGAAGAGATACCTCTAGGTAAAACCCCACCCTTAAAGTAATCCTGAACCGCTGCAATAACATCATGCTTGATTACATCCCAACACCCTTGAAAAAACCATCCAGTGAAGCCGTCAGATCCAGGGGCACTATTAGGGTTCAAATCTTTAACTGCACTCCAAATTTCTTCTTCAGCAGGTAACCTCTTCAAAAAATCATTATCCTGCCTACCGATTGATCGAGGGAACTGATGAAACAAGTCTTCCTGAATAGCTGGTCTAGTCGAGGTGAATAGGTTGGAAAAATAAAGGACAGCCATATCACCAATACTCCTATTCTCAGTGCACCAACTGCCATCATCCAACTTGATTTTGATAGTATTATGATTATTCCTATCCTTAACACAAGCATGAAAATAAGAGGTGTTCCTATCTCCGTCACTAAGCCAAGAAGCTCTAGCCTTTTGCTGCGTCAACTCAACAGACCAGGAAGTAGCCCGACATAACTGTTGCTGAGTGTGCTCAAGTAAACTCGCCACATTTGCATCCCAAGAGTTCTGAAGGCTTAGATCTAACCGCAACACATCATCCTGAAGACCATCAATCATGCGATTTATATTACCAAAAACCTCCCAATTCCATTTACGCAAGTTATGTCGGATTAATCATACCAAGGTGAGTGAAGCCTAGGTTGGTTTGTTCGTCGGATATCTTTACGTCAAGCGAGTGAAACTCGACTGGTGAGTCCGTCTATCCATTTATTTTGTTGGTGCATTAGCTGATTGGTTGGATCGTTGAATTCAAGCTTCCGTACGCATAAAGTGGTATAAGAGCAGCGGGTTTTCGCGAATCTTCATTCGTGAATCGATCATGAGAGACAAAGAACAACGAACAAGAATCTTCAGAACTCGCGGGTTCGTTCAAGATACAGACTGCGTGATAGCTATTGACGGAGGGAGTTGTGTCAACGGGGTCACCGAGGCCTTGGTCGAACAGCTGGAGTTGCCACGTTCAAAACTCACATTACCTTATAAGTTGTATGGGTTACAAGGAGATATGGGAGTACCGATTTCCGAACAGGTTACCGTCGCTTTCTCGATAGGAGGTTTTGAAGAGGAAGTTATTTGTGACGTTCTACTAATGGATTCGTGTCACATACTCCTAGGTAGACCATGGCAGTTTGACAGATCGGTGGTACATGATGGTAGGCTGAACACTTTCATCGCAACAAAGAATGGTAGGAAATTTAGGCTGAAGCCATCTACTACACTCAAGGAGGGTGAGAGGATAGTAACCAAGGATGAGGCTAAGGGCAGACTTCCATCCAGGGCGTGCGAAGAGGAAGTGAAGGAGGCTATCAAGGTGGGTTCTTTGTTAGTTTTGGTAACCCAGATGGCACAAGGGACAAGGCAGAAAGAACCCCACAAGCGAGCGGAACAAGTTATCGCAAAATACAAGGATGTGTTACCAGAAGACTTACCATCAGGACTGCTATCCGAGAGGGATATTGAGCATCAAATCGACCTTATACCGGGGGCTCAATTACCTAACAAGCCTGCCTACAGATGCAATCTGACGAAAACAAAGGAACTTCAGAGACAGATTGAAGAGTTGATAGACAAGGGGTTTGTGGAGGAGAGTAAGAGTCCATGTGCAGTCCCGGCTCTCTTGATACCAAAGAAGGACGGCACGTGGCAGATGTGTATTGATAGTAGAGTGGTGAATAACATTACTATCAAATATCGATTTCTCATCCCTCGGATAGATGGCCTGATTGATGAACTACACGGAGCAAAGGTTTATTCGAAGATTGATCTACGCAGTGGTTATTATTAGGTTTGGATTCAGAAGGGTGACGAGTGGAAGACAACTTTCAAAACGAAGCATGGGTTGTACGAGTGGAAGGTAATGCCGTTTGGTCTCATTAACACCCCAAGTACCTTCATGCGATTGATGAACGAGGTAATGCGACCATTCCTAGGAAAATTTGTGGCGGTGTACCTAGACGAAATTATGATTTATAGTAAAATTGAAGAAGAGCATTTGCGTCACTTAGATGAAATACTCTCAGCCTTACGAAGCAATAAACTGTATGGGAAACTCGAAAAGTGTGCTTTCATGCAATCAAGTGTGAATTTCTAGGTTATGTCTTTTCGGCGGGGATTCTTGTGGACCTTTACAAGATAGAAGCGATCAGTTCATGGCCGGCACCCACCAACGTCACAGAAGTTCGATCCTTCCTCAGGTTAGCCTCATTTTATAGGAGGTTCATACAGAATTTCTGCACAGTGGTGTAGACACCCCAATTTCGTACCCCTGGTATGTGACATGACATAAAATATCAAAACCTGTTAAAACATTAACAAATGTCAAGTTACAGGGTCAAAAGTGCAAAAGGACAAAGCAGGATGTGCAAAAGGATGAACTACACAGGGACGAAGTGCACAAAAATGAGAAGTTTGAAATTAGGCGCCACCAACATAGAAATTGGGTGTGGCGCCCAATTTGGTGGGTGGGTTGCTTAAATTTGTATTGCGTTGCACAAGGAAGGAATTTTAATTTCCGCCGATGTCCTCAAATCAGCCTATAAATACAGGCTCTCAGCTCTTCAGTCGACACACCTTTTCTTCGATAAAAATTCTCTGCGTCCTCGTTACGCTGGAGAAATAGAGAGCGAAGTGAGATAGTGATCGATCACCTCAAAAAGCCTCGAAACTCTGCCAAACCTCTTTCAAACACAAAACCAACCGGTAGAAGTGAGCCTTAGACCCCCAGCTAGGTATCCACCCTATTTCCCCGATCCAAAAAATCGTGGAAAGAGTAGTTGCTCTGCCCGATTTTCGCCTACCTCAAGCCAACAAACAACCAAACACAAACATTTACTCTGCCCAAATCCCGAGGCCAAAAGTAACTTTCGGAAGCAGTCATTCTGCCCGAATCTTCACAACACACAACAACAAAAAAGACTCCCTCTCCCTGAAGGACAGAGCGAGCACACCCTAGACCTTCAGTAAGTTTCATTTTAAAGCTTTCATTTGTAAAAGTATTATTTCCAATCCGGCCCAATGTAGATATATAAGCAGTTGTGCTGCCCGGATTTAGTTATAAAATAGTACTAAATATAGCCGTTATTATGGCCAAATATTTTCAAGTATATTTGTAATTATTTATAAAGAGACAGTTGCAAGTCTGTAAATAATGTAGACATAATAGATGTATTTGTAGGCAATTAATGCTTTATTTATCTGTTAAATAAATATAACAAGAAGCATACTTTAGCCAAAAACTGTTTTGAGACCGAAATGGCGAGTTGAGTGCCTAGCACCTTCCCAACTCGTAACTTAGCCTTCGAACCCGTTTTCATTGTCTCTGGTTTTATTTTTGGTTTTTCTTTATTTATTCCTTAAAATAAAGATGGTGACTCTAAAACATTTTGGATCCAGTGGGGCCTCGCAACATCTTTCCTTGCACTTTTCCGTTTTCCCTTTAAAAAGTGAGAATTGGAATGGAAAGGTGATGTATTCCTATGTCCTGGTATCCCCTAAACAAGGGATAACTTGACGTAGAAAACCCAAAGCACCCATAGTGATCCGAGATAGGCCATAAGGCTATTTTCATAAAATCCATAGTGGAGGCGCTGCAACATTCCTTCCTTGCACTTTCACATTTTCCCCTAAACAAGGAAGAATGAGAATAGAAGGGTGATGCATTCCTATATCCTGGTATCCCCTAAAAAAGGGATAAGTTGACATAGAAAACCCAAAGCTCCCATATTGGACCAAAATCCACTAAAGGCAACCGAGGTGCATTCCAACGTGCTATTCCGACAGCACTCCTCTCGTACTTTTGATTACGTCCTCCCCTAGAAAAGGGAGGGTGGAACAAGAGTAGTGAATGTCACCGCATCGCGCCGCACCCCTATCCAAGGGGCGCGGGCGCGAGCACGCTTTCAGGGAACCCACGGTGGCGACTCATCATTGGGGAGATCGTTTTTATTTTAATAAATAAAAATGGAGGGCTAGACTCAGTAATCAAAACCTTTTTTTTTCTTTTGTTTCTGGCTAAAGTATGCTTGTTATATTAATTTAAACACTTGAATATGACATTCCTTTAACATCCGTGTCTATATTTATGGATATGATCCTCCATCTTGCAGATTTCATTTCAAACAACATTCGGATATACTTGAAAATATTCGTATTTTTCAAAAAAAAATTTTGCAAAAAATAATATATATATATATATATGTATGTATTATATGCAATATTTTATGTGCAATAATTTCAGGGCAGCACAACAAAAAGGGCCGGGGCTTTATAAAAAAATTCTCTTCATTTTCGGCCTTATTTATTTTATTTTGCTTTATTTTCATTCCGAAATATATATATTTTTGTATTCATTCTGTCATTTTATTTTGGGGATTAGGACTCATTTTTAAACAGGAATAGATAGATTCCTCGCTTTTCTTTTTATTTCTTGATGGTATGCTTGCCTGCTCGCGCTCAAGCTAAAAAGCCGAGAAAATCCATCAATAACAACAAGACAGACCATATCTGTTTTATTTTCTGCCTTCTATATCTGAAAAAAAAACTTTTTTTTGCTTTTTAGATACCGCATACAGCGCACATGCATATAAATATATTCAATTGCTACCCTACACCATGGCCGGCCTACCCCTGCATAAGCCACGTTAGGCGCATTAGATCGCATATAATTTTCAGACACTTCAAAGACCAGGCCGGTTTTGCATTTTAAATCATGGGTCGGCCCGGTCAAAAAAAAAAAATGTGCGCATGTCAAAAAAATGCGCACAAGTCGAAAAAAAATGCGCAAGTCAAAAAACATACACAGGGGTGATTTATTATTTTCTAATGCTCGACCTAGACCATTTCGAATGGTGGATCCGGAAAGAGTATAGGCCCTTCGCTTTGGATCGGTCCGATCTCGAGAGTCGGCGGTGGAAGAATCCTTGTTCGGAGAAAGAATCCACTATTCGAGAAAGTCACGAGGCTGTCAAAATTAAGCAGTGCTTATCCGGTCATTTTGTAAGGAAAATAATAAATAATAAAATATACTAATAAAGGCATCTTTGTACTCCAAGCCGAAAGCCTTGACCGGCCCGATACCTCAAACTCATTTTCCTCGAAGCTTGGCCGAATTTGGAAAGCGAGACGATCTTGGCCGGTTGTACGGGAAACAAGTGCGTAAATCGTAAGCGAGAGGGTATCGAAGCGAATCATAAAAAGCAGCGATTCGAGAGGGGGCAGATCCGAGTATGGCGGCAAAAAGTGAAACGATCGCCATGGGTGCAGTCTGAGGGCTCGGGGTATGCTCAGGCTCAGCCAATGCAGCGGTGGATAGACCAAAATTTGGGTGCAACGACCGATCGTATAATGAGCCAAATGGCTAATCAGTACAAAGCTTGAAATCTAGTGGTGAGGTAGACTCTTCCCTGCAGTCCCCAAGGCATCAACCTCACATCGCCTCCAAAGCCCAAACCCTCGGCCAAACACTAACTCACCAAACACACACCGTCCTCCAAATCCTAACCTCCACCAACTCCCTACTACCCAAATGTCAACCCTTACCCATCCTATCCTCCATATCCTATCCCAAACACCAACATTACCCAGAATCCAAGCGACCTCCCTTTTCCCATAATCAACCCATTCCAAAACATCCCATATATGGATCCCCAAAGCTATAACCCGTCAAGCCAAGTTACTACCTACTTACCTTAGATGATCTTGGCCTCCCAGTAGAAACCATCCAAAATCCACCACACTACCCAAATCCATATCCGCCGTAATAACCCACCCCGAAACCCGTATCACGCCGATAATCCACCAACCCAAAATCTCATCCGGCCCGAGAATCCTATCTTTGCCCAAAATCCATATCACCCAAAAGCGTATCTGTCAATCATCCACCCGGCCCAAAACCCATATCGGCTCAAAATCCTTACCGCAACTCAAAATCCTATCCAACCCAAAATCCACCAGCTTACATTGCTCAAAACCCATATCCAGCTCAGAATCCATTCCCAACTCAAAATCCAACCCAGAATCCATACCTATCTCAAAATCCGTCTCAGAATCCATACCCAACCCAAAATCCTTACCCAATACCACAACCAGAAATTAACCCGGACTTTTCCCTAATCACGCATATACCTAAAACCAACTCCTGACCACCAAAATGGAGGCCGACATGGAAAACATGAAAACCATGATGCTCAAACTTCTCAACGAAGGGAATTTTCTATGCGGGCACCGGCATTACAACCAGCGATCTTGCCTTCAAAATTCAAAATGCACGACATAGAAAAGTTTGATGGGACTGGATGCCCTATATCCCATCTAAAATCCTATTCCACTGGTATGCAGTCAAGGGGAGCTAGCTTTGAAGCTATGGCTTCCAATTTTCACCTCACCCTAGTAGGGGCTGCCAAGCAATGGCTGATGTTGTCAGATAGTAGCACTCTGAATACCTGGGACCGGATAGCCGAAGAATTCCTTGAAAGGTATAAAGACAACACTAGCCCAGAAAATAAAAGAGATCTCGAGTCATGCACCCAAAGGGAGAAAGAAACATGTGCTGAGTTTGCAATGTGGAAAGAAAGTTGGCCTGCACTTTTGACAAACTCTGATCCTGCTGAGTCATGCCTGATGTTCATCAAAAACCTCCACCCTATACCGGAACACATGCGTATCTCCTTACAACAGCCTTTTAAAGAAGTAGTGGAGATAGGGGTTCGTATTGATGAAGATATACGGACCGGGCAATTAAAAGTCAATACACCTTCTAGTTCTTTTCGATACTCTAAAGGAAAGACAGCCGCACCAGCACCAGCCATCAACATGGTAGGAGATGCATCAGCCACTTTTCCTACCCAAAGCTATAGTACTATTCCATGGTCCTATGGACCAGGACAGTCTGTCAACTCAGTCCGAGGGAATAATGGCCCAAACAGAATTTCGTGAGGCCGTAACGGGTTAACCGGTACTTTGACGATTGCAAGCTCCTCGCCTCGGATATTACAGGCTAATGGCTCGTGGAGTGTTGAAGCCTTTGAAAACTATTAAAGCCACCAAACCCCCGACAATTGGAACCATACTCGATGTGAATATCATCGTTACGATGGTCACCTCATCGACGGATGCTACACACTCAAGAATGCTATCGAGTTTGATAGATGACAAGGTGATTCAAAAACCTCCTCCGGACCAAATACGTCAATAACCCTCTACCTCAAATCAACATGATTGAGGTTGATGAAAAAATCACTGAGCCCAAGTTCGAAAAAATTAGCCACCCATTACCATATATCCTAATTCCCTTCTCTCCATCCACATCCATAAAAGAGCCTAGGCTAATATGCTCTCTTGGGACACTATCTAGGTAGCCAAAATACTGACATCAGAGAAAAGCCACTTGGGTCGGTGGGGATGTTAGCCACCTTACTAGATCCGTAGAGCCTACCAACCAAACACGGAAAAAGGTGACCACTCGGCCAAGACCAAGAGAGGCAGATCTGGGGCTAAGGAGGTGGAGGATACTCTGTTAGCTCGAGATGAAGAAAACTCGAGGCCAACATTTCCATCACGGGGCTTACTTTGTGCTTCAAAAACCCAAGTGACACCTTGGCTAAATCCTTAAGTCAGGCAGTCGTTCCAATTGAAACCTCCCCGGATGAGCTTACTCAGATGATCGGAAACATTCATTTCGAAAATGTCATAATTTTTACTGATCTGGATCTGCCCAAGGAAGGGGCCGGCCACATTGATGCTCTTCATATCCTTTGTGGGAATAATGGAAAAAAGGGTTCCAGAGTTACGATAGACAATGGGTCCTCTCTGAATGTATGTCCATGACACCTTAGCCAAATTGGGAACAAAAATATCGAACTCACTCCTTCCTCACAAGCAGTAAAGGCATATGACAACACCGGTCGATGTGTCTTAGGGGTGGTCACTCGATCTTGACTATTGGGCCACTAACCATCTTGGTGAATTCAAGTTTGGACATACCACTTTCGGTATTCTTGGGGCGCCCTTGGATCCGTGGGGTAAAGGGGTAGCTTCTTCGTTACACCAACGTGTCAAATTCATCCACGATGACCACATAGTAATTATTTTGGCTGACAAGATCGTGGAAAACAAAGAAAGCGAGGATATCCCAATCCTCGAGATAGAGCATGAAGACACCGGTATCTTCCTCAGTGGTTTTGAGGTTATCCCCCAAGCGTGGTCAACGCCCTTGAATACGGTCGAGCAACCATCATCTTGAAAGAAAACCATCCCCAGGAAACATGGTCCCTTTAAACATGTTCGAAAAATGAATTATATGCGGCTTTGGGTCTTGGCGAGAAACAGCGGGGGCTTGTCAATCTAGTCGGGGCGAACTTAAGGAATGTATCCCTCCCTTTGGCCTAGGATACACGCCTACTCAGTAGAGGTAGCCATTGTCATGAAACAAAAACGTGAGAAAGGAAGGCGGAAAAGGAAAAGCGTCCTTACACATTCCCCTTTCAACCATACTGAAAAACCTTAAAGTTGCTTCGTAAGGAAAGGGGAAGCGAGCCTATCTCATGTTCCTTGAGCCTGGATAGACCAAAATGGGAAAAGATGCCCTGGTTGGGAAATTTTTGAAGATGTCAGTCTTCTCACAGACAAAATAGAACAAGTCACCTTGGAGCCCCGTAGCACTGCATATAAGACTGCCACTTTTGAAAACACTTGGTCTATAGATCGGGATGACTATTCTCTGATCTTATTTGATGATGACGGCTGGGAGAGCGACTTTTGGGTATGATAGGCGAGGCAACGAATATGCAAGCTCCACGATGAGTTCGAGCTTCTTCTACTAAGCCTCTGTGAGAATTGGTACATTACGCCAGGCCCTCTTGACTCCCGCAGGCGGTAGACGCTTGGATATACCATCCCCCTTCCTTCTCTAGCTTTGCAGTTGGTCATCTACCGATCCGCTCCCTAATAATGAGGATCTCAAACCCCAAGTCCTCAATAATGTAATAAGCCCCGTGCAGCTTGCTATTAATGATAATATGAATGTCTTTGCTTATTCCTTGGTTGCACCTACATTAAAAGACACATTAAATAATCATAGTAATGAGTCATTTAATAAAATGGACCCAAAGAAGATAAAAATATTTACTTGAGCTTGTAAAGTCGGTTGAGCACGAACAACATCATCAAATGACGACTTAAGACTTGTCAATCATCAATGCGGAATGAACAATCAAGTCATAGAAATCAAAATCGGCGACTACATGCAAGGCTCACGAAAGGGTGGCTCATCAACCTCCTCAGAAGAGTTCGTGAGATATCTTGGCTGGTCCTAGAAGA
>CM028383.1:110715884-110772212 GCA_013146195.2 Codonopsis lanceolata | reverse complement strand
AGATCAATGGTTTTTGGGTAAGTATCCGATGCGCGTTTTTAAATGGACCCCAAGTTTCAGGCCGGATGCCGAGAGCTCCATTGTCCCAGTTTCGTTTTCTCTTCCTGGTCTTCCAATACATCTTTTCAATAAATCAACCTTGTTCTCACTTGCTTCTTTATTTGGTCGCCCTCTTATGCTTGACCAACCGACCATCAACCTTTCTCAACCTAGTGTTGCCCGTCTTTGCGTCGAAGTAGATCTTTTAAAACCTTGCCCGAAAAGGATTTGGGTGGATTGCGGCTCAGTATACCCTAGTTTCTGGCAGCCTCTTGAGGCTGAGAATATGCCAGCCTACTGCCATCATTGTCTTCGGCAGGGTCATAGTGAATTATCTTGCAAAGTTAAAAACCCTAATCCTCTTACTTCTGAAGATCCAGCCCCCGCTCCTAATTCAACTAGACAACGTTGGACTCCCAAAAAGGTTCCCCAAGTCATGGTGCATGAACAACATGACAATGCTATTCCTGTTTCTAGCGAAGACTGCATGGAGAATTCTGAAAAGGACCATCAATCCTCTCTTAAACCTCCAGATTTGGGCAACACTTGTCCTCTTTCAACTAAGGATAAAGCTCAAATTTCTGATCATTCTTTGTCCCCTAAACATCAAGATTGCGCTGCTTCTTTGGCTGGGGAAAAACCCTCAAACTCTTCTAATGAAGATCTTCCTCATTGTGACGCCGCTTCAAATCTCCATGATGTTCCAATATCTTCATCTCCTTCTCAAGACCGGGACTTTACCCAATTTCCTTCACAAGCTGTTGATCCTCCACCTTCTGGATGGCAAGATTGTACTTCTCCAAACAGGTTTGCTGTTTTGGACATTTTGGATAATGAGGAGGAGGTTGATAATATCTCCTTGCAAGCTCTCAATTTAGAACAACACATACCCCCTCCTCCACCTAAACCTAAACCTCCCATCCCTCCTTCGGCAAGACAGACTCGATCACAGGCTAATAAGCCCCAAGTTTCTGTTCCCTCCAATCTCAATTAATGGATTGTAATGTCCTCTTCTGGAATGTTAGGGGTATCGGTAATGACCCAACAGTTTGCCATCTCAAACAGCTTGTTAAGCTCCACAAAATATCTGTTATAGCTATTTTTGAGCCTATGCTCAATTCTTCTAAAGTTTCTCTTATCACCCGGCGCCTCAATTTCAGGTTCTCTTTTTCGAATTCTTCTAGTTCTATTTGGGTTTTTATCAAATCCAGTTTCTCTTGTAGTCTTATTCATGAATCATCTCAGCATGTTACTCTCCAACTCAAACATTTTTCTTGATCAAATGATGCTCTTTTTTCTTGTATCTATGCGAGGTGTGACTCTCGCGACCGGCAAGATTTGTGGGATGATTTGATTAATTTAAGCTCCAGTCATTCTCAGATGCCTTGGTTACTTGGAGGTGACTTCAATATTATTTTAGATCCTTGTGAAAAAAGTGTTCGATCAGGTTGGGATCGAGCTGGGGTTCTTGACTTCCATGTTTGTCTCTCAGCCGCGGGTTTAGTGGATTTGGGATTTTCTGGTAGTTCTTACACATGGTGGAACAAGAGGGATGGTTCTGCTACTATTCATGAGCGAATAGACCGTGTTTTATGTAACACGTATTGGTTGGATATTTTTCAAGACACTTCAGTTCAACATCTCAATAGAACGTGCTCGGATCATTCTCCGCTGCTCACCTCCATTGTTAAGCGTGCTTCTCATCGCCCGGTGGCCTTTCGATTTCTTAACACTTGGACGGGTCATGAATCTTTTCAGGAAGCTGTTTTACAAGCCTGGAATCAGCCTGTTATGGGATGCCCCATGCAGAAGTTTTCGTGTAAATTACGTAACGTCAAGGCTGATTTAAAAATTTGGAACAAGGCTGTTTTTGGTAAGATTTTTGACAATATTCGAGCAGCTGAAGAAGATGTTTCGGAAAAGAAACTTTATTATGAGCTCAATAACTCCCCCTCCAATCGGGAAAATCTGATGTTGGCCCAAGCAAAGCTTCGAAAATTTCTGTCTCGGGAGGAAGAGTTTTGGCGTCAGAAAGCAAAAATTAATTGGTTGAAAAAGGGGCAAGGTAACACCAAATTATTCCATGCTTCGGTCAAGCAAGCTCAGCGTCGTCTTCACATCCATTCTATTTTGGATACCGAGGGAAATTTTTTAACCACGGCATCTGAGATCAAGAAAGCTGTTGTTTCGTATTTTAGATCACAGCTTCAAGCTGAGCATTGTTTTCCCTCAACCTTGGACATGATTCCCTCTCTTATTTCAATTGAGCGGAACAATTCTCTCATATCTCCTCCCTATTTATCTGAAGTTAGAGATGTTATTAAGGATTTAAATGGGGTTAGTGTTGCGGGCCCTGATGGTTTCACAGGCAAATTTTATTCCTCTTGTTGGGATATCATTGGTGAAGATTTTCATGAAGCTATTTTAGAATTCCTTTCGAGTTTCTCTCTTCCTCATTCTTGGTCTAGCACGCTCATTGCCACTATTCCCAAAATAGACCATCCAGTGTCTTTTAAAGACATTCGCCCAATTAATTTGTGTAATTTTTGCTCCAAAGTTATCTCCAAAATTCTTTCTTCCAGGCTTGCTCCAATTCTGCCCCATATTATTTCTGAGAACCAGAGTGCTTTTACTAAAGGGCGAATTATTCAGGATAATATTTTGCTTGCTCAGGAGATGATGAATCACTTAGGAAAGAAGGTTAATGGCTCTAATATTGTCCTCAAGCTTGATATGGCTAAGGCATTTGATCGGGTTTCTTGGGTCTTCCTCATCAATGTTCTCCACAAATTTGGCTTTCATGAAATCTTTATTGATCTAGTTTGGCGCCTCATTTCAGACAACTAGTTTTCAGTTATTATTAATGGAGATCCAAAGGATTTTTTCCTTCTTTCTGGTCTTCGATGGGTGATCCCTCTCCCCTAGCCTTTTATTATCATGGCTGAAGTTTTTAGCAGAGTATTAATCGGCTCCAACCAATCTCCAAATTTTCTATCTTCTCGACGGCGAGTGGTTGCCCTATTATTTCCCACCTTGCATTTGCCGACGATATTATCATCTTTTGTAACGGAAGTAAAGCATCTCTTTCCCAGCACAAGTCCCTTATTAAAGATTATGAAGCTTCTTCTGGTCAGCTTGTCAACCGATCGAAGAGTTTTTTCTATGTTGCTCCCTCAACGGATATTCACCGAAGTACCCTCATAAATTCAATTTTGGATTTTCAGAAGGGTAATATTCCTATTTCTTACCTTGGGTGTCCTCTTTATTGTGGTCGAAAGAAGAAGTCATATTTTGATTCTTAAGCTTCAGCGAAAGATCAGCACTTGGATGGGATCCTTCCTAGATGCAGCAGGTCGTATAACTCTCATCAAGCATGTTCTTCTTTCTAGCACCTGTTATCAGATAGTTTCTCTTAATCCTCCTGTCTCGGTGGTATCTTTGATAGACAGACTTCTTTCAAATTTTTTCTGGGGCCAATTGGATGGTAAAAATAAATGTCATTGGGTTTCTTGGTCAACCTGTTGCAGACCTGTTTTAGAAGGAGGTATAGGGGTTTATGCTATGGCGGACCTGATTCAAGCCTATGGTCTAAAATTATGGTGGTGCTTCCGCACAGTTTCCAACCTTTGGTCTTCATATCTTTCAGCCAGATATTGCTCCCGTCTTCACCCAAGTTCTGTACAGTCTAAAGGATCTCACATTTGGCGTCGAATGATTAAAGCTAGAGAGTTTGCTGAGCCTAACATATTCTGGGAGATCGGTAAGGGTAATTGTTCTCCCTGGTTCGATAACTGGATCCGTGATCTTCATTTAGTCAAGCCGACAGATTGTAGTATCTCCACTGTTCGTGACTTTCTGTCCAGCTCTCTTTCTTGCAACAGTCCGGTCTCTAATAGCATTAAATCCCAGATCATAACTCTCACTGAAGATGAGTGATCGATGTTTTATTTAATCTTTTTCCTTGCAAGTGGACAAGACTATTATAGAATAATTTTGGGAAGCAAGGGTCGAACCACAGAGATTTGGATTTGATTATAGTAAATTTAACAAATCTATTAAAAAAACAGTTAATAACTAATGGGGTTTTTGGTTTTTATAAATTAAATTAACTAGAAAGCAATAAAATAATTTAACTAACAAAACATATAAATATGAGATAAATCAAAGATTTGTAAATTGACTAGAAATTAGGATTCACTTGTATCTATTCTATTGTTTAATTCAAAATAATTATCATTCAATTTTTTGGGTTCGTTCACAGAAGATAGATATAGACTGTTGAACAATTGGTTCAGTCTCCATCCCCGCAAAATCCATCCATTCTATATCCTAAGCACAAGAACAAGTAATCTATCTGTCACCTAGATTATGATCTATCTGTCACCTAAATCATGTATGAACCTGGTCCTAACTTATCACTCTCGTGCATCGATAGGTCCAATTTATTGTGATGGTGAGCCAGTGTACGACATATGCACATTGGTCATGCAGTTATCCACACCTCTAGGCCTTTATTATTTGCGATTACATTCATTTGTTCAAAACGAAATAATAGAGGGATTGATAATCACCACAATCAACAAGAATTAAATGAATAAGAATTAATATAAAACAATAGATTCGATACTAGTTACCTCCAATTCCTAGATTATGAAGTTAGCTCTTCATAATTGAAAATACAAAACCGTGAACCATTCTTGGAGAATCTTTCTTCATAGACAAAGAAAAATAATACAGAACTTCTCTCCTCCTTTTCTAACTAAGGGGATCTATTTATACCTAATTAATCCTACAACAAGGAGGAAAAGGAGATACATTATAATTAAAACACTAAAAATAGTCAAAGTAAGACTTTCACGTTTCCCAAGGCAATTGTATGTCTCAAAGTAGGCGGCTGATTTTGGGGATAAAAATCTGATTTTCAGCTTTTTCACTTCAAGTTTCCAGCTTTTGCAGTTTGGTCCCTGAAGTTCTTCAATTCAGCATAAAATGCCTATATTTTGCACAATTGTTCCAAAACTCCCTGAAACTATAAAACAACACTAAAACACATATTAGACAATAAAAACCTCGAGAAATAACATAATTTAACCCGGAATAATACCCAATAACTGTGTATAAAATACAGTTATCAAATACCCCAAACTTAAACTTTTGCTCGTCCTTGAGTAAAACAAAACAAATAAATACAAAACTAAACTAAATTAAAGCAAATAAATTTTATTTTCACAAGTCAAAGCATCGGCATGGTACCACATAATGCCTCAAGGAATGATAAATAACAACACATAGCCACAAGTCTAGGCTTTCACTCAATCATCATCAATATCACTTGTACATCTTCATGTGTGTGTGTGAACCATTAATTGACTATTTCCAAACTTAGAAGGTTTTATCAAGCTAAGCACAACATCCATTCCCAAAATATTTAAATAAAAACGTGTGCATCACAAAACATGTACATACCATCAATACCCGGTTAACAACACGAAGAGAGATCATGATAGAATTCAAATGCTTATACATCCATCCCATGCACTAACTATGTATGAAATACAATGCTCTCAAGTCCCAATTACTTATAATAGCTGAGATTATGCAAATACGGTGAGCTATATGAAGATGTGTATATAATTCAAAACAAGGATCAAATCAACTATGCTTTCAAACCATGTCAACTAACACAAACAAATGTGACAACTAGATCAATAGGACTTTATTAAGCTTGTAATGTAAGGCCAAGGTGAGAGGTAACAATAAAAGGGATAAGAAATTACAAAGTGAGAGAGTAGGAACATTTCCCTTTTTTTTCCATACAAAGTACTCACTTTTCTTCAACAACCACCAAACTTGAACTTTTAGGTTGAAGAAGATATCATCATCATAAAGATTTTCTTCCCAATGATCCTTTTCTTTGCTTTCTTTCTTTTTCTTTTTCTTTGTTTTTTTTTTTCTATTTTTTTTTGAAGGGCATGTGCAATTTTTGATTTTCGCACCCTTTTCATTTTTTTATATGCATTTTTTTTTCTCAATACAAGAACTCTTTGGTGCTATTTTTGAACTGCATTAATCACCATGTAGACAACATTCTCAACCAATCCTACTCTCTCAAAGGGTAGGCAAAAGTGTATAGGCTTAAGGGTTAAGTTAATGTGGGTAATAGAAACGATGTCGAATGGAGGTCGATGTGTGCTTAGCACACGCCATTCTTTTTTTTAATAAAGCTCAAAAGGGACACTAGGGATTAATATAAAATAGGGATGGTGAGATAAAAAGGCTCAAACGTTCCAAAGATGACCTAAATCATATCCTAACTGCCACAATGCTCATGCTTCGTTTTCACAGAAATTCAACAAAGTTTCAAATCATTCCCTAACTCATAGTTTTAAAAACGAGCTCCACAAGTATTTCACATAAGCATTTGCTAGAAAAGAGGTAGGGAAAACCAAGACTTAAATGCACTCACGGTTCGAAAGTGTGATTGAGATATATTAGCAAAAGAAGTCTAACAAATCTAACTTAGCATGCAATCAACCCTAAGTCGCAAATATAATGCAACAATCATGTAACGACGGTTGTTTAAAATGTTCATGACCACAAAATAGCAAGGTCCAAAGGAATGCAATGTGCACTATAAACTCGATAAAAATATCCAAATTTTTTAATAAATCAAGGCATGGTATTTTTGTGCTCAAATTTTTTTTTTGGAGATATAAAGTTTCATCAACTAGACCAAGCTAAGGCTCGCAGACAAGTATACATGCATCGCTATTAACAAACATGTTATCATTGACAGAAGTAACCACGCCAAAATTAAAGACTTGGAAAATTTTCAAAATTTTCATTTTTTTTTGAAAATTTAATTTTTTTTTTATATAAATAAACTAACTACTAAAACTAACAAAAAGAAAATAAAAACTAAATTAACTAAAAACAGGTAAAACGACTCTTCTCAAAAAAATATATATATATCACCATTTAGGCATAAGACAATTCACACCCCAAAACTTAAATTTCACATTATCCTCAATGTGAATCAAATATAGACTAAAGTGTATAAAAATGTCATCCAATCAGAGACAAACCAAGCATGACAAAACATGTAAAAATTTAATAGAATCACATGCTTCCCCCCCCCCCAACTAGTTTATCATGTTAATTACCAACTGCTCATTATTCCTACCAAATCCCAATTTTATTTTTATTTTTTTCAAATAAGGACACCTTGTCCCACCCCACAAATATACCATACCGATTAAAATGCACTTCTTGAGTTATCCCATAAATTCAATTCTTCAAAATTTTCTATCGCAAAACCCATATTTCAACATCAATTATAACGCCGAAAAATTTATTACTCAAGCATAGACAAATTTAGCATTACAACTGTCATCGGCTATTAACAAAAAAACAGTTTGAACGTAAGTAAGAAAGTATGAAATCTGTAATTACCAATTCTCCCTATTCAAAAATCGTCAACTGAGAGCACACAGTACAAACAAATCATTTTACCCGTCCTCAAACTTCCGACAGAAACAGTCCCAAAAGATTTTTGAAAAAAAATTTCAGTCACAATTTACTTTCTAGAACCACCATGAAGACAAACACAATCACCTATTTTCTCAACAAATTTCCCCAAGAATACTGTGCAACATCAGCGAATAACCCAACAAAATATAACACGCTTAAGTTCACACTGAATGTTTCTCTAAATCACTTGAACGAAGTTGAGTGAATTTTTATTTTTTTCATACAACCCAGAAAACAAGCAGAACTGATTTATAGCATGAACATGCAAGCCACTTATTTTCTAGGAACAATAATCAGAAAATTCAACAATAAAATCTAAAAATTGGATAGATCTTAGTTGAATTCGCGAAGAAGGTTTCTGAAATTCAAGCACCAGAATTCGAATTCGGACTGGAGTTGATACGGCTTCGAGACAGAGCTTGTGAAGGGACCGGAATCGGGGAAGATGAAGAGACTCGTCGGGTCCGATTGTGGAAGGGGGTTTTAGGCTGGGGCCATGGAAATCGCCGGAGAAGCGGCTGGTTTTACTGAGTTTTGGGCCGGCCATGGAGGGATTCACCGAAGATGGAGGGCGGAATCGCTGGGTCGGAGACGGGGCTGCTGGGTGTGGATGGCAGATATGGGAGGTTTGGTTTAAGGGGTTCAGCAATGGGTGACTCTGGTAGGAGGGGGGGCGATTTGGCCGGAGTCGATGAAGGATGGCTGGGTGTTAAAGACAGAGAAGGTGAAGGGGCTCGTTGGGTCTGATGGAGCATTGGGTTATAGCTTGACATCTGGTGATGGACTCGCCGGAGAAGGAGGGTCCGGCTGGAAAGCGATGAAGTTGAAGGTTGGGGTAGATGAGATGGAGAATGGTCCGGCTGTGGGTGACATGAAGCTGGATGAAGAAGATGTAGGGTCCGACTGTGAAGTCATCGGCTGTAGGCTGTCGATTCGCCGGCGATTGAAGGAGGGATTCGCTGGATTCGTTTTTGGAAAGGAGCAGGAGATGGAGGGGGTGGCGGCCATGGCGGATATAGGATGGGTTGTGGAGGTTTTGGTGAACGGAAGATGGCGGCGGGTTTGCTGGGCGAAGGGAAGGCTCGATCTGTTGGGCGATGAAGATCGCGGCTGGATGCAGGGGGGCGGCAGAGTTGACTCGCCGGAGATGAAGGTCTCGAACTGGGTATGACTCGGCTGGAAGGAGATGGTGAGCTTGTGGCTTGCTATTGGGGATGATTACGATGGGTGAGAGAGAGAGGAGTCAGAGGAGCCGCCTTTTTCCGTTTTCTTTTTCTTTTATTTATTATTATTATTATTTTTTTTTATGTTGAAATAAACCATACAACAACTCCTTCCTTCCATGCTTCCAGCACCCACTTTCTGTGCACCTTGCGATCGCAAGGTCAAAGGGCCTTGCGACCGCAAGGTAATTTCATTTAAGCCCCTGAACTTTTATTATTATTTGTTTCAGCTGTAAATTTGCTTTATTAATTTCAGTTGAACCCACAAAATAAATTTTTTTTAAAGCAGCCTTTAACTTGTTTAAATTAAAATAAAAAAATCTACAAAAAATAAAATAAAATTATTAAATATTAGTGCATATAAATACATAAAATTAAAATCTTTTTGTGAGGGTGACACTATTAACACTCCCCTATAAACCCACAAACTCAGGGAGACTCTAACGAGTGACTCAAAAAGCAATACGATAAATACAAAGAGATAAGGGTTAAAAGTAATTCTAAGTTATAGTCGTTAGCTTGACTTAAATCCTCATTTTTATTAAGAAGGCATCGCCGGATCACTTAGGAATGGACACATTTTTTGTCCATAAAATCCATCACTCATGTAGTGTCTTAATTTTAGTCCATTGAAGCCAAACACTTCTTTGGTAAAATTTTCTTTTTTCGATGGTCATTTAATTGATTTGGGGACGGGTAATTTCACACCTAAATCTTCTAATGTAATCCTATCCGGAATTTCCTCCAATTTTTTATTATAACATTTCTCGTCCTCATGTATCTCTAAAATATAGGTTCTTGATTCTCTTCAAGAAAATATGAAGAAGGCGTCCCTAACTCCACATAAGTGTCTAGCGGAGAATCAATTGGAGAATAAATTACAGTGAAAGTCTCCGAAATTGTTTCGGGTTCTTGAGAACAATGAGGTTGTACATCATTTTGTGGAAAATCTTGGGATTCTACAATCAACTCATCATCTTTTTCAATCGGCTCCTCTATTACTTCAAATTCTTTTTCCTCAATGGTATCTGTGTTTTCTTTATCCCTTGGGGTTGTACCATATACTCGGTACCATTTATTTAAACGTTCTTGAATATATTTTAGATACGAAGGCTCATCCCAGCCCCTTTCTATATCATATTCTCATTTGGCGATTTGCCATTCCATGGGTAACTCATCATCTTCAGACATCAACTCATTCTCTCGCACTTCTAGTTCTACTTTTTCTTCTTTTTCTTGATTATTTTCACTTTTATCTTTTTCAACTTCTTTAACATAATTATCTACTTTATCAGACATATCAGAAGGTTGAATATGATTACTTCTTCTCTTTCTTTGTTAGATTTTGCTAGTATCTCCTTTAAATTTTCTATTTCTTCTAGCATATATCTCATAAGGGCAGCTTGACTTTTGCTTGCTTCGTCTAACTTTGGAGGTTGTTGACAATACAAAGGTGGTTCATTATAATAATTATGCGAGGAGAAAGATGATTGATTACAATAAGAAGGAGACTCATTATAATAGGACGGATAAGGTGGAGGTTCATTATAAAGGGATGAATAAGGAGGAGGTTCATTATAAAAGGGCTGATTATAATATGATGGCTCATTATAGTTATTATGATAGGGCAGAAAAGATGGTTGATTTATCCTAGCATTTTGGTAGGCATATTCATTTGTGGCTCTCATATGTGCGTAATTTTTCATACCCCAATGATAATTATTGTACGTCATTTTTTTAATAATTTTTTTATATTTTTTTTTATTTATATATTTTTTTTGTAATTTTCGGAATTAATTAATTTTTTTATATTTTTTTTAATAAAAAAAACGAAAATAACAAAAGAAAAGCTAAATTAACTAAATCAAAATAACAAATCCCCGGCAACGGCGCCAAAAACTTGATCGATGTTTTATTTAATCTTTTTCCTTGCAAGTGGACAAGACTATTATAGAATAATTTTGGGAAGCAAGGGTCGAACCATAGAGATTTGGATTTGATTATAGTAAATTTAACTAATCTATTAAAAAAACAGTTAATAACTAATGGGGTTTTTGGTTTTTATAAATTAAATTAACTAGAAAGTAATAAAATAATTTAACTAACAAAACATATAAATATGAGATAAATCAAAGATTTGTAAATTGACTAGGAATTAGGATTCACTTGTATCTATTCTATTGTTTAATTCAAAATAATTATCATTCAATTTCTTGGGTTCGTTCACAAAAGATAGATATAGACTGTTGAACAATTGGTTCAGCCTCCATCCCCGCAAAATTCATCCATTCTATATCCTAAGCACAAGAACAAGTAATCTATATGTCACCTAGATTATGATCTATCTGTCACCTAGATCATGTATGAACTTGGTCCTAACTTATCACTCTCGTGCATCGATAGGTCCAATTTATTGTGATGGTGAGCCAGTGTACGACATATGCACATTGGTCATGCAGTTATCCGCACCTCTAGGCCTTTATTAATTGCGATTACATTCATTTGTTCAAAACGAAATAATAGAGGGATTGATAATCACCACAATCAACAAGAATTAAATGAATAAGAATTAATATAAAACAATAGATTCGATACTAGTTACCTCCAATTCCTAGATTATGAAGTTAGCTCTTCATAATTGAAAATACAAAACCTTGAACCATTCTTGGAGAATCTTTCTTCATAGACAAAGAAAAATAATACAGAACTTCTCTCCTCCTTTCCTAACTAAGGGGATCTATTTATACCTAATTAATCCTACAACAAGGAGGAAAAGGAGATACATTATAATTAAAACACTAAAAATAGTCAAAGTAAGACTTTCACGTTTCCCAAGGCAATTGTATGTCTCAAAGTAGGCGGCTGATTTCGGGGATAAAAATCTGATTTTCAGCTTTTTCACTTCAAGTTTCCACTTTTGCGCTTTGGTCCCGGTTCTTCAATTCAAAGATAAAATGCCTATATTTTGCACAATTGTTCCAAAAGTCTCTGAAACTATAAAACAACACTAAAACACATATTAGACAATAAAAACCTCGAGAAATAACATAATTTAAGCTGGAATAATACTCAATAACTGCGTATAAAATACAGTTATCAATGAGGATTGGGCCTACTGGATTGGTAACTCTCAGGGTGATTTCTCTTTACGTTCAGCCCTTTCTGTAGTTCGTTCGGGTCACCACAGTTCGCTCTCTTCAATTTATATTTGGCATAAATCTTTGCCCAAGAAAATTAGCGTTTTTCTTTGGAGAGTTTTCCTTCGTCGTCTTCCTATAGATGAAGGACTTTGAGGTAAAGGTTTCCATCTAGCTTCTAAATGTTGCTGCTGTGATATAGGGAATATTGAAAATTTTTACCACGTTTTCATTTCCAACTCTACTGCCGTTAGTATTTGGAAGCACTTTCATTCTATTTTTGGCGTTCCGCTGAATCATGGTTTCATCTCTCAGCGTTGTTTTGTTTGGTGGCTTCACCGTAAGTCTCTTGTCTTCATTGTGCTCCCAGCTATTATTCTTTGGCATATATGGAAGTTTCGAAACTGTGCAGTTTTTGAAGGTGTTAAGCATTCAGTTCATTATCTGATTTCTACCATTGATTCAGATCTTCGAGATATCCTTCAGGATGCTAATTTCTTTATTTCGCTTCCATCTCGTAGTTCTAATATATCCTTTGGTCAGCGTAGAAAAGTGACTATCCAAGCAGTTTCTTGGGCTAGTCCCTCTTCAGGATGCTTTAAACTTAATACGGATGGGGCCAGTAGAGGTAATCCGGGTTCTTGTGGCGGTGGTGGCATCTTACGTGATTCTCATGGTCAGTGCATTTATGCCTTCTCCATATTTTTTGGCCAAGGTTCTAATATGATGGCTGAGTTGCGTGCGTTGCATCATGGTCTTCTTTGGCTTTTCGAGCATGGCTTTTATGATGTTCTTATAGAAATGGACTCTAAGGTTATTCATGATTGCATCTCTAAGGCCTACAAGTATCCTTGGAATTTTGCTTATATTTTCCGTGATATTTTTCGGCTCCAAAGTCTTGGTCACTATTCCTTCAAGCACTGTTTCAGGGGAGCCAATAAAGTTGCAGACAGTCTAGCTAATCTGGCGTGTGATTCTCAGGTTGATTCTACTTTTCTCTCGGATTCAGACATCCCCCATGCTATTAAAGGCCTTATTCTTTTAGACGCTAAAAATACCCCTTATGTTCGTATTTCTTATTGATTTGCTCTGTATTTTCCTTTTCGATGTTAGGCTCCTCTGTCCTCCCATTTATAAGGGCAAGGCTGGTTGTCCCCCTCAAGTTTATATTTCTTTTTTTTATTCTAATAAAATCTAGCAGGGTGCCGCCCCTGTTTCCCTATACAAAAAGAAACATGTTATGTCAATTCGAGACCTCTTCAACTTCTGCATATGGATCTCTTTGGACCAATCACTACTGTCAGTATTTCTGGAGACAAGTATACACTTGTAGTAGTTGATGACTACTCTCGATTCACTTGGATTGAAACGATGACATCAAAAGATGAGACATATGATCTAGTCACCACCCTATTAAGAAGACTTCAAACTCAAAAGCTTGAAGACATAAGTGACATCAGATCAGACAACGACACCAAATTCAAAAACAACGGTGTTGAAAGATATTGTGATGACCACAGGATCGGCCAAAACTTCTATGCTGTCGGGACTCCTCAACAAAATGGTGTAGCTGAACGAAAGAACATAACACTCATTGAAGCAACAAGAACTATGCTTACAGAAGCTAAACTTCCGAAATACTTCTGGGCAGAGGCCGTCAACTCTGCTTGCTTCACTTAGAATCGATCCCTGGTAAACAAGTTTCATAATAAAACTCCATATGAAATATGGAAAGGAAGAGCCCCAAATGTAGGATTTTTCAAAATCTTCGGTTATAAATGTTTTATTCTTTATAATAGAAAAGAATATAGAGGCAAATTTGATTCAAAATCAGACAAAGAATTTTTTCTGGGCTATTCAAATCATTCAAAAGCATTTTGCATATTTAACAAAACTTCTTTGAAAATTTTAGAATCTGTGCATGTCACTTTGACGAATATGATTTAATAGAGCCACGAATGGCTCCAAATGTTGCTGATGATTCTGATGATGTTGAGACAGGTACCAATCAAGCTTCTACTTCTTCTCCACCTCAGAATCCTCCAACAGGAGACTCTTCGGATTCAGTTAATCCAACACTAGCAGACTTCAACTCTAGTGGCACCTCCTCCAACCCTTCTGTTAACCCAGATCCTATCTCTTCTGTTCTTCCTCAAACACCTTTGTACATCACTTATCCTTCTTGTTCACTAGAAAATGAAGGTCTCAAAGATCCTATGTCTTCTGAACCTGATTTTGGTAAATCACCGTCTCTTCCTTCTCCAGAATTCTTAAGGGAAGAACTCACCAGAAGTGATCTTCCTCCAGCTGTTATTGAAATAAGAAATCACCCTATCTCTCAAATCATTGGTGACCTCAACTTAGGAGTTCATATGAGAAGTAGTGTTCGAAATGAGACTATGTTTGCCTTTGCATTCATATCTGAAATCGAGCCAAACAAGATTGATGAATCTATTGAAGACCACTACTGGATTGAAGCTATGCAAGAGGAGCTGAACCAGTTTGAAAGATGCAAAGTGTGGAGCTTAGTTTAAAGGCCTGCTGATCATCCAGTCATAGGCACTAAATGGTTATTCAGAAACAAGAGAGATGAAGATGGAAATGTCACTAGAAACAAAGCTAGTCTGGTTGCTCAAGGCTACCGACATGAAGAAGAATTTTTTTTTTTTTGGGAAAGCAGGGCGGCACCTGCGGAAAAATATTCGAAAAACAAAGGATACAAACGGGAGGGGGACAACTAGCCAACCCAAAACAGGGGCAAGGAGCCTTACCTCGAAATGAAATACAAAGGAAGACTATTTCCTAAAACTATATAAGCCAGTAGCATCAAAGGCTAAAGCCTTTTTAACAATGACAGGTAAAAATAAATATTCTGTGAAAACAAGCTGACTCCCATGCTCATGTGCAAAAGTTGCTAACCGATCTGCTACCATATTCTGCTCACAAAAAACATGCTTCAAAACAAAACCACCCAAGAGATCCCTGCAATCCTGAAGAGAATAAACATAATGCCAAGGTTCATGATGCCCTCTCTATAAGACATTAACTGCCGTGAGAGAATCAAACTCCACCACAACAATATCAAGCAGAAGAGACCGTTAGAGTTGAAGCCCATCTTTAAGAGACAGAATTTGCGCCCTCATATTTGTACCTTGTCCATAATCACTAGAGAAAGCGCATACAAAAGCTCCAGACGCATCTCTGATTACCCCACCGCACGTACACCTCCCATATTTTGATGATTCATCTGTATTAAGTTTGAAACCAACATTCGGCGACCCCCAGCGAACCCAAACCCCACGCCTTTTAGGAACTGGCTTGACCCATAACTGAAGGGACTGAATAGCAACACAATCTGCCCGCCCACTTTTGGACTTGGGATTAAAGCAGATAGTGAGGTCTCTGACCCCCTCAAAAATCCGAGCAATTAACTGGCCCCACTGCATCCTTTCATCTTTAAAAACAGAAGCACAACACGCTTTCCAGAGCTCCCAACGTGTGAAAGCAAATATACTGAAAATAGTTACCCCTATCTGAGACCGCATAGAAACTAAAGACCAAACTGCAAATAGATGATTAAAACTGGTATACTGCGAAATTAGATGAAACTGAGATGCAAAGCTGGTCCATAAATCCATAGCCATCCGAGACCATACGAACAGATGCGATATAGACTCAACTGAGGGTGCGTCGGCACAGCAGTGACAACGCGAAGCTAACTCACCTGACGGGCCTGAATGTTTGCATCAAGGGGCAGAGCATTATGAAACAATCTCCATAAAAAACAGCTCACCCGCATGGGAAGCCAAGGTTGCCATATAAGTTGAGCCCATCTTAATAAAGGACTAGAAACCCTGTAATGATTCCAAAAAGAGTTGGCCTTGAATTCTCCCGAAGTAGTGAGCTCACTAATTAACCTATCAGGCTTAGAAGCATTACAACTAATCTGACGAACCATATGCTGGACTGCCGAAGGAACGACCTGGATAATCTCCCCATATTGTTGCATAGCTAAGGCCACTGTGAGTTTACAATCCAAAGGGAGAGGCCCAACCAACTGAGTGCCACACCAATTATCATCCCAAAATGAGATGTGCCCCTGACCAATCACCCAACGACTAGTTTGTCGAACCATAAAGAGCTGAGATGAGATTTCTTTCCAAGACTGAGTAACGTGTCTAGAGCCATCTAACGAATGCAATCCATACTTACATACACAAAACTGAGCCCACAACCCCTAATTATTCAGAGCCTCCCAAGCAAGCTTGGCGTGAAGCAAATCCATAATATGATACAACGGCCTAATGCCCAGACCCTCTTCTGCCAAAGGTAAGCAAACCCGATGCCAAGCTATCCAATGAGTGCGGCGATCTCCTCGACTACTCCACAAAAAATCTGCCATTTTCTGCTTGAGACAACGCAAAACCATCTTTGAAACCTTCAAGGTGGCCATACCATAAATAGGGAGACTGCACATAACATATTTAAGCAGTGTGACCTTGGCTCCAAAAGAAAGCAATTTATTACGCCACCCTTGAATTCTTCCGGTCACGTTACGCTCTAAATCATTTAGTGCATATATATGAACCTGACCCTAACTTATCACTCTCGTACATCGATAAGGTCAATTTATCATGATGGTTAGACAGTGTATGACATATGCATTTGGCCGTGCAACTATCCGCACCTCTAGGCCTTTAATGATGTCGATTCCATTCATTTGGTCAAAGCTAGACAATAAAGGGGTTGATAAACATCATGATCAACAAGAATTGAATGAATAAAAATATATTAAGCAATAGATTCGATACAAGTTACCTCCCAATTCCTAAATTAATGAAGGCTAGTTCATCCTTGACGATGAACCAAACAGCGGGATGAAGGAATACATGAATCAATCTTCAAAACTATAATTACAACTACTAAACTATGTAATACAAACTAAAATCGGTGTTGGAATCATTTCCTAGCAATTTCTGGACGTCCTTTGGCTTTGGCTACCGTCCTCTATATATACCAAGGTGTTTTAGGGAGCAGAGGAGGTTCAATCCAAGTGAAAGGCCCGTAAGTCGGTTTTTGGGGACCTTGCGGACGCAAGGGGTGTATACCTTGCATCCACAAGGATCTTGAATGGGCTAGGATGCATACTATCTACCTTGCGAGGGCAAGGCCTTGAAGGCATGCGGCCGCAAGGTGGACAAATTTCTTCTTTTGCATCTTTTCACATGTTGCACTTTGTACCCTTCTTCGAAATCTTCAATAAAAGCTCTATAAATCCCATAAGTTCACCTAAAACCCTGAAACTCACAATGTAGCTCAGAAACACATATTAGTACCTGATAAAGACGTATAAAATACATCTATTAAATACCATTGCCAGTTCTACACTATGGACTCACTAGTAGAGATGTGTGTTATACCCTGGTAATAAGAAGGATAAGAAACAAAAAATGTTAGAATCATTCAAGACTGAGAAAGGGGATAGTAAATTAATTTCTTGGAAGTTTGACCCAGTTGAGTGTCGAAAGGTTGTTTCTAAAATAATTGTAGTTGATGAGCCGCCCTTTAGTTTCATTGAGCGTCAAGGTTCCAAAACATTATGTAATGTTGGTATGCCTAGATTGCAATTAGTATCTCATATTATAATTGCTAAAGATTGCTTGAGATTGTATGGTGATTTGGAAATTCAATTGAAATCTGCTTTGGCCTTTCATGCTCATAGAGTTTGCCTCACGACTGATATATGGACATCTATACAAAATTTGAGTTATCTGGCTCTCACAACACACTTTATTGATCACATTTGGAAATCGCAAAACAAGATTTTGAATTTTTCCACCATTTCTAGTCATAAGGGTGTAGCGATTGGAAATGCCATTAAGTCATGTATGCTTGAGTGGGGAATAAATAAAGTCTTCACAATGACGGTTGATCATGCATCTTCTAATGATACTGCTATTGCTCACATGAAGAAAAAGCTTTCCAAAAAAAATGCTTTGGTTTTAGATGGTGAGTTTTTTCACATGAGGTGTTGTACACATATTTTGAATTTAATTGTAAGAGATGGAATGAAAGAGGAGGCAGGTTCAATTGAAAGGATCTGTTTAGTTGTGAGGTACATTAGAGGTTCTCCGCAAAGAGTTGAACAATTTAAGACTTCTTGTGTTTTAGATGAAAACCCTTATAAAATCAATTTGGTTCTAGATATCCCAACTATGTGGAACTACACTTACCTTATGTTGGAGACTACACTTAAATTTCAAAAGTCATTTGAACAGTTTGAGGATATGGATCCCAATTTTTATATTGAGCTTAAAGATAAGGTTCCCGGGGAGTACAACTAGAGAAATACCGGGATTTTTTGCAAGTTCTTGAAATTCTTCTATGAAGTTACAAATAGGTTGTCGGGGCCTCTTTATGTTACATCTAATTCTTATTTTGATGATGTGATTAAGATTCATGAACTCATTAGAAGTTGGTCGAATAGTCAGGATAACACGTTGAAAATCATGGTTTTGAAGATGGGTGATAAATTTGATAAGTATTGGTGAGACCCTGTGTAAAACCCCAATATTTTATCTACTTTATTTTTACAAATAAACATAATCAATGCCACTTTTGAAATAATTGACTAGGTGATATTTTGTTGACCAAACTATTATTATCGTAATTCCAATATCTTGTCTACTTTTATTTAATAAGGTTTAATACATTTTAATTAAATAATGTAATGGTTGACCTTTCTAGTTTAATACAACATCTATGGATTATGAAGAGAGTAGTAAGTTGTAGTGAGAATTTAAGTGGTACCCGCCTTTCTTTGCCAATATCATGAACTTACTTTCATTTTTTTCCTTCATCCAACAGCAGTATAAAACAAAGGCACTATTTGGATGTATGACCTCTTTGGCAGCCGGTTTTGAGAGAGAAAGAACTCATGTGACTTACAAATTAGCCACCTCCTTTGCCTAAGTGACTCACCTTAGCTATTAAAAGTGACTAATGCATGCTATCTCTCTTAAGCTGCTAGTAATATACCCATTTGAATAGCACGTAATTCCCGACCGTTGTAAATATGTCTATAAATAATGTTAGAGCCGTCAAAATGGACCAAACCCGTTGGGTTAGTCCGCCCCGCCATGCAAAATGGTGGGTTGGGTTAGTAAATTATAGGTCCGTTGTTGGGCGGGCCTAACGGGCTTGGACCGCACAGGTCGCGGGCTAAGGCGGGGCGGGTAACCCGCTATTTTTGGAAGCTGAAAAAAACAAAATTGAAAAATGAAAATATGCAAATGCAATTATTATTTTATATATATATACTATTTCTAGAGATTCAAGACCGAAAAGAAGGTTTTTTACTTTTTTTGAAAAGTTGTGAATTGTGATTGTGAAATATCAAGAGTTTAAAATTAAAACCCATCAATGAATCACTGATTCACTGGCTTGCCTTCGGCCCATCAGTTCAGTAAATCAGTAGTTCACTGCTCAATGCACAATGCTCTCAGTCACAGCTCACTCATTACTCACCTAACCCAATGCAATAACCCAATTTCCAAGGCAAGAGAAGTAGAGAACCAAGAGTCAAAAGTAGACTGAGTAGTAGAGTACCCCCAAGTCCCAACCAAACATTACAATTTATAAATTTACAACCACTCATTCACTCAATCCCTTATTCCCTTATTCCCTTAATCCCTTCGGCATGCACCCTTTCTCCATTTCTCGATCTCAATTCTCAAATTCCCAGTATCCCATGTCTGTCCGTCATCTCCAACTCCAAGTCTCTGTGTGAGTATGACTATGTCCCAACCATTGTTGACTCCTCTCTGGTTCTCCCTCTGATCAGACAGGTCCACCATCGTCGCTCACCCACTCACTCGCTCTCTCTCTCAGTTCATCATCCGACTGTCGTCGTTCTCTCTCTCTCACAGTCCACCATCCGGCAATCGATCTCCCTCTCAGTCTTATCAGTCCACCGTGTATCTTTGTTGGTCGATCTCGCGCTTCGTCTCCTTCCGACATCCTCCGTCCAGTCCACTGCCACCGGTTGTCTCACAGTACAAGTCACAATTGAGGTAAGATATGAGTTAAGTGATTTAATTTCTTTTTTAATTTCTTTTGAGCCCTAGTTTTGTTCACTCTTAGATTCATTTTATGTATAAGGATACCATTGCTCTTTTCATTAGTTCCATAGAAATTGATTTTCCTTTTTGCTAACTCAAGTGAGAATTTGGTAAAATCTTGTATCAAAGAAAAATTAACCCAAAATTTGTTGGTGCATCGCGAGATGAGAGATACAAATGACTGAACGAGGGAGGTATGGTCAACAGAGGAAAGAGTTATGGATTTGAAGAAGAATGTTAGTTGAATATGAAAAAAAAGGAAGGAAAGTATATATACAAAAGTGATTGTTTTGTGTGTAAATGTGAAAAGTCAAAGCATACAATTGTTTTTTGTTTGTCGGAGAATTTTTTTTAATTGTTAAATAATAAATTGTATGTTAATCATGTTACCTTGGTCTTGCAGTCCAGCTCCCTTTCAAGTTTTCATGTTATCTCCCAAAATCCCAATAAGTGATTGTGTAGTCTGTGTTTTAAGTTTTAACTGTTTTAAATCTTAATCTAATATTATTCATGTATAGTATGATTTTGTGAGTTATGTCATTATTTCTCTTACTGCCCATGTCTTATAGTGTCCACTCTTATTTTTATGACTCTGTTAATAGTTAAAATTGTAATATAGTATAATTTTGTAATTATTCTGGGTTTTGTAATTAATTTTTTCTTATTGAGCATATTGTGTATATTCTCTTGGATTCTTGTTGGAAACTTGGAAATTTGTTTGAGTTTTTCCTTTGTTTTATTTTATTGTAGCTTTGGAGAAAAGAATATATGGAACCTACTTTAAATCAAACCATCAATGTGGATGAACTTGATCAACCAGAAACCACTCAAACAAATGCGGTTTGTAACGAGGGGTCATCTAAAAATAAAAAAAGTAGAGAATTTTCTGATGCTTGGAATCACTTTAAAGAGGTAGGAATTAGTGAAGATGGAGCTTAACTAGCTGAATGTAAGGGATGTAAAAAGGTGTACAAAGCTGGAGGTAAAAGATATGGGACATCTACATTGAACCGTCACATAGGAAAATGTTCAATGCTAAAGTTCCATGACGTGAGTCAAATGATTGTTGATCATGATGGGAATATTAGATCTAAAAAAATTGACCAAATGATTGTACGAGAGATGTTAGCTGCTGCAATAGTTAAACATGATATGCCTTTTTCTTTTGTTGAATATGATGGGTTTAGAGCTTTGATGAAGTACTTAAATGGTGAATTTGCTTGTATTTCTAGAAATATAGTTGTTTCTGACATTAAAAAAATTTACGTGATAGAGAAGGAGAAGCTTAAGCAAGTTTTGGCTAATATTCCAAATAGAATTTGCTTAACTTCAGATTTGTGGACTGCATGCACTAGCGAGGGTTATATTTGTTTGACTAGTCATTTTGTTGATTAGAACTGGAAACTGAATAGTAAAATACTTAGTTTTTCTCATATGCCTCCTCCACACTCGGGAGTTGAATTGGCTGCAAAATTATTTGAGTTTTTGAAGGAATGGGGGATTGATAGAAAGATATTTTCTTTGACGTTGGATTATGCATCTAGTAATGACAATATGCAAGACATTTTGAAAGATCAACTCTATTTGAATGATAGCTTATTGTGTGATGGTGAATTTTTTCATATTCGTTGTTCTGCTCACATATTGAATCTCATTGTCCAAGAAGGTTTGAAAGTGGCTAGTTCAGCTCTTACTAAAATTAGAGAATATGTTAAGTATGTGAAAGGTTCAGAGAGTAGGATGAAAAAATTTGAAGAATGTATGAGAGTTGTCGATAACATTGACACTAGTGTTGGATTGCGATTGGATGTGTCTACTCGTTGGAATTCGACATTTTTGATGTTAGATAGTGCCATCAAATATAAGAAGGCTTTTGCATCTCTTCAATTGAATGATAAGAATTATAAATATTGTCCTTCAATTGAAGAGTGTAAAATAGGTGAAAAAATTAGTGAGTTCCTTGAGCCATTTTATGACACTACCAACTTGATATCCGGCTCTTGTTACCCTACATCAAACTTATATTTTATGCAAGTTTGGAAGATTGAAGTTTTGTTAAAAGAAAACTTGTGGAATGAAGATGTGGTGATAAGTGATATGTGTAGAAGAATGAAAGAAAAGTTCGACAAGTATTGGGTTCGATATAGCATGGTGTTTTCATTTGGGGCTATTCTTGACCCATGAATAAAGTTTTCAATGTTGGAGTATTTTTATTCAAAGGTTGAGAGTGATCCTAAGAAATGCCAAGAAAAAATGTCACTTGTGAAGACAAAGTTATATAATCTTTTTGAGCAATATTATAATTCTAATGCCAATGTGACAAGTTCTTCACAACCACGATCATCTTCTATTAAACTTGGAAGAATGGAAAGTGGAGGAGGATTTAAAGGGAAGGGCAAAAGAATATTTGATGTAAGTATTCTAACTTTTTATATTTTTTTCTTGTTTTTCCATGTTGAGTTAATTTTTTTTTCATTTCATCTTCATAACATACTTTAATTTTTGTAGGAAATGAAGGCATATGAGAATCAAACTAATACGAATGCTGGAAAATCTCAATTGGATCTCTATTTGGAAGAGCCAAAACTTGAATTTTCATATGATGATGAGTTGGATGTCTTGGAACATTGGAAAAATCAAAAGCATCGATACCCAACTCTTGCACTTATGGTAGGTGATGTTATAGCTATCCCCATAACCACTGTTGCTTCGGAATCATCATTTTCTATTGGTGCTCATGTGCTCACCAAGTACAGAAGTTGTACACTTTCTAATAATGTGCAACCTCTTATTTGTGCACGTAATTGGTTACATGGCTATGGTAATGGTAATTTTATTTTTAAATTATTACTATTCTTTATAGTTGTGTTTGAGATATTGGATTATTATGATTCTTACAAACATTTGTTTTGTATATGTATTTATATTTAGATAATGAAGTCTATGAAGATGGTGCTAGTATTAAAACAATTTTATCATGCGATGGAACCAATGTTTTGGAGGTTATTGATGAGGGTTAAGAGGAGGATTGAGTGTTGTTATTTCAGTTTAAAGAAGCACAAAGGTAATCCAACTTGTTCTTTAGTTCCAATTTTTCGTCTATCCCCAGTTGTTATATTTTTTGTTGGGGATCTTATTCACTAATATTGGAAGTTGAGGATCTTATGTACTGAAATTTTGAAAGCTGATATGGTGTCCAATTGTGCATGTTTATGTAGTTTCGTGATACTTTTGAAAGCTGTGAATTTTGGAGATATCTACTTATATTGGAAGTTGATTTTTGTGGGGAGAAGATGGAGAAGACAGAAGAGTTATATGTTGCCATGCTGGTTCTTTTTTGGTGTAGTGTTTTCTTTTCAGTTATAAGAACGCACAAAGGTAATCCAATGAACGTATGTACTAATAATTTCCAGTTACTCTGTTTTCGTAATTGATATTGAGTAACTTGAGGGTGGGTTGGGGTGTTTTAGGTTTCTCACCATAATAATCTGCTTCTTGTTTCGTGTTGGTTTGTAATTTTTTTCTCCTTTTAGCTCATTCTTTTTCAGCTTTTGTTGAGTGCTCTAATTTTGTTTCTTTATATTTTTTATGTTTTTTTTCTTTCGTTTTCGTATTGTACTACTGTCCCATTTATTGTTCTTCAAGTTTCCTGTTATTGTGATTTATTGCACTTCCTGTCATCGTTTTGCTCCATATTTGTTTGTTTGTTTGTTTGGTGTTAGGTCTTTACTCTTGCTTGAGGTGTTTGCTTTTAAGTCTTTAAATTTGGCTGTGAGCAAATCTAATTTGTGGTGTGGTCATTTGGTTCATACTTCTATAGATGAGATTGAAGGAATGCCTAGCTTTATTGTTGACAATTTTTGTCTTTTATGTTAAAATTTGTAGGAAAATGGGTGTGATTTCCTGGAAGATATTCCCAGCATGTGTGAACATGTGTTTTTGCTACCCTACTCTTAGGTCCAGTTCTCGACAACCAGCGAAGCGCTGTAAGATGATACTTGCTGAAATCATCCCCAAATCACATGTTAGTATATTTACATTAAATGTTATAAGATTTTAAGTTCAGGCTCCCACAAACTAAGAATAACTAGAATTTGGTTGACCAACATGTTTCACAAGGGATGTTCAATCGTGGCATTACATGTATTGTGTGAATGTTTGAGATTTTTTGAAAGCTGATATGGTGCACATGTTTATGCAGTTACATGATGCTTTTGAAAGCTGTGAATTTTGGAGATATCAAATTCTATGATGTTCCGCGATACTGATACCCTAGCAAGCCAGCAAGGTGTTTGATACTTGAGTTGATAGTTAATACTTTGCAAGAGTAATACCTTGGCAAAATCAGAATCCATGATGTTGGAACTATCATGGAACTTGGAAGTTGCTTTTTTCAGTTTTTTGTTATATGTAAATGTAATAACTAAGTATCTTGAATTCTTGATTTCTAGTAAAAACTATAGTTACCTGACTGACTGACTCATCTCTCTTTTTACTTTTTTTTAGCTATTCTTTACACAATTTACAATTTGTATAATTGTATCACAATCACTAGTAATTTGAATATTCAGAATTCCAGCAAAATCGATTTTGCAGTGCATTTCATATTTTCATTGGATACAAAATTTATAATTTACTGGACCAGGAAGCTAGGAAGGACTCACTTTAACTTGGATACATAATTTCCTTTTTGGATGGGTTGGTCCGCCCCGCCCCGCAACCCAAGGTGGGTTGGGTTGGACCAATGTTTTCCCAGTCCGCCATTTTTGCGGGTTGGTCCGTCCCGCCCCGCCATTTTGCGGGTTGGTCCGCCCCGTTGGTCCATTTTGACGGCTCTAAATAATGTACACCAGCATTTCCTTGATTTATATAAAAAGAAAAGAACAACAAAGCTTGGCCATATTTATTTATTAGAGAGGTGGGCTGAGTATAGTTTCTGTAAGATTTATAGTTTTGACTTTGAGCCAAGAACAATTATTCTTGCACTGTGGAGCTATGGGTTTGACTCATGGATTATTATAGGTTTTTAACATGTTTTTGCCGATGAGTATTATCTTCCTTAAGGTACGGGGGAATACTCCTTGTGTATGTTTAATTGTTTATTATTGTTATTAACGATACATGGTGTTATAATTTACTTGCTCATGAACTTGACTAAATACTTTATCATTGTAGTTGGAAGTAATGTTATGGACGTCGTTAACATACTGAAGTTGGGCTTTGATACGTACGAGTATGAGAACAATATTTACTAGTTGGAACTTGCTGCTTTGAGAATACAATGTGTTTATTTTATAGCTCATTGGATTTATGGATGTGTTAATTCCTTGTTGAGCTCTAAGTTCAAACATGAAGTGCTCGTGTGAACAGTCTTCAATTGCGAAATTGAACAGTTTATTATGGGGAGAGTAGGGGAACCTCTGACTAGGTCACAGGGCAGAGAGCAGTGCTAGTTAGCAGTGGCACCCTACTCGGACTCGGAACCGAATCTCCACTTTGGCCAAGTGGGGAAAATACCATTGAATAATATGTTAAGTATCACGATGTGTCTGGGGTTAGGGACCTAGCCTCGTGATGACTTGTACGCAGAATAATTGGTTGATTTGATAAACCAAACAAGAGATTGATCAAGATATACAAGCTTGTGGCGACCCGACCCGGACCCGAGGTGGAACCGCGGGTCGGACAACCCAAATAGGAGGGAAACAAGTAAGCACATAAACATGCAAGGACTCAATTTAAGAAAACGACGTGACACAACATTAGAGACGTAACACGCCTCGGCACTAAAAGGCCGGTATTTTTAAAACTTTTCAAACCTGATATAACCGTTAAGCAATTAAACCAAGTCATTGGCGACACTACATGCCGGAACCCAAGCTAACAGTTTATGGACAAGAATTAAATAAAAGCTAATAGGATGCTCAGGGGAAGACTTATACGTAGTGAACTACTAAACATGATAACCAAAGCTCGGCTTACACATTGCCGGCATTAAAGGGGTTACAAGTACCACAAGTAGTTAACTAAAATAAACAAGTACAAGTTCTAGCACATTCCCAAGCATAGTCTAAATGACTTGCTTTAAAAACCCGTCGTCCTTGCAAATGACAATAGAAAGGAGGAGGACATCTAAACCACCTTTTCAAACTGCAACGACGAACCAAAAGAAGAACAAGGGAACACGAACACCGCAAGCCTCAACGAGAAGGACCTGCTTTGCTAAGATCTAAAGCAGTAAAGGGGAATGGGTAAGTCATAAAGACTTGTAAGCTATCAATCATGCATGTCATGGCAATATGCAACATACAAGGCAAGATATCGTCAGACTAGCATATTGAACATACATCCAAGATGCACATTGTTTCACATAGGTGCTCATAATTAAATCGCATAGGATAAGGATATATGGAGAGTCGGGCCGCTACGTAGTTCCTGCATACAAGCATTATCTGGAATGTGAGGTGTAAGATGGTTGTGAGTACATCAACCTTCCGAAGGAATGCCCGAGATAGACACACCAATGATGCGCTAATGGTTACAGCAAAAGGGCTACTTCCCCACTGTGGCCACAGTGGAGGCGCGTGTGAACAAAGACGGGATGCCAGCTGGACTCATGCAAATGCCAAGTAGTGTTTACTTAACAAATTCTCAAGCAGTGAACAAGGTCGACAAGAGCGATCTCGTTCATGACAGGTAATTATTCTCATCAATAATCAAGTAGGATTGAGTTCAACAAGAGCGAACTCATCATGTCAAATAGGCATTCCATTATATGACATTTAAAATCAAGTATGGTAATCAATCCAAATTCAAAAGTCTAGAATTATTATTCTTAGTGAAACGTGTTTAGAACGTCGTAGGGATTGAATATTGAGTCGGTATTGTTCAATGGCTCACTAAATTTGACTCCGTTGAGTCGTCTATATAAATTCATCCAATAGAGTTTAAATGCTAAATGCATTCTAAACCCTTTTCTAAGTTCTCGTATAGGATAGACTAGGCCATTAATCCACTTAACAACCATAGTCAAGAATTATTCTCAATTCATAATTCATGGAACCTTAGAATTATTATATCTTAAAGTTATTAAAAGTTAATGGTCCAAGAACAATAGTTATTCCTAAGGAGGCATAGAACACTTTTAATTCTAAGCTTATGACCAAATCAATAGGATGAACAATTCATAGTTTATGGAACCCTAGAAATCACAATCTCTAAGAGTTGTCAAAAGTCATTAGTCCAAGAACAATAGTTATTCCTAAGGAGGCATAGAACACTTTTAATTCTAGGCTTAGGAGTAAATAAACAAGATGAACATATCATTCAAAAATCTCATAAATTCAAATCATCATCATACATGGCATGGACATGGTAGGAGCATAGGAATCATAAGAAGAGGGGGACATGGCATTTCTAGCATACATCCTAAGGGGAATCAATAGCTTACCTTACACCAAAGAAAAAAGATTGAATGAACACAAACTAATTGAATGGAATCGTGCTACTCGTTGATAGCTTCATTTTGGTGGTCTTGGTTTGGCAATCGGAGTTCGGGAGCTCAAGATATGGAAGAAACACACACTAATCTCCCCTCACCATTCACACACAAAAGCTTGGGAAGAGAGAGAAGAAATATTCAGATATGGTGGGTTTAATGGCTGATCACAACTTGGGAGGATTATATATGACATGCAAATTGTGAGTGGAACTCCACATGTCACAAGGAGAAGGCATGGAAATCCACTTGTCAAGTGGAGGACGATTGAGGTTAGTATTAATCCAACTCATTTAGGGTCTAATAGGAAGGTTTAGGGTAAATTAAGATGGGGGTTTAAGGGTCTAATTGGGTCACAATCAGATTTCAAGAGAAAATCCTGTAAGTGTGAAAACTGAAGCATGCGGTCGCATGCCTTATTGACCATGCGAGTGCATGGTCCTGTTTCCAGCCTTGGTCATTTTTTGAGAAGTTACTGGATAGTCAATCTTGTAAAATCGACCATAAATATCTCACAACTCAGAATGAGGTTATTATTGATTTTTCTGAAACTAGACTCATTAAAATAAATTTTAAAATTTTAAATTACTCCATTTGGACTTATATTCATCAAGATATGGTTACTACAAGTTCAAGTACAGAAGCTGAATTCTTGAAAACAGAATTCTGGCACAGCCGTAAGTCAAGACCTAATTGAGGTACTTAGACACCTTGGAAAATTACCAAATTTTACAGGGAGTATCCTAACATACTCAGGTAAAACATACTAAATTTTTAGAAAATTATCTTTAGTATATTGGTACCAAAATTTTCCCAAAGTTTGCCAAAAAACATGACTGATCTGTGAAGAAATAAATTGGTCATCTTATTACCAAATGCAACAAGTCTATGGAAAATGATTGTGCAAGCATGATAAATACTAGTGCACTTGGTCTAGAACTCAAATGAACTTCCCTCAAGTTGAAAACACAGAGAATACAACCAACGAAGGCAATCCCGAGAAACCCTACGACTCAAACGAAGCAACAATGCTTCTAAACTCTCAACCAAGCCTACTATGATCAAGATGAATGTTATAAGTCATATATGAAAGGTATTAGAACTCCAACAAGACTTGGTTAAGTGCTAACATGCTTAGGTGAACACTCAAAGCACAAACGGCAAGGTATGCATCGCATAGAAGACTTTCAAGCGACTAAGAACGTAACAACTCTAATGCAAGCATGACATGAACCAAATGAAGTCTCTAACATGTTAAGACATACATTAAGCATGTTATAATGATATAATACAAGTAATGGGTTTGGGTTCTCACAAAGCTTCAACAGTAATAGTGGGGGTGACAAGGTTGGAAGTGATTGGTCGGAGATGTATCTCGACCCTGTGATCAATTGGTAAACTCTATGTATTTCAATATTGCACTTATATGAGCATGAGATCTTATTACTCATGGTAGGTCACGGTATTTACTGGTATGGGACAGTGAATACTTTGATCCAACTACGTAGTAATGAGATATGATTGGTTAACTTGTTTTTTATTGTCTTTAAAACTGCTTCATAATAATATTTCTTGAAATGCGGCATACATGCATAGCATACATGAGATCGGTAGAACCTTACTGAGTCTTAAACTCAACCCCCTTCCCATTTGCATGCCCCGTAGATTGTAGTTAAACCGAGAAGTTTGACATATGAAGCAGAGAGAAGATTGGGGTGCTCTACTTTGATAGTAAAACATTTATGTATTACTTTTGGACATCGATAAAATTGTAACGAGAATACGATTGTGTAGAAATATTGATATATTTTGAGAAATTATTATGTATTTGTTTCTTCTGTTGCGAGTTATAAAATGTTTTATTTAGAAAAATATTATAATTTCATATTTGAAAAATATTATTTATTTACCTCTTTTGCTGCAAGTCACGTGTTTGTAATTGGAGTTTTTTTTTTGTATTGAATTTACGGAAAACTTGACAACCCGGGTGCGGGTCATCACACCCTGATAAAATAAACATGATGCTATTAGTTGCAGTAGTGTTGGATCCCTGCTACAAATTTAAGTATGTGATTTATTGTTATTGAAAAATTTACCCCAAAGAAGTGGTGAGTAAGTTGGAGAAAAAAATGTAAGGATAGATTGAGTCGTTTATATGCTTATTACGATTCAATTAATTATAGTTTTGACTCGAGTAAAGTTTGTGAGAGCTCAATTGACAATGAAGACAACCAAGGTGAAGAAATAATTGAAGAAGAACATTTTTCATTTGAAAAACAATTTTGGAATGACGAAGTTGACATATGGGGTTCTAAGTCTGAATTGGAGATGTATTTAGATGAAGTGAATATAAAAAAAGTGCCGGGTGAAAATTTTGATATCTTAAAGTGGTGGTAAGTGAATTGTTCTAGGTTTCAAGTACTTTCTTTTCTTTGATGGCTTCACTAATTACTACTATTCACGAATGTCATCTACCGTGAGTACAAGATTTGATAAATAATAGCAAGAAATTGATTCATTTATCAACATATATTTTTATTGAACTCATTTCAATAATCGCATTTAGCACGAGCGGACGTGTACTTGATCAGTTTCGTAGCTCATTAAGTCCCAAGGTGGCGGAGGCTTTGATTTGTGCTCAAGATTGGTTACGGGCTCCATCTTTTCATATCGAAACAGAGGAAACTATGGATGATATAGCAGAGATGGAATCAAGTAAGAGTTTTACATATTCTAAAAGTATTTTTGCTGTTTTAATTTTCGTTAATTGCTTAATCCAATTCTTTTCTACTTTTATTTTTGATTTTTGGTTTCAGCTATTACACAAGACCCTAAATATGCAAGTGTTTTTTCATCTCCCTTGACTTAAATTTGTTTCAATATCTCAGGTGTGTATTCCTTTGTTTTGTTTTAAGGATATCTCGTTCTTTTTATTTCCTTGGTCATGTAATGAGTTTTTAATGAGTTTTCATTATCCGTTGTTCTGGTTTTATGAAAATTATAGTATATTTTTATAAAAATTACAACATATTATTATGAAAATTACAACATATTTTTTTACAAATCTTTACTAGTCCAAGTGAACGCTAGGACTGGATTTGTTGACTATTGTTGTTAAAAATTTTAGTAAGTGATGAAACCAATATGAATTGATACTTAGGAGCATCATAGTTGGATATCCTTGTATGTGACATAAACTTCTTTGCAGGTTTTTTAATAATATTTCTTGGTGCTTGCTTGGACAGCAAGTCGCCGACGGCGCTTTCAAGAAAATTATGTGTGGAAGACTAAAATGTTAATCTTTTTTATTGCTAATTACTATCTATTTGAGAATTGTAATTTGCAAGAGAACTGTGAGAAACATGTTTGGTAAATCTTTGTTCATTTGGTTTGAAAATCTTAGCCTTGTAACAGATTGTGAAGAAAGCTCTTCAACATACATCGGTCAATTATGAATCTGCCTGCTTAATGTTTGATGTTAATAAGCCTAACATTTTTTTTAAAAAAATTTTCTATTTAAACCACCAAACAGGACCGAAACATTCGATTTGGTTTGGCTTGGTTCCACACATCATGCGATTTGATTCGGTATGCAAAAAAATTAAACCGTTAAAAGTCGGTTCGGTTTGTGGTTTTTGACTCAAACCGAACCAGATCGAACCATTACACTCCTATTAGGCAAAACCATAGTGCTCCTCACCAACTTTATATATATATATATATATTGTCAGTGTTTTGAAATTCAATAAATAATTATTGAATAAGATTGAAATGAAAAAGTCAAATTGACTAATTGACTCGGAATAAGTTAGATAATAGGTGTATGTACACATTAAATGTTATTTAATATAAAGGTTACAACCTTAGAAAATTCAATAAACAATTATTGAATACGATTGAAACGGAAAAGTTAATTTGGCTAATTGATTTGGAATAAGTTAGAAAATACGTGTATTATGTACACATTAAATATTATTTAATATAAAGGTTGAAGCATTAGGAAATTCAATAAATAAGATTGAAACGGAAAAGTTAAAAGGTACGACTAAGTTTGCAAGAAAATTATGTGTGGAAGACTAAAATGTTAATCTTTTTTATTGCTAATTAATATCTATTTGAGATTTGTAATTTGCAAGAGAATTGTGAGAAACATGTTTGGTAAATCTTTGTTCATTTGGTTTGAAAATCTTAGCCTTGTAACAGATTGTGAAGAAAGCTCTTCAACATACATCGGTCAATTATGAATATGCCTGCTTAATGTTTGATGTTAATAAGCCTAACATTTTTTTAAAAAAAATTTCTATTTAAACCACCAAACCGAACCGAAACATTCGATTTGGTTTGGCAGGGTTCCACACATCATGCGATTTGATTCGGTTTGCAGAAAAAAAAAATGAAACCATTAAAAGTCGGTTCGGTTAGTGGTTTTGGACTCAAACCGAACCAGATCGAACCATTACACTCATATAAGGCAAAATCATAGTGCTACTCACCAACTTTATATATATATAGATATATATATATATATATATATAGATATATATATATATATATATATATATATATATATATTTATTTATTTATTTAACGATAATAAAAGATGTAATTATTAATGTCAACGTTTTGAAATTCAATAAATAATTATTGAATAAGATTGAAATGAAAAATTCAAACTGACTAATTGACTCGGAATAAGTTAGATAATAGGTTTATGTACACATTAAATGTTATTTAATATAAAGGTTACAACGTTAGAAAATTCAATAAATAATTATTGAATGATATTGAAATGGAAAAGTTAATTTGGCTATTGATTTGGAATAAGTTAGAAAACACGTGTATTATGTACACATTAAATATTATTTAATATAAAGGTTGAAGCGTTAGGAAATTCAATAAATAAGATTGAAACGGAAAAGTTAAAAGGTACGACTAAGTTTGCAAGAAAATTATGTGTGGAAGACTAAAATGTTAATCTTTTTTATTGTTAATTAATATCTATTTGAGATTTGTAATTTGCAAGAGAATTGTGAGAAACATGTTTGGTAAACCTTTGTTCATTTGGTTTGAAAATCTTAGCCTTGTAACAGATTGTGAAAAAAGCTCTTCAACATACATCGGTCAATTATGAATCTGCCTGCTTAATGTTTGATGTTAATAAGCCTAACATTTTTTTTAAATTATATTTAAAACATCAAACCGAACCGAAACATTCGATTTGGTTTGACTCGGTTCCACACATCATGCGATTTAATTCGGTTTGCAAAAAAATGAAACCGTTAAAAGTCGGTTCGGTTTGTGGTTTTGGACTCAAACCGAACCAGATCGAACCATTACACTCCTATAAGGCAAAACCATAGTGCTCCTCACCAACTTTATATATATATATATATATATATATATATATATATATATATATATATATATATATATATATATATATATATATATATAAGGATAATAAACGATGTAATTATTAATGTCAGCGTTTTGAAATTCAATAAGTCAAATTGACTAATTGACTCGGAATAAGTTAGATAATAGGTGTATGTACACATTAAATGTTATTTAATATAAAGGTTACAACATTAGAAAATTCAATAAATAATTATTGAATACGATTGAAACGGAAAAGTTAATTTGACTATCGATTTGGAATAAGTTAGAAAACACGTGTATTATATACACATTAAATATTATTTAATATAAAGGTTGAAGCTTTAGGAAATTCAATAAATAAGATTGAAACGGAAAAGTTAAAAGGTACGACTAAGTTGACCTTCAAATATCTATATAAATAAATCTATAACACAACTTAGAAATCATATATGTGACCATGAATTTGTCAATGAGAAGTCTCTCCATCTTTCTTACCCTAACCCTAGCATTCTACTTTTGTTGTGCTAGCAAAACACCAGATTCATGTTTGTGGGATCCAATATTTGAAATTCAAATTGAAAATGATATTCCCAATAGTAATATTGTCGTGCACTGCAAAGCAAAAGATGATGATCTCGGAACTCGTACCATTAGCTATCATAATCTTTATGAATGGAAAATTTGTGCAAATTATTTCTTTCGAAAGCTTTACTTTTGTGGCTTTCAGTGGAGGCCAAAGAGTCAAGTGTTTGACGCATTTAATAAGACGGTGGACGGAGAGTGTGGCATCTATACGTGGCATGTCAATCATTGCAAATGGTCGGTGAAGACGGATGGATTCTATCTGTTCAACACCCATAGCGCTACGTGGGTAAAGAAACATGATTGGCAGTGATGTATCTAGCTCTACCAAATTGATATCTATATTGGTTGTGGAGTCATCAATTTTTAATAATAAGGCATGCATATCCTATGGCAAAAAAAAAAATTAAGGTTGTCTCTCAATATCACTCGACATCATGTTTATATTTTGAGTTAGAGTCAAAAGAAGTTTATATTTTGAGTTAGAGTCAAAAGAAGTTTATATTTTGACTTAAAGTGAAAAGGAGAGATGTTTTTGTGTAAAAAAGCTACAAAAAGAAAGATGAAAAAAAGAAAACAAATCCAGATTTAGTTAAGAGAAGTGACGACCATAAGGGGTGGCCTTGGGCAATAAATGGGCATGGGAGCCCGTGGGCGATCATCTACTCATTAACACCAATTATAATACTCACTCTATCCCAAAATATATAACGTTTTGGGGATTTTCACACACACCAAAGAAACATAATATAAAAACCAAACTGCCCCTATTCAAACATTAATGAGTTGTCTTGATATTCTTACTCAAATAGCCAAAGAGGAGTTATAGAGTCAATAAATATGGGTAGAATTGGAAAAAAAGGAAAAAATTCCTTGAAAATTACAAAGTGTCATATATTTTGGAGCAAAAAAACTCTCCGAAAATGTCATATATTTTGGGATGGAAGGAGTAATTACAAAAATTCATATTGTTTAACAATTTTTTTAATTATTATTTTGAGACAAACCAAAGAGGAAAGCTAATTTTTTAAATATTTGTTGTCGGGGGAGGGGGAGGTGAGGGATCAGGGAAGGGTGGTGATATGAAGGGTGGTGATATGGATAATGTGATATCACCGTGATGCCCAATATCCACTCGTAATTAACATGCACCCTTAATAAAGATATTAACTTTTGCTTAAAAACAAAATAAAACAAAAAATAAAGAACAAAATTATTGCATAATATATATATATATATATATATATATATATATATATATATATATATTATTGTATCGCCCTTCCTCACCTATTGGGTTCTTGGGAAAGCAGCGTTTAGAATTATTGAAGGTTCCTATTTGTTCTATTCCGTTTAAAAGAGGTAATTGGCTACGCTGGGATAAGCCGTCCAAGGGTTTTAAATTAAATACAGATGGGTCTTCCAAAAATGGGGAGTGTTCTTGTGGAGGGATTGTTAGAGATAGGGAAGGAAATTTGGTTATGGCTTTCTCGATTTTCCTTGGTTCAGGATCTAATATGTATGCTGAAATAGAGGCTTTGCGATATGGCCTCAAGAGTTGTGTGGATCGTGGTTTTTTTTCCGGCTGTTGTGGAAACGGATTCTAGAGTGGCAGTGATGGGTATTCGAGGTGATAGTCTTTTCCCATGGAGATACAGATATGAATTGGAGGACTGCAGGAGATATAGTGTTGGTATGGAGTTGCATCATGTGTTCAGGGAAAGAAATAAGGTGGCTGATATTCTTGCGGCAGAGGCTTATAATCATCGTAGTAGTAGGATTTATTTGCATGAAGATCAGCTTCCTCGCCGAATTCTTTTGATTTTTAGGCATGACTTGCTTGGTTTGTATACCTTTAGAAAAGGATGTTTTGTCTTTGTTTTTCTCGAGGTTAGGCTCCTTTGTCCTCCCGTTTATAAGGGCCAGACTGGTTGTCCCCCTCATGTTTTGTTAATTTTTCCGTTATTAATAAAATAATGCAGGGTGTCGTCCCTGTCTCCAAAAAAAAAAAAAATCTCGATCAAAGTTTGGTAATACTAGTTCTAGACAATTATAGATTTTAATGCATAGGTGTCTTGACAATGACCCATAATCTACTGCTTGGTTTGAATGATATTGTATGTTTGTGTGCTATGTTTGTGTCGGCTATTATGGTATCGGATGTCAAGCTCAAGTCGGTTGCTATATATAGTATGGCACGAGTTGCACGAGTTGATACTGCTTAACTTAGTGTCAAAGGGACAATATATCTCTCTTCTCTCTTCTCTCTTACTATGAAAGTGAAAGTTGTTTTTTTACAATTTAATTGATAGACAAAAGTACCCCTAAACCTAATAAACCATACACAATTAATATAAGGTCAAACAAGTCAATTTTGGATTTTTTTAAGGCCAAATAAGTAAATCTATCTTATGCTTTGGGCAAAAAACCCCTCCATGATGTGAACCACAAACATCAAATGAAGGCTAAATTTGTAATTCAGCCACCAAATCAAAGCGACTACGTACTTACCCATCATTTTGGTATATAGAGTATCTCGACATCAGATTGCCGGTTACAATGGAGTCTCCCGTTTTCCATTCTTAATAGAATCAAACTCAATCTCCTTCCCTTCTTCTTTATTTTCAAGATTTATGTCTTCAGAGAAGGTGTAGCAGAGGCAGCCAAGTAGAACCAGGGAACAACATCGAAGTTGTGAGGTAAGCTTTGCTTGATTTTAATTGAGGCACTCATCTCCATACTTAGAACCTACTTTGTTTCTCCGCAGCCTATGTGAGCATAATATTTCATGAATAGGACTCGAGTCTTACTCTGGTTCTCCCCAGCCTATGTGAGCACAAATGTTTGATGAAATGCCTGAATGACTCGAGTCTCCATACTTTGAACCTGAATATGTGAATTGATTTAACTCCCGATTGTATATCCTATGTTAGAACCTGATTTTGTGAATTGAGTACATTACGTATTTAGCTTTCTCTACCCGTGTCAATCGATCTGTTTATAATCAATTATGTAGCATTGTGATTATGTGAATTGAGTACATTACGTATTTAGCTTTCTCTACCCGTGTCAATCGATCTGTATATAATCAATTATGTAGCATTCTGGTTTTGTCTATAAAATGAGATAATATTGATTTCTACATAACATTGTAATAGCGCCATGGTATTGAGAGTGCACTTGGGTTTGCAAGCATGGTTAAAATTTCATGCTTTTGTTATTTTGCATAAACTTCGATTAGTTTGCCCTGATGTTTAATTGGTTCTGTTTTCATTCTAGTTTTCTTTATAAAATGAGAGAATATTGATTTCTACAAAACATTGTAACAGCGCCATGGTATTGAGAGTGCACTTAGGGTTGCAATCATGGTTGAAATTTCATGGTTTTGTTATCTTGCATAAACTTCAATTAGTTTTCCCTGGTGTTTAATTGGTTTTGTTGTCAAACACACATCTTATTCCAAATGATTTGAGATGGCCGTTAGGGTCTGTACACTTGTATAGTTCTTCCATTTGTTGGGTTTGTTTTCCAGCATCAGATTGGATCAGTGTTCTGTTATTTATGGGCTCTAAATATATATAGACTATGATGCTACTGTTCTGTTCTTGAATATGATGATGATATTTGATGTTATAACATAAGTGACCCTAGATTTATCTCTTCACTTTCATCTAAAGCTCACACTCTACGGACTGCCCAGTTATGTCCATTGCTTCATTATGATGGTAACTGTCGTCCATTCCTTTTTAAGTTGACATTTTTACTTTTGTAATTTTTTCAGATATTTGATTAAGAAGCCATTGAAACAACAAAGCTTCTTACACTGAGAGAAGGTTTACTGGTATGTTCAGAGTTGTTATTTCGATATTGTAGTTATAATTTCCATATTTCCTGTTGTAGTGTTGTTCTCCTTGAATTAATCTTTTGGAGTTCACCAATTGAAGTAGTTTGTCTGTCCGTTGCAGCAAACTTTCTCCATCTCTGTGTTAGTGATCATCAGTGAGCATGTCATGCCCGCTACTTGAGCACTCTTTTCTGGGTGGAATCTTAGATATTGTGAGCATGCATATATTCAACACACCCAATGAAGAAGTTGTTCTGAGTGTATCACCAAAGGTAGACATCTGGAATGCAAGCATATGAGAGTTTAATCTATTTTAGCATGTGATAATTGAAAATGCCAGAAACCAATTATTATGGCACATTTAATTGGTTGGTTGTTGTGAATTTTATGAAACTAATTCCAAGCTAAATAGGCAGATTAAGCAACTGGCACATTACAGATTTGAAGAAATCAGATTCCCCATTTATCTCCAATGGATTAAGAATCTCAATTGTTCATTGTCAAGAAGTAGATTTCAGTTAGATACACACACATCATATCATATAAAATTATAAATACATGTGATGGAAGAAATGGGACGAAGGAGGAGGGGCAGGGCACTCTCAATGAGCCTAGCCGATAGTCATATAGCTAGATGATCATGTCTATTACTTTGTGCAACATGAAAGAATAAGGTAATCTTCCTTTAGAAAGACTTCCCTTTACTGTTTTGTAGTTTGAATACTTTGCAGTGACTCTGATTACAGCCATCTCTTTCATATAGCTTGGTATATTGATAGATAATTTGAAATTTTCCTTCTGCAATTAACTATTTCACATATAGTAGTAAGGTAGAGCAACCATCAAAGTAACTTACAAGTAATTAGTAGATGGTAAGGTAATTTACATTTATAGTTGTATGCTGCAAATCAAGGTTTCATTGAGAAAAGCCTCTCCATTAATGTGAAACCAAAGGAATGATATTTATGATGATCAACTAATAATTCTTGCATATTGTTCACATTGTATATAGTTCCCTTAAGCATGAATTTTTGCTTAGGGTATGTCACACTACGAATGAGTATGCGCTTCCCACTTTTTGCCTCCGAGGTAGTGATAGGATCAAGTAAAGAACTGTTGGTGTCTGGAGGACCAGTATATAGGCCAAAATTTCCTCGACCGAACTTGAATGTCATGGTGGACTTAGCATGCTCTTGAATTGAATGTGTGCTTGTTTATGTTGAAACGATTTGATCGTCTTTTCACCAAATTGATATCAACGAATTCTCGGCCAATATTGTGCCACTGCGTATTGTATTCTGCAACGCCAGCTTAACACAACATTCTCCATGTAGCCTGATAATCCGAAAAACTCAAATGTAATAGCACACTATATGCCTAGCTGTTGTCAAAGTTATAAAACCAATGGCAAGCAGAACAAGGGCACATTAAGCATGTGAAAATAAGTAAAACTGTGAATAAATAGGCTGCAGTATCATTAACAACTCTATTCACTGACAAATAGCTGGCTTACCTTAATTTGAAAAACAAAAAGAAAAATTATAAAACCAGGGGTCTAGAGCACCATTTCGAGTATTTGAACATTTTGGTCTTCTATTTCTCCATACTTCAAGTTGTAGGAATCAGATGCTCCTGTATCCATCCAGTTAATAATAAGGCCAGCTTTTCACTTTTGGGAGAACTAGTAAGGTTCACGTGCGTTGCACGTGGTGTTAATGATTTTTTTTAAATGATTTGTTGATTTCTTCATTTTTTTTATTTACTTTTAATTATTGGATGTTTTTTTGTATTTTAATCATTACAATTTTTGAAACTTATAAATCGTGCTATTGTGCTTTTAGTTTTTTTTTATACTTTGTTTTCCGGTCATTTATAATGTATACTTTTAGTCATTGTATAACAACTTATCCTACAAATTTTTTTGTTGGTTATTTTCATTCTCTTTTCTTATTACCAAACATGAATTCATTCACTTTTATGAGTGTGTAAATTGAAAATAATTCAAACTTACTATCTTAGATAAACACATTGTTGTTGGAGACTTTGTTTATATCGTTTCTGAGAACTAAGAGGATACCATTAGTGAAACTATTGTGGAGAAATCATGACATCGAGGAAGCTACGTGGGAGAACGAGCTTGAGACGAGGGAGAAATACCAATATTTATTCGAGATGACTGGTAAGAATTTAGGGACTAAATTCCTTCAAGTGTGGGAAGATGTGAGAACCCGAAGCATACTTGTTTAACATGCTCTCGTTGTTTACTTAACATGTCTAATATGTTTCCCATTCATTCTTGTAAGATATCTTCCATGACTACCATGGTTGTGTGACTTTTCTTATGTTATAAATGTTGAACGACTTCTATGCTTTGCTCGTGCTTGTTTTGGGTCCTTGTGTTCATGCTTTGGCATTTCGAGTTCCTTTCTAAGTCTTTGACAGTCTTAACATCTTGGCAAAAAGTTTATTGGTATTGAACTTAGTCTTTATCATGTTTAGATTGAATTTCATGCTTAGTTTGTTTAGCATTCATGATCGTTAGTTGTTTACATCGTTCTCGATGTTAGTTTTCCTTTATTCCGACTAGTTTCGGGAGAGTTTTGATTGTGTTTTGAGTGTTGGTTTATCCCCCTTGAATTGATTGGGTTGTTTGGGGGTCATTCTAGGTCAATTTTGAGGGCTTTTCAATTTGGAGACCTTGCGGACACAAGGTGGTTGGGGATTGCCCTCGCATGGATGGCATTAGCTTGGGAGAAGTGTTCTGGAGACCTTGCAGGGGCAAGGTGGAGGGGCCTTGCGGCCGCAAGCCCCCCCTGTTCCAGCATTACGGGATTTTGAGTCCCGTTGATTTGTGGCTTGCACCCTTGACCATTGTAGGACCCAATTCAACCCCCAACATGACTTGTGACCCTTTTAAGCCTATTTTCAACCCTTTGATGAGTTTTAATCAAGGGCAATCATTAATCAACCAATAGGAAGCTTAATGACTCAAGCATTGGATTGACCCTTTAGTTAGTTCATCATCCCCAAACTCCAAGCTGACAGCCATTTCTCATCTTTCCTCCATTGTTGCTGGGCTCTTAGTAAGAGAAAGAGAGCTTGGAGTCCTTCATCTTGCTTGCATGATTGTCGGAGATCCAGCCATCAGATTTTCGATTGGAGACCACCAAATCGAATCTCTTGCTCCTAAGTTTCATAATCTTTGATTTGTTTTGTCATCCAACCGTGTGATTTCGAACAAAGTAAGCACCCAATCCCCTGTTTTTGTATGCTCAATATCAAGCATGCTCCCTTCATGATAGTTTCTAGATACATGCTCAAGAAGACATGCACTATGTTAATAACTTGAAATATCTAAAGTTAAATTTCTATAAATTTTGGGTTAATGACTCATAATTGGTAATTTGGACTTGTGTCAAGTATGAATTGTGCTCTACAATGGATTTGGAATGACTTTTGTTTTTGGACTTGTTGTGAACTGTAACTTTAAAAATGATTATCGTTCTAGGGTTCACAATTGGGAACTTTGATCTTGATGGACTAAAAGTCACGAATGACTTAATCTTGCTATAGCATTCATCCTCTACTTGGAAATAGTTTAGCAATAACTCAACGGAGTTGCACTTAGAGAGTCATTTGACAATACCGACTCTACGATCAATCCCTACGACGTTTAGAGTCCGATTGAATTATAATATAGCTTTCGAAAATTCTTAATGTGATTAATCTCATGCATGACTTGTGTATCGTAGAGTAACATGCCTACTTGATTGGACGAGTCACTCTTGTCGACCTCACTCCCTTACTTGATTTATTACGTGAGTAAACATCTACTTGATTCGGACGACTTCGCCCTTGTCGAACTCGCCCCTTGCTTGATTTTGTGTGACAAGTAAATATCTACTTGGCAAACCATTAGTCCAGCTGGCATACCTGAATTGTCTAGATGGTCAATGATGCATCGCCATCATGAATTGCGAGATTCATGGTAGTGATGGGTTGCCACACCATAATCGTGCACACACCCTTCACTATTGATCACAGTGGCGAAGAATACCTCGTCGTAACCAATGGGCGCTTAGAACAATACTATCGTGGTCGATGTATCATACATGTGCATCCTTCAAATACATTAAAGATAACCTTGTCTATTTCAAGTCTACGAAGCGGCACCGGTTCCATAACATATCCTTATCATATGTGATTTACTTTAGCACTTATGTGAAAACAACGTGCATCACGACATGAGAACTACGTGCTAGTATGACCTTCCTTGATAATCAAATATGATAAAGTGCTATGTATGCCTTGCATTATATCATGTCATGCATATTGGTGGCTTACAAAGTCTTTATGACTTACCCCCTCCCTTTACTGTTTTAGATCCTGATGCGGGAGCAGTGGCTGTTGCGATGGACAAAGCAGGAAGCAGACTTGGTGAGCTAGGGAACAACATAATGCCGGCCAAGAAAGGGTTGCTAAGTAGTGGACTTGGGTTTTCAATTGGGCATGGGCTGCTTGGGTTCATGGGAGTAATGTGTGTTACTTGGAGTGGCTAAGCACGAACAGACAAGGGTGCAGCTTCGCTAGTTGAAAGGAGCAGTCGAGTTAGTCAAGTTTGTTAGTTTTAAAAGGAAATTGTTTAGTTAAATCTTTTATTTCCAAAGTTAGATTCCTTTCTTTTTATTCAAGTAGGACTTTTAGTTTCCTTGTTGGTTAAGAGTTCCTTGTTATTTGGTAAGTATTGTAGGGCAAATCTTGTAATCTTTATAAGGTTTTTATTTTATTTTATGGAAGAGGGCAGTTTTGTGAAACGAAAAGCAAATCTCAGGAGCAAGGTTGTTCCTTCCCAAATCGGATTAATTATACCAAGGTGAGTGAAGCCTAGGTTGGTTTGTTCGTCGGATATCTTTACGTCTGTGAGGTTCCCGGGATGTGCTCCCGCGCCCGCGCCTTGGATAGGTGCGTGCGTGCAGGATGCGGGACACCACTTGCTCTCGTTCCACCCTCCCTTGTTTAGGGAAGACGAAATCCAAAGTGCGAGAGGAGTCTTGTCTATATTAGCACGTTGGAATGTGCCTCGGTTGCCTTGAGTGGATTTTGTATCCAAAATGGGAACTAAAGGTTTCCTCATGTCGTTATCCCTTATTTCGGGATAACAAGATATGGGAATGCATTACCTTTCCATTCTCATTCTCCCCTTTTATCTTTCAGGGGAAAATTGAGAAGTGCAAGAAAAGATATTGCGACGCCCCCACTTATGGATTTATTAAAATAGCCTTATGGCCCAATCAGATCGCTATGGGAGCTATGGGTTTCCCGCATCAAGTTATCCCTTGTTTAGGAGATACCAGGATATGGGAATACATCACCCTCCATTCCCGTATCTCCCTTTTTTAGGGAGAACAAGAAAGTGCAAAGGGAGGGAGGCCCCATGTTGCGAGGGATCTGAAAGTTTTAGAGTCGCCACCTTTATTTTAAGGCAAAAATAAAGGAAAACCAGAAAAGAAAACCAGAGATTTTAGAAAAGCGGGTTCGGAGGCTAAGTTACGAGTTGGGAAGGTGCTAGGCACCCAACTCGCCCTTTCGTCTCAAAACGCTTTTGGTCAAGTATGCTCATTGTTATATTAATCTAGCAAATAAATAAGGTCTTATTTTGACAAGGGAAATTTAAACAAATACATTCGTGGCTACATTATTTACGGACTCGCAGCCGTCTCCTTCCAATAATTACAAACATATTTAAGAATATTTGGCCATTATAACGGCTCTTTTACATAATATTTCCTAATCTAATCCGGCAAAGACACGACTTATATTGGCTACATTGCGCCGGATTTAAATAACAATTTTTCAAAATAAATAAAAAGACAGAAAATGTAAATAAATAAAAATAACAACGCTCTTAAAGGTTTTACCTTTTAGAGCGGTGGTGTGCTCGCTCTGTCCTCCTCGGGAGAGGGAGTCTTTTTTTTGTTTGTGTGTGTGTTGTTGTGTTGATTTTTGAAGTGTGAGCTTATCAACTCGGGCAGAGTGACAACTTTATTTGGGTAGGTTTTGGCCTTTTTGGTTGGGCGGAACCTAGACTTAATTTATTGATTTTTCAGCTCGTTACTCGGGCAGAATAACGACTTACTTTGGGATTTTTGGACTGGGGTTTTGAGGTGGATACCTAACAACTAGGCTAGGGATCACTTATAACCTATGAGTTTTTGATTTGGCAGAGTTTGGACGGGGTTTGGAGATTATAGGGGCTTCCACTCACCTATCTCGCACCTCTCGTACTAATCAGATCGGAGAAAACGGCAGAAGCCGGCTGCGATCAAAAATCGCGATGAAATGTGTGCGTAACCGGGAGCCGGGGCCTCTATTTATAGCAGATGGAGAGGACGCTGGAATTTCTAAATTTCTTTCCCGTGCATTGGCCGCTTGTACGTTGCGCTTGAAGACTTGTACTTATTTGATGTGAGAGAGGTGAACAGGACATCCCATGGTGCGGCCAAGTCAATGCTTGGTGCGGCACCATGGGTGCTATTGGCGGCACCAAGCCCCTTTTAAACTTTGAAAATTTTGCACTTTAGCCCCTGCAGTTCACTGTTTCGCGCATCCTGCTTTTCCTTTCGCATTTTTGACTTCTGCAACTTGACATTTGTTAAGTTTTAACAGTTCTTGATATTTTATGTCACCACATACCGAAATTGAAATTGGGTGTCTCTGAGCCCCTCAACGATGGAGTCTACTGTAACCTTAAGGCTTACCGAGTAGACGAACATCGTTGATAAACAAGAGACTCTCCAATTTCGTTCAATTAAGAACGGGAGAATGCAATTGGTAGCAGTTATAATGCACAGGAACATGCTATCCAAACTCTATAACCTAGACATTTTTAGTCGGTTATAAAAAGTTATCGAAGTTTTAAGCAGATATGAATTTAATGTGCTCTAATGGTCGAACCTACTAATGTAGGCTGCCTACGTATTCCCTATTAAAGGAAATCGACCAGCGTAGTTCGTGCCAAAACCTAAACTACAACTTAAAGTGAGGATGTCATGTTCTTGGGCAAACCCGATCGAGAACACAACGGAAAAAGATTTTGTGGTTTCGAAAAGCCGTATTCTTCGGTCCGAAACCGTTGTCAAATACGGTATGAAGATTTGAATGTTTTTCGTTACCACCTTTCAACCGTAAATACCTTGTAGTTGAAACGTGTTAAGAAGAATTTTCTAATTATGTCTGGGCCTTGATCGCTGTCTTGTTTCCAGACATAACCCGAAAACTTTCAAATATCCAGAAAATTGTGTTTGACTAAAGATCCATCGCCTAGCACTGCGAATTGCTTTTCTGTTACCACAATTTCAATCGGTCAATACCTTGTAGTTGAAATGTGTTAAGAAGAATTTTCTAAGTATGTCTGGGCTTTGATCGTTGTCTTGTTTCCAGACATATTCCGAAAATTTTCAGATATCCAGAAAATTGTGCTTGACTAAAGATCTATCGCCGAGCACGGCGAATTGATCATTCTTCAATTATTTTCGAAAATTGTGAAGTGGAAAATATTCTTTTTCCTTCCTCTTTCTTCTTCTCCCTGTTTTTTGTTTTTTTCAAATATTCCTTTTTTGTTTTTTTTGTGTTTTTGAAGTATTCCTCTTTTTTTGTGTTTTTGAAATATTCCTCTTTTTTTGTGTTTTTGAAATATTCTTCTTTTTTTTGTTTTTTTTTGAAATCAATACTCAATTTGAAAAAGAGTTTTTCTTTTATTTGAAAATAAAACAAATTTTCCTAAAAAGGAAATTATTCTAAAGTCAGGCTAGGAATACTGTACCTGACTTACCTTTTGCGCTCGGGTGGCTGCCGTAGGTTCGGCTAATTCTGACATTTTGCCACTCTTGCTAGGGCATTTATTCTTTTTTTTTAATTGTGATGGTCGGACCTATAAAGATAGGCTGCCTAGATATCCTTTTTCAAGGAATCAGACCAAACGTAGTTCGGCCTGATGCTGGGAATCTTGCTCATTTTTTTTTTCTTTTCTTTTCTTTTCTTTTTTTTTTCTTTTGATTTTTTTCTTTTCTTTTCTCTGCTGGGGATGTTATTTCCTTTGTCCTTTGGTGAAGGGTCGCAAATTTTGGTTAACAAAGTTAACTTTGTTAACTTTCCGTTAGGCTCAGGGACCATTGTGAGAACTTTGAAATTCGAGGACCAGAGTGCTGTAGCTGCAAACTTTGGAGGGGGAAAAGGGAAAATTCCATATTTTCTCCTTAAGTGACGGGAATTTGAGAAGGAAGCTACTGCTTCTCTCTCTCTTCTTTCTTCATTTCCTTCTTCTGCTGCTCCTCATCGCCATTGCTACTGCCTTGCATTTCTTTTTATTATTTTCTCCATTTTCGCTCCTTTTCTCGATTTTCTTCCGCCAATTTCAGTGTTTTACTTAGCAGATGGCTTCTTCTTCACGATCCAGGAAGGGAAAAGCACCGATGCGCCCAGAATCTGGCGGTAGGAGGAGGGAACCTCCTAGCTTGGTTCGAAACCGGCTCAATTATACGTACTCTACGGACGATTGGGGCAACCTTGTACGAGATCGGGACACCCACATCTCCAATCTTCCCTTAACCACTGTAAGATTTCTCTCTTCTAGCAATTTTCCTGGCTATTTCTCAGATCTGCTAAATTCCTACACTGTTTGGAACTTTTGGAGCATTCTTGACTTTGTTAGTGATGCATATGCATGTCCTATTTATGCCTAAATGATGTAATTGAGTGATAATGTATGTAATTTCTGTGATTTATTTTTGCGATGCATGATTTAAAATAGTGATCACTATTTGACCTTACTATGCATGATTTATGTTCTAAATGCAAATGAGGCTATATGATGCATGTTTTACACTAAATTACATTTTTGCATGCAATAGAATCGCGAAACGGAATATTCGGAGTATAAATTTAATTTTTCCGAAACACTTTTCGGACATATTTTCGGATAAAAACAAAATAAAACAGATATTTTTCATGCCCTTATATTTATTTTCCAAGCATGCAAATGCTGCAGGGGTATAGTAAATACCACAAAGATATTTATTTTGATGATTGGTGGTACTTTACCTTCTCTTTGTTGTACCTCTATGGCAGCTTATTGGACAAATGAAATGCAGAATATGAATGTATGAATTATCCTATTTGATACAGATGCAAAGTAGAATACGTATGAGATGATGCATGAATTTTTTCACATTTTATCATGCACATGACAAATGCAGTTATAATATGTACATTAAGATGCAAAATTAATTACATATATAAATTGTTTTTTTTATGAATTTTTTTTTATGAATTTTTTTTTATGGATTTTGAAAAAAGAATGATTTTTATGTACATGTAAATTTATGCACATGTATGAAAATAGTGTGTTACTATTTAAAGAATTTTTTTTTTATGAACAAGATTTTTTTTTATTTTTTATTTTTTTTTAAAAATTATTGTAGAAATCATGAAGTATAAGACATGCGATATGTTCATTATTTATTTTAAGAACTGTACAGAAAAGGAGATAAGGGTAGGAAACTTACCTTATTATATTTTTTTTTCTTCAGGTTCGCAGGAAGCTCGATAGGGTTCGGGTATCATATGGTGATGTAGATGACATTTATAACATGTTACCCAAAGATGCTCAATTGCTGGTAGAAGGCTCGGGCTTTAGCACCTTCTTGCATTCTTTTTCTCATTTTACCAGCTTCCTCCCTATCTTCGGCGTGCTCGGGACTTCGGTGGGACACCACCCACACTTTCCATTTCGGTGGGGGAGGCAACCATGACCCCTTGCGATTTTTCGCTTATTAGAATCCCTACCAGCATAGGGGAGACCTTGGCTTTGGATTTCACTCTCCGACATCGTAGGGAGGAGATAGCAGACCTCCTGGGCTTCGAGCCTCGCTTCAAATCGTCGGATGAGATTTATATTAGCAGCGTTCGACACTGGCTTCTTAATAATGCCAGGCATGTACCAGCTGATGATGAGGCCGCTATTACTCGAGTAGCTCGAGCTTTTTCTTTTTCTTTCTCGGCTCATCACTTTTTGCTAACTCTTACGTCACCACGAGAGCCTCCGTCTTGGCTTGCTTACTTACGGACTTCGATCGGATCCACGCTATGATTGGGGACATTTGGTTTTGAGTTATATGCTTCCATGGACAAAGTTAGCCGAAATGATTCATCGACCCTGAATGGGTTTGCCCCGGCGTGGGAGGTACATGCCTTTTCCTGCTTTTTCATTCACACATTTTTTTTATGCATCTTTTTTTTTATTTCATTTTCATTTCATTTTTTTTTGATAATATATTTTTTTTGATCATATATTTTCTTTTTGTGCAGGTCTGGGCTTTTTCATTCTTTAGATTTTCGCCGGCGCCTTATTCAACGGGTCTACCGGCCTCGTGCGACGTGTCCCGTATGTTGACAAGGTCGATTTGAGCGACGGACGGTGGTTGCAAAACCGGGGAAGAGTCTTTGGAAGCGAATTGTTGGCTCGATCTGGCTCGGTGCATTTTATCCCTTGGGAAAGCACGGAGGGTCATTATCATCTTGCTCGGCGTTCGGTTGCCGAATATTGATGGTTTCCATCATGGTAGATTCTTTTACATGGGCGGCGGGTGAATCGTCGGCATCAATATTTTCTAATGGTGCCTCGGTGGTGCCTCCTCGCTGGTGGGTGATAGAGCCCGGCGACGGTCTCGGTATTTGGGGAAATACCTCGTTCTGCGAAAGATTATCGAGTGATGTCATACGAGGACGAGGATTTTCACGAGATTAGAGCTGCATCCCCTCCTCGTGCTCCTGTTGTGCCCAGGCGGCATTCTGATGCTACTACTAGGCCTGGGTCATCTACTTCACGTCTTGACGAGAACCTGATGTTTACGGAGCCTGATGATATTTTCTTTACTTTTCAGTATGAATGGGGCGGTGGACTAGTAGAGCAGGTTCTTCCTGATGTCGAGATCCCAGAGGAGCGTCGCGTCCCGAAGCAGGCTCGTTCGGTAGACACATCCACCTTTATTGTCTCTTTTTTTTTTTACTCACACATTTTTTCTTTGAAGCTGACATTTTTTCTTCATCTTTATTTTTTTTTTATTTTCACTCTTTTTTTTCCAGGTGAGCGTGTCCACTTACAAGAAACTGCGGGATTCTTGATGTCGCAAATTATATTAAGTTGGACCGATGAATTTTCTTGTAAGGGGAGCTTCGGTGCGGCGGCCGGACGTCGAGATGACGATGATGATGATGATGATGTCGAGCCGCGGGAGCAGGTCGAGGAGTCATAACAGTCCGTGGTCGGGGTGGTGGTCTTCCTGCGTCCCGAGCACATTAGTCTTGGGTTCCTGTGAACATTAGTATTTCTTTCTCTTTTTTTTTCTTTTGCATTTTTTTTATTCTTTTGTATATATATTTTCTGTAAAAGAAATATATACAAACATTATGAAATAATGCACTATAATGTATATGATGCAGTATGTTACACATGCAAAAATAAATTCACACAGAAAATAAAACTATACCATACATCTAAAATGTAATGGCACGCTGTATTTTGAAGAAAGGGATTTTTGAGAATACACCTTTGGATAAGAGCGGGCTTTTCGGGTGATATCGAAATGGGAAAATGGCTGAATCTCTTATTCTTTCGGTGCATTGTGGCTGTTGAGTCCGTGGCCGTAGCTTCCTTTATAGGTTTTTCCTTTTTTTTTTCGCGATCAGACGCAGCAGTAGACGATGGCTGGAGCCGAAATATCATGGTACCAGGCAGCACCTCTATCCGGGATAATGAGGACATTGATGATGAGGATGAGGACACTTCTGGGGGCTCTCATGCTGATGAGTCTAGGGTTTCTTCTTCGCCTCGCAGAAGGAGTATATGGGCCCGGCTCGGTGGACGTCGCAGGCACTGATGGACCGCGGGGCTAGGGCTGCAAGAAAAGGATTGTTTCTGGGGAAAACAAAGGGGGTACAGGCAATAATAGATATGTACATGCCATTAATGCATAATCTAAATTTCTTTTGCAATTATTCCTAAGTTGCACCTTAGGACCCGTAATATTATATTTTAGTATTTTATTGTGAGCTTATGCCGAGGTTTCAAGGAGTGTCTTCCCTCTCCTTATTCTCCTGATATATATATTTTATTTGTTTGGCTCTAACTTTTGCCTAGGTCGCCCTTTCGGGTTTTCAACCTAGCGAGCCATTATTATTTTTTTATTTGTTTTTTTTATGCTCTAATTTTTGCCTAGGCCGCCCTTTCGTGTTTTCAGCCTAGCGAGCCCTTATTTCTCCTTTTTATTTTTCATTTTTTTTAATGCCCTAACTTTTGCCTAGGCCACCCTTTCGGGTTTTCAGCCTAGCGGGCTGGAGAGGGAAGCACTTGTCGGATAGGGTGGTTCAAACATAATACCTTTTGAGCTCGTTAAGATCGAAGGGCTGAACAAGGTCTTCTTTTGTGTGTGTGTGTGTTGCTGTGTTGATTTTTGAAGTGTGGGCTTATCAACTCGAGGCGAGTGACAACTTTATTTGGGTAGGTTTTGGCCTTTTGGTTGGGCGGAACCTAGACTTAATTTATTGATTTTTCAGCTCGTTACTCGGGCAGAATAACGACTTACTTTGGGATTTTTGGACTGGGGTTTTGAGGTGGATACCTAACAACTAGGCTAGGGATCACTTATAACCTATGGGTTTTTGATTTGGCAGAGTTTGGACGGGGTTTGGAGATTATAGGGGCTTCCACTCACCTATCTCGCACCTCTCGTACTAACCGTATCGGAGAAAAAGCAAAAGCTTCCTGCGATCAAAAAATCGCGGATGAAAATGTGTGCGTAACCGGGAGCCTGGGCCTCCTATTTATAGCGCAAGGGAGAGGGACGCGGCCGAATTTCTGAATTTCTTTCCCGTGCATTGGCCGCTTGTACGTTGCGCTTGAAGACTTGTACTTATTTGATGTGAGAGAGGTGAACAGGACATCCCATGGTGCGGCCAAGTCAATGCTTGGTGCAGCACCATGGGTGCTATTGGCGGCACCAAGCCCCTTTTAAAATTTGAAAATTTTGCACTTTAGCCCCTGCAGTTCACTGTTTCGCGCATCCTGCTTTTCCTTTCGCATTTTTGACTTCTGCAACTTGACATTTGTTAAGTTTTAACAGTTCTTGATATTTTATGTCAGTCACATACCAGGGGTACGAAATTGGGGTGTCTACAACGTCGAGCGAGTGAAACTCGACTGGTGAGTCCGTCTATCCATTTATTTTGTTGGTGCATTAGCTGATTGGTTGGATCGTTGAATTCAAGCTTCCGTCCGCATAAAGTGGTATCAGAGCATCGGGTTTTCGCGAATCTTCATTCGTGAATCGATCATGAGAGACGAAGAACAACGAACAAGAATCTTCAGAACTCGCGGGTTCGTTCAAGATACAGACTGCGTGATAGCTATTGACGGAGGGAGTTGTGTCAACGGGGTCGCCGAGGCCTTGGTCGAGCAGCTGGAGTTGCCACGTTCAAAACTCACATTACCTTATAAGTTGTATGGGTTACAAGGAGATATGGGAGTACCGATTTCCGAACAGGTTACCGTCGCGTTCTCGATAGGAGGTTTTGAAGAGGAAGTTATTTGCGACGTTCTACTAATGGATTCGTGTCACATACTCCTAGGTAGACCATGGCAGTTTGACAGATCGGTGGTACATGATGGTAGGCTGAACACTTTCATCGCTACAAAGAATGGTAGGAAATTTAGGCTGAAGCCATCTACTATACTCAAGGAGGGTGAGAGGATAGTAACCAAGGATGAGGCTAAGGGCGGACTTCCATTCAGGGCGTGCGAAGAGGAAGTGAAGGAGGCTATCAAGGTGGGTTCTTTGTTAGTTTTGGTAACCCGATGGCACAAGGGACAAGGCGTAAAGAACCCCACACGCGAGCAGAACAAGTTATCGCAAAATACAAGGATGTGTTCCCAGAAGACTTACCATCAGGACTGCTACCCGAGAGGGATATTGAGCATCAGATCGACCTTATACCGGGGGCTCAACTACCTAACAAGCCTGCCTACAGATGCAATCTGACGAAAACCAAGGAACTTCAGAGACAGGTTGAAGAGTTGATAGACAAGGGGTTTGTGGAGGAGAGTAAGAGTCCATGTGCAGTCCCGGCTCTCTTGATACCAAAGAAGGACGGCATGTGGCAGATGTGTATTGATAGTAGAGCGGTGAATAACATTACTATCAAATATCGATTTCCCATCCCTCGGATAGATGGCCTGATTGATGAACTACACGAGCAAAGGTTTATTCGAAGATTGATCTACGCGTGGTTATTATTAGGTTCGGATTCGTAAGGGTGACGAGTGGAAGACAACTTTCAAAACGAAGCATGGGTTGTACGAGTGGAAGGTAATGCCGTTTGGTCTCATTAACACCCCAAGTACCTTCATGCGATTGATGAACGAGGTAATGCGACCATTCCTAGGAAAATTTGTGGTGGTGTACCTAGACGAAATTATGATTTATAGTAAAATTGAAGAAGAACATTTAAGGCGTCACTTAGATGAAGTACTCTCAATTTTACGAAGCAATAAACTGTATGGGAAACTCGAAAAGTGTGCTTTCATGCAATCAAGTGTGAATTTCTAGGTTATGTCTTTTCAGCTGGGATTGCCGTGGACCTTTACAAGATAGAAGCGATCAGCTCATGGTCGGCACCCACCAACGCCACGTAGTTCGATCCTTCCTCAAAGTTAGCCTTATTTTATAGGAGGTTCATACATTTCAAAGACAAGGTGTAGACACCCCAATTCAGACCCTGGTATGTGACATGACATAAAATATCAAAACCTCGTTAAAACATTAACAAATGTCAAGTTACAGGGTCAAAAGTGCAAAAGGACAAAGCATGATGCGCAAAAGGATGAACTGCAGGGACCAAAGTGCACAAAAAATGAGAAGTTTGAAATTAGGCGCCACCAACATAGAAATTGGGTGTGGCGCCCAATTTGGTGGGATGCGCCCAAATTTGTATTGCACTGCACAAGGAAGGAATTTTAATTCCGTCGATGTCCTCAAATCAGCCTATAAATACAGGCTCTCAGCTCTTCAGTCGACACACCTTTTCTTCGATAAAAATTCTCTGCGTCCTCGTTACGCTGGAGAAATAGAGAACGAAGTGAGATAGTGACCGATCACCTCAAAAAGCCTCGAAACTCTGCCAAACCTCTTCCAAACACAAAACCAACCGGTAGAAGTGAGCCTTAGCCCCCCAGCTAGGTATCCACCCTATTTCCCCGATCCAAAAAATCGTGGAAAGAGTAGTTGCTCTGCCCGATTTGAAAGGCCAAATCAGCCAGAAATAAGCCCTTATTCTGCCCGATTTTCGCCTACCTCAAGCCAACAAACAACCAAACACAAACATTTACTCTGCCCAAATCCCGAGGCCAAAAGTAACTTTCGGAAGCAGTCATTCTGCCCGAATCTTCACAACACTTCACAACACACAACAACAAAAAAGACTCCCTCTCCCTGAAGGACAGAACGAGCACACCCTAGGCTTTCAGTAAGTTTCATTTTAAATCTTTCATTTGTAAAAGTATTATTTCCAATCCGGCCCAATGTAGATACATAAGCAGTTGTGCTGCCCGGATTTAGTTAGAAAATAGTACTAAATATAGCCGTTATTATGGCCAAATATTTTCAAGTATATTTGTAATTATTTATAAAGAGACAGTTGCAAGTTTGTAAATAATGTAGACATAATAGATGTATTTGTAGGCAATTAATGCTTTATTTATCTGTTAAATAAATATAACAAGAAGCATACTTTAGCCAAAAACTCTTTTGAGACCGAAATGGCGAGTTGGGTGCCTAGCACCTTCCCAACTCGTAACTTAGCCTCCGAACCCGTTTTCATTGTCTCTGGTTTTATTTTTGGTTTTTCTTTATTTATTCCTTAAAATAAAGATGGTGACTCTAAAACATTTTGGATCCAGTGGGGCCTCGCAACATCTTTCCTTGCGCTTTTCTGTTTTCCCTTAAAAAAGGGAGAATGAGAATGGAAAGGTGATATATTCCTATATCCTGGTATCCTCTAAACAAGGGATAACTTGACGAGAAAACCCAAAGCACCCATAGTGATCCGAGATAGGCCATAAGGCTATTTTCATAAAATCCATAGTGGGGGCGCTGCAACATTCCTTCCTTGCACTTTCACATTTTCCCCTAAACAAGGAAGAATGAGAATAGAAGGGTGATGCATTCCTATATCCTGGTATCCCCTAAAAAAGGGATAAGTTGACATAGAAAACCCAAAGCTCCCATATTGGATCAAAATCCACTAAACGCAACCGAGGCGCATTCCAACGCAAGAGCTATTCGACAAAGACTCCTCTCAGATTTTGATTTCGCCTCCCTAGAAAAGGGAGGGTGGAACAGTAGTGGATGTCACCGCACGCACGCAGCACCCCTATCCAAGGTGCGCTGGGCGCCAGAGCACGCTTCCTGAACCCACAAGGGCGCTCCATCTGGGAGATCGCTTTATTTTAATAAATAAAATGGAGGGCTAGACTCAAGAATCAAAACTTTTTTTTTTTTGTTTCGGCTAAAGTATGCTTGTTATATTAATTTAAACACTTGAATATGCATGCCTTTAACATCCGTGTCTATATTTATGGATATGATCCTCCATCTTGCAGCTAGCATTTCAAACACTCTACGGATATACTTGAAAATATTCGATTTTTCAAAAAAATTTTGCAAACAATAATATATATATATATATATATATTATATGCAATATTTTATGTGCAATAATTTCAGGCAAAGACAACAAAAGGGCCGGGCTTTATAAAAAAATCTCTTCATTTTCGGCCTTATATTATTTTATTTTGCTTTATTTTCATTCCGCAATATATATTTTTGCATTCATTATGTCATTTTATTTTGGGGATTAGGACCCATTTTTAAACAGAATAGATAGATCCCCTTTTCTTTCTATTTCATGATGGTATGCTTGCATGCTCGCTAAGCTAAAAAGCCGAGAAAATCCATCAATAACAAAGAAGACAAACCATCTGCTTTTATTTTCTCTTCTATATCGAATTTTTTTTTTTTTTGCTTTTAGATACCGCATACGCCAAGACATGCATATAAATATATTCAATTGCTACCCTACACCATGGCCATCCTACCCCCCGCATAAGCCAACGTTAGATCGCATATATAAATTTTCAGACACTTCAAAGATCGATCGGTTTTTGCATTTTAAATCATGGGTCGCCCTACCAAAAAAAAAAAAATTAGCGCAAGTAAAAAAAAAATCTGCAACAAGTCGAAAAAATGCGCAAGTCAAAAAACATACATCGGGCCGATGATTATTTTCTAATGCTCGACCTAGACCATTTCGAATGGTGGATCCCTGAAAGAGTATAGGCCCTTCGCCTCGAACAACCGATCTCTGGAGTCGAAGGCGTGGAATACGTTGGTCCTATACTTTGGAGAAAGAATCCAGCTCCAGAAAGTCCCGAGATCCAAAATTAAGTGTGCTTATCCGGTCATTTTGTAGGAAAATAATAAATAATAAAATATACTAATAAAGGCATGTCAGACACCAAGCCCATAAAGCCTTTCACCAAATTTTGATACCTCCAAACCCATTTTCCTAAGCCTGCTCGAATTTGAAAGGAGAGCATCGATTCCGTTGATACTTTAAATGCGTAAATCGTAACGTAGGTATCGTAAACGCATCATAAAAAGGCGTAAACAGTCAGTAGGGGGACAGATACAGGGACTCCAAAGAATGCAAAAGTTCATTTGGGTGCAACAATGATCGCCAATGGCTAATCTGGTACAAAGCTTGAAATCTAGTGGTGAGGTAAACTCTTCCCCTCGCAGCCCCCAGACGATCAACCTCACATACGCCTCCAAACCCAACCCCTACCAAACACTAACTCACCAAACACCGTTGTCACTCCAAATCCTAACCTCCACCAACTCCCTACTACCCAAATGTCAACCCCACCCATCCTATCCTCCATATCCTATCCCAAACACCAACATTCCAATCCAAGCGACCTTTTCCCATAATCAACCCATTCCAAAATAGCCCATAGATCCCCTGTTATAACTGCCGGTTACTACCTACACCACCCAAAATCCATCCGCAATAACCCACCAACCCAAAACCCATAATAATCCACCCAACCCAAAATTCTATCCAGCCTGTAATCCCTATCGCCTAAAATCCATATCCACCTTAAACCCGTATCCCGCCTAATCATCCACCACCACCAAACCCATATCCAAATTTCAAAATCCTTAAACTCAAACCTCCCTATCCAACCTAAAATCGACTAAATTTTATTGCTCAAAATCCATACCCAGCTCAAAACCAACCTGTAATCCATATGTAATCCATACCCAACCCAAAATCCTTTCCCAACACCACAACCGTAAATTAACCCAAATTTTCCCTAATCCCCGCCAAAGATATACCTAAAACCAACTCCCCCAACCACCAAAATGGAGGCCGACATGGAAAACATGAAAACCATATCGCTCAAACTTCAACGGTGGAAATTTCTATGCGGCACGGCATTACAACCTTTAGCAAGATCGCCTTCAAAATTCAAAATGTCCATAGAAAATTTTGATGGGACGGATGCCCTATATCCCATCTAAAATCCTATTCCACGGTATGCATTGGGGAGCTAGCTTTGAAGCTATGGCTTCCAATTTTCACCTCACCTTAGTAGGGCCGCCAAGCAATGGCCGATATTGTCGATAGTAGCACTCAATACCTGGGACCGTAGATAGCCGAAGAATTCCTGAAAGGTATAAAGACAACACTAGCCCGTAAAATAAAAAGAGATCTCGAGTCATGCACCCAAAGGGAGAAAGAAGCATGTGGCCGAAGTTCACAAATGTGGAAAGAAAGTTGGCCCAGATTGACAAACCTGATC
>CM028383.1:110687467-110715784 GCA_013146195.2 Codonopsis lanceolata | reverse complement strand
GGGCAAGGCCGCTCTCGGTGGCGACCAACAACCGGGCAAGGCCTTTGCCGATGTGGGTAGTTGAGGCGGTTGTTGGTATATCTTCCGGTTTTAAGATATACGGTTAACGGTGTTGCTTTCGGTCCTTGTAGGAACAGAATTAGTTAATCGCTATCTTGTAGGAGCAGTTCGGAGCATAGGCCGAGCTATCCTAGTATGTGAGCCGGGCATATTTCACTCACCTGAAGGTTGAGTTCCACGAATCTTAAATTGTTGCCGGGGCACGGCCTGGTCGCTTTAGGCGGCGAGTCTAAGTCAAAATACAAATAATTGCGAGAATAACGTTCATTGATAACTTTAAAAATTACGACAGGTAAATGTGACAATAACTTGCCTTTTATTGATAAATGATTGATGACCCTCAACGGGGTGAGGTCTTGCCCTTTTGTTTCCTTGACCTAGGGATAATACTTCTTGAGGTGATCTGCGTACGGGGCGCTTCAAATCTTTTCCTTACAGTGCAGGTGTGTAAGTGCTCCCTTATTATTCGGTGACTCGGAAAGGACCCTCCCAATTAGGAGAGAGCTTCCCCACTCGCTTAGATGACCGGTCACCTCAATTTTTCGAGCACTAAATCCCCAACGGAGAAGGCTACGCCTCGAACTCTTTTATCATGGTGGGCTTTTGCCCTCTGTTTATAGTTAACCATTCGGCCGTGCATCGACCTCTTTTCTTCCGGCAAGTCTAAGTCTATGGCCGGGCAAGTTGATTGTTTTGCTCGCTATAATGTGATACCACAGCTTGGCAAAGCCATTTCCACGGGATCATAGCCTCGACCGTAGTAGGTGAGTGCGAATGGAGTTTCCCAGGTTGGTCCCCGAGCAGTATTAGTTCGGACCGCCCTGAGCCGATTGTAATTCTTACGCCCACTTTCACCTTTCGCCCTTCTAAATTCGCTTAAGGCGTGCGAGAACTTGTTTGTTTGCGGCTTACGCTTGTCGTTGCCTTGAGGGTATGCAGACGGACGATTGCAGTGCAGCGCCCGAGCGAGCACATGCTGCGTGAACTTGTCAGGCGAGTCCCATGGTCGGATATGATTGCTCGAGGAAGGCCGAATGCGCACCATACAGTGCGTACACAAACTTGATGATATTCGCCTCGAGAAATTTTGGCGAGGGCTTTGCCTCAATCCAACCGTGAAGTAATCTATGGTGACTTCTACGGCGTATTTGTATTTGTATTGTGCCGGCGAATGGGCGATCGGATCGATTCCCACATGTCGAAGGGCCGGCACGCGCCTTGGCAGGGGTTTGCATAGTGGATGGAAGCCTTGGTATGTCCGTATCTCGGCATTTGTCACGTTCGCGAGCATACTTTTCGCGCGTCCTTTCGAAGGGTAATCAATAGTATCTGCTCGCGGGACCCTTTACTGCTAGAGCTCTTGTGCGGGTGACCGCCCATTCCCCTCATGTACTTCATATAAAATACCCTCGGTTAGCTGCGGGGAGTGCACTTAGCGAAGCATAGGTCGACCCTAGATCGCTTGTATAAGATTCCCCACTACAGAGTATCGGCAAACGAGCTTGGCCGGTTGTTGTGGCCTTAACTTTGTCTGCGGGCAAAGTTCCCTGTTCGATGTAATCCTTATAATCATCAATCCAACTTCTGGCTGCTGGCTCGATGTCCATAATTATAGGTCTATCGATGGCGGGAGTTTCCATATGCTCGATCATTACGGAGGGATTTAGCCGCAACAAGATTGTCCTCGGCGATCTTGGATAAGTAGTCTGCGCGCATGTTATGCTGCTTTCGGTCAATCTGATCATTTCCCGAACTTGAAATTTTCAAGATTTCCTTGACATTTCATCGCGATGCTTAACGAGGGTAGGGTGGTGCACCATGTATTCCCCACGGACTTGGTTCCACGACTAGGCTGTGAGTCAGAGTCTGCATTTTGTGACAACGTCTACACCCATGTCTGCTGCGAGTTCGAGCCCTGCAATCATTGCCTCATACTCGGCAACGTTGTAATGATGTCTGCCTTCAGGAGTTTCTCGACCTCTGCTTTGATCGCCACATTCTTCTCGGGTGAGTCTTGCCTTGATACATTTGTTGGACGGGCGGAAGGTAGGAGTCGACATTGAGGTCGTGTGAGCAATGCTTTCAACGATGCCCTCATGTCTTCGGCCGTCCATGCAAACACATCAGGTGTTTTTCAGGCTCAATCAATCTTGCCGAGCGTCGGGAGGCATGGCCTTCCCGATTTTAATTTTTTGCTCGGGATATGCGGGATTGATGATGATTTCTTCCGGCTCGCCCTGCGGTTGAATATCGGGCTCGTCAGGACTGCCAAAGTGTCACTCAATATCACGTGGTTTAGGGGCGCTTCTCCTTGCGTCTAGAAGGGCACGGGGCAGCTTGTTCGAGAGTCTTTTACGGGTTTGCTCGGAAGTTTCTTTGGAGCTTGCTCGGGAGGCTCTATATCCGTGGGCTCGGCCGCTTCATGGGTCTCTCAGAGCTCAATGTTGTTGATAGAAGTGGATCTTTGGGGTAGGCTCGGCGGAGATCGTTGCGGCCGATCGGGAAGGTCCGTCGGCTTAGGAGCTGCATTTGTGATCGGGAATGTCCTGTCGGTTTACATTTTTTCTTACGAGCTTCGGACATACTCCCACATTGCTCGGGGCTTCTTTGTTGAGGATCCCCGCTCCATTTTACGTATAGAACTTGGCTTTACGGTGGGGAATGGAGGTGACCATCGGAATTTGGCCATCAGGAGCACCTAAAATGCGGTTGTATGCCGATTCGGTCGATCACCAAGAATGTGATCATCTCAATCCGTGTTTGGGCCCATCACCCATGAATACCTCGGCTCGATCGTGCCTTTAACCCCTTTGGTGATTGGTAAAGCCTTGAAGCTTTCCCAATCTGGTTTTAACATGGTATCAGGAACTCCGACCCCTTGAGCGAGGAATAGTACATGATGTCCTGCGCTCCGTATCCGGCAAAACTACGTGAACACGCCGGTTGTTGGCAGGCGAGGAAATGACCAGAGGCTGCTCGGATGCCAATGGAGTGCTTGCTAGCTCGCTGCGAGAAAAACATATGCTCTGCTCCCCTGCCCGCTGTATTGCTGGGGCGTTGATCGCCCTGGACAAGGAATATATGTGTTTCCAGTGTGTGTTGGGCGGGAGCTCCTCTGAATCATGTTTATCACCCCGAATTTGAGGGGCACAGCGCCTCTTCCTCTTGGGGTCTCCCTTGATTATTGTTGGCATTGTTTCCTTCACCTGGTCTTTCTTGAAGCGGTCTAACTTGCCGCGTTGATCGGCTTTTGAATCTCTCTTTTCAACACCTTACAGCCCTCAGTGGTGTGGCCAGTGCCATGGTGGTATTCACAGTATTTTGTGTTGTCTCGAGTATACTCGAGCTCGGGATCAAGAGGATAGGGGATAGGCAAGGCATCTCCCACCTGGAGCATGATCTCTTCCCGCGTCGTGTTTAACGGGGTGGCGAGATTCCACTGAACAACCTTTGCAGGGGTTGATGATTTTCTCCTATCCTTGCTCGGCGGCGGTGGCCTCGGGCTCACAGTCGGTGGCGGCGGCGCCACGAGCCTTGTCTTTTCCTTTGGCTTTATCGCTTTGGCGCTCTCGGTCGAGCAAAATAGATGAGAGTTCGCCGGCAACTACGCCTTAGAAGCCCAGGGTTCATTGCTAGCATGGTCTTGATGGCCTGCCCTCGTGTTGTTTAGATAGCAAAATGTTATCTCAGGGTCAGCAGTCGCGGTCACTGTTCGAGCATCTCCTCGAACCTTTTCGAATGCTTCTTTGTAGGATTCGGTATCTCCTTGCTTGATCTTAGCAAGGTCGAAGCGATTTTTCGGGGTTGGGCTGCATTGCGAATTCTTCCGAAACTTTTCTCGAACCTTGCCCGGCTCCCAATGGTTCCTCGGGGAACTACGCTGACCGGGCTTGTGCCTTTCCCTGAAGGGCTCCCTCGAATGCCCGCATTTTCAAGGCTTCAATATCTGTAACCATCCGAATTTGTGCCTCAAACGATCGGAGCCAATCGCTTGCCCGCGTCTTCCCAAAATATTTGTCAAATTGTGGGAAGATGATCCCTGTCTTGGTGGCGCATTTTCAATTCACGGAGTGAAAGGGCGCCTCAGCGGCTTAATGGCGCCATAACCGGGCTTGGCCACAGCTAGGCTCGCCATTTGTTTTGCCATGTCCCTTTTCATAGCCTCCATCTTCTCAGACAGCCGCTTCTCTGCGTCCTCTGTCAATTTCGAAGAATGGGCGGGATCCGAGGCATCGCCACGCACATGCGGGCAAAAGGTGGGCGCGCAGGAGGAACCCACCTCCTGAGTGATGCGAGCTTTGTACTTTGGCCGCTGTGCTTCAACCTCTACACATTCCCGATCTCTACGGCGGCCATGACTCTCCTCTCGGGCATAGTTCTCATGGCGATGGTGGCGCCGGTGGGAATGATGTTGGCGGCTGTATCTGCTCGCAGCCTGGTCATCGGCATGCTTTGTCGCCTCCACTCGCTCGAGCGGTATGTGAGCGATTGAGGCATGCGCGGCGCTTGTTGGGAGCGGGGCCATCTCCAGCAGTCTTGGGATTACTCAGCGAGCATTGCCACATCGCCATGCAGGGGCATGGCCCAAAGCGGCGATTCTTTGGTTGGCGCATACATTTTACTATAATACTGCACTGAACTTGCGAGCGGCGGCTTGTTGATCGGGGTTATGTCTGCCGATTCATGTGACTACCGTTCTCGTTGGCGATTAAGGCGCATCACGAGATCTTGAGCGAGCATCCGTCTCTCGTTTATAACCACTGGCATCACGTTGGCTTGCCCGCTGGGCGGCATGTTGGGAGATTTGCCCTCAATGAATGGCACTTCATTGCCATGAGCCGCTTGCCACCCACCTTTTGGTTCTGGTTTGCACCAGTGCGGTGCTGGCAGGGGAGGGTTGTTTCCGGCTTGGTGGCCCGACTGTTGATTGCTTGCGGTGGCATGGTGTTTGCTACCCTTTCCAGCCATTGCAATAGAAGAATTGTGAAAGATTTTACCGGAGAAATGTAGAGGGAAGTGATGAAACTTCGTTTCCCGGCAACGGAACCAAACTGATGTGGCAAAAGTGCACAGCTTGGGCCGTCCTTGAAATGGGTAGGATATCGGGCTTGTGAGCACCTTCCCGAAGCTTTGTCAAGATCACAAGAACACACGAGTTGAAGTCTGAGGCAAGGCCTCGCGAAACCCCTCGGCGTAAGAGTAAGTATCGAGTGATTGTCAAGAAGCAAATTGACGAGTAACGAGGCTCAAGAAAGTGTGTGTACCTTGTTAATGAGTATGGAGAGGTATTTATAGGCCCTCAAGGTAATTGAATCCGTCTAGGATTCGGTTCCATAATCCGAGATAATCAAGGGGAGATCCCTTGATTCTAGGCGGCAGCGGTTGGCGTAGATATAGGAGTTGATAAGGCAAGTGTTTTGCCTAATCATGGAAACCTTCGACTTGCCTTAGGAAGCGAGCTGTCAGCGTCCCCGGCTTGGTGTGTGCTCGAGCGAGCAAGGCTCTGCCTGATTATTCTGTTTGTATTGATCTCCAAACTTGTCGTCGAAGATCGGTCCCAGTCGAGGCAAGGCCAGGTGCTCGACTAGGTGCAGGCAAAGTAAGACCGATTCCTTTGTTATGCAAGTATGATTCGGTCATGGCCTGCAGTCGGACAGTGCAAGGCCTTTGCCCGCCAGGTTTGAGTGAGGGTTATGTTGCTCGGTGCTCGCTGAGCTGTCTCATCTTGCTCGCTGGGCCATGGGCCCCAGAGATATTATGTCCGTGACCAGCACGTAATGCTAATTCGGGCCTAGCTTGTGACCCGGTTTGGGCCGGGTGTATCATATATATATATATATATATATATATATATATATATATATATATATATATATATATATATATATATATATATATATATATATATATAAATTTTAGGAAAAGCCAAAATGTGTAACATTACTGCGTAAAGAACTACTCCCTCCGTCCCTAAATTATCGTCCTTCTTTTTTTTTTCGTCCGTCCAAAAATAATTGTCTAGTTTGAAACTTACCTTTTTAGAACATCACTTTTACCACTTTCCCCTTACTTTTTCTCTTTACTTTAATTATGGCGCATCTGGATGGACTTTAAAGGAAACTACACATTAACCAATATAAATAATCGTCAATTGTTTTTTTTAAAGCGTGTGGATCAAGCCAAGACGATTATTAAGGGAGGGAGGGAGTATCAATTTTGAGTACTCTTGGGCCCTTGGCTTTAAAATTTATATATATATATATAGAGAGAGAGAGAGAGAGAGAGAGAGAGGACCAACCGTCTAAGGGAGAAGGAAAAGGCATAGAGGAAAGAGGCAGTCTGCAGAGCTTTGGTGCTTGAGGAAGAGAAAGCCATTAATCAACTTATACTTTCTGTGAGTTACAGTGTGTGTTTGAGTGTATAGAGAATGGAAGGAAGACTATAATAACTTCTTATAAGAAATACTATACGTACATATAGAAAGAGGGGGGAAATGTTAGCCATAATATTGTCAGTTGATCAGTCACAAGAGTCAAGAGTTGCTTTAATTTTGGTCATATGTATGTGGTTGGAATTGGTCTTATGCTAAACGAACAGCCATACCAATATACGGATACCATAGCGGTTCCACACGTGTACCGGTCAAATACTCTTCCTTGGATATGGAAAATAGATGTTGCTCTTTAAGAGCATCCAGAATGTGGATTCTTCAATGAGTTTCCAATTACCCAAATAATTATCCTCTTTTATTTTTTTTAATTTTAAAATAATTGTCATCTTTTAAAAATTTTCTTTTATCAAAAACACTTTTATTATTTTATCCTTACTTTTTTTTACCTATTTTAATTATTACCCCATGTTTAAGGATATTACATGAAACCATTCATTATACTAATATTTATAATACAATTAGTTACTTTTTTTAAACGATGTGTCAAGTCAAAGAACATGATTATTTGAAATTAGAGGGAGCATTTTATGTACTACTCATTTCATCATCGCAATCGATTACTTACTCTTTGGTTACACCAATAAGAAATTAGCAAATGCAATTTCATGATCGTGCTTGGATATCTGAACTTGATTGCTTTTCAGACGATCGAACTCCACACAAACTTTACGGGTTCCTTGAATTCCTTGTGAACTTGAAATCTCCAAGAACACCGGTACCGTGAGAAGGTTGGGGATTGGCCCAACCAATAACCTTTCGGTGTGAAAATGAGTATGGATCAACTAGACTTTGGGCTTCCACGCGTGGAGAGCATAAGAGAATGAAGAGAGAATCTAACTTTGCTTGGAAGGTTATGAGGGCATTTTAGAGAGTCTAACCTCACTTGATTAGTGAGGTCTCAACCATGAAAATCTTAGAAATGAAATATTGAGAACTTCAAGATTAATTTCCGTGGCAAGTCTTTCTAAACATTCTAAAATTAGAATCTTTTCACTTGATATGATTAGGTCTGATAATTGAGTGGATTGAGTTGAATTTAAGTCAAGTTGGAATGAGTAACATGTTGAAACATGTTGAAATTTGTTAGAATCCAAACATAAAACGGGTCGAAATAGGTCGAGTTAAAACAAATCATGCTAAAATGGGTCGACCCATGTATACCCGATATATTTTTCTAAAATAAACATGAATTTATAGTATAAAAAGTCGTGGGTCGAAACAGGTAATGGGTCTGACCTGCTTTAACCAAACCCGTTAATATTTTTTGGTTGAAACGAATTACCTGTTCCGACCAAAAAATATTAACAGGTTGGATTGAGTTGAGTAATTAGTGAGCTGAGTTGAGTTGAGTGGATTAATGAATAATACCGTAATAGGTTGTAATTGATAGACCTAGTATAGATTATTGATTTCTCCATCTGCAATTCTCCAAATAATTTTGTTTGAACGAGATTTTTTTTATTTTTCATCAACTATTTTTAACATTTTCTCACATACTGTCATGGATTTTCATGGTAATTTAACTTGTTTACTACGTTAACTTAAAAGAAAACTCAGTCGATTCTTTTCCGTTTTTAATATTTTGCTATTCTTTTAAGCTTTAGTAGTTTTCATATTGCTCTTGCTTTTAATTATTGGTTATGCTCTTTTGAATTTAATTTTTATTTCATATAGGTGGTACTTTTGACTTTTATATTGTATATTTGTATCAACTTTTGATTGATCTTGATATTATGCTTTATGTTTGAACGATAGGTTGATAAGTTTTGATGTTGTAAAACTAGATTAACATAATTTTTCATTAATTTATTTAATATGATTAAATGTATAAGAATTATTGTCAAAAATAACAAGAAACTATGATGGAGCTATCGGAAGAAACAAAAAAAATTAAGATCAAACAATATTTATGACTCAGCACTTGAACAAGACTCATGAACTAGCCACTTATTGGACATAATTCTACTAAGACAAAACCCTAAATGAATGATAAAAAAAAAACCCTAAAACTAAACATACAATTGGCTGCAAGTTGAGTGCCACATGAAAATATTGTACTCAATCATCTAGCCGTTGTCCAACAACTAGATTATATTATAACATAAAATTTCTAACCTACTGCCATATAAATGGAAAGTCTTTCCATAGATCAATAGAGGATGATCATAGAGAGAGTGATTAAATTATAAGGGCATGATACAGAGATAAGAGAGAACCATACTGGTGTAAAAAATGGTGCCAACAAAATAACTATCATTATTCAGTTGGAGAATAACGTGAGATATTTCATATCTCAAGTTTCAGAACCATCCCATCAAGACCGAAGATCACTCCATCAACAAATCTGTGACTTCAAACAAGCTTAACATAATTGTAATTCAAGCCAATTATATATATTTAAAATAGATCGACAACAAGCTAAACTACCGGCTTCAATAAGACTATTTGTATAGTCATTTAAATATTTTTGAAAAATTATTAATGTTCATACTATAAAAACAAGTTTGTTCTCTCTAGAGTTGATAATTTTTGCCTGTCCAGACCGTCCAACAAATAATGAGTATAAACATACTCAAAAGTTTTAGTGGGCATAAATAAGCATGCCCATTTGAGACCATTGATTATGATTGGTTAAATGGACACCCATCCTAAAACTCATTCTCTTGTTCCATCAATTTTGTTATGGTTTTTGCTCTCTCCAATCTCTCCATTCACTTGAGGGATTTATTATTGAGCTTAGACCATCTCCAACCCAAAAACCCCAATTTGAGTCCAAACTTACCCCAAGTTGGGGCAGTTTTAGCACTATCCACTATTCCAACTCCAACCCTTCACACCAAATCTTACACCAAAAAAAATATTCCTTAGCATATTCTATTTGATTTTCTACTATAACATTTAAAATTGTAATTATTAAGATTATACAATTAATAATTACTTAATAAGTTTATTTTTATAATATTATTTATATAATTAATTATATGTTAAAATTAGTAATAATTTAATATATTTAAATTACATACCATTTGATATTATTTATATAATTTAATATTATTTCAAGTTGTATGTCTTTTTTATTTTTAAGTTGTATGTAATTTTTATTTTCAAGTTGTATGTCATTTTTAATTTCAAGTTGTATGTCATATTTTATTTTCAAGTTGTATGTCATTTTTTATTTTTAAGTTGTATGTCATTTTTTATTTTCAAGTTGTATGTCATTTTTTTAAAATTACATTATTAATATTTATTACATAGCTATTATTAGTTATTAATCAATTAAAATATTTTTAAATTCATAATATAAATTATGAATAATTTTTTGTATTTAAAAATCAATTTGTTATATTTAAAAATCAATTTTTTATTTTAAAAAGATGTGGGTCCCATCAACCCCAATTTGGGGTTAGATGAATAGTGTTGCCCCAAATTTGGGGTGATACTATTCATGGTCTCAAATTGGTGTAAGGTTTGGGGGTTGTGTTGGAATGAATTTGGGGTAAACTTGGACTCAATTTGGGGTTTTGGGGTATGGGTTGGAGATGCCCTTAGTGCTCTCTCTCTCACTCCCTCACTCCACTCGAGTCCGGATCTCATTAAAAGTGTATTTAAATCTTATTCGATGTAAGATCATAGTTAACTTGTCAATCGATAATTGATTTTGTTTATATAATTAATTTTGTTAATTTACTAATTGACAAGTTAACGGTGAATCTGACATTAGAATAGAAGATGAAATACACTTTTGGAATAGAGGATTCGGACTCCACTCACTCACTCACGTACTGCAACATACTATATATAGCCACGTAAACATACTATATATAGCAAACTAAGCTTGACATCCAAGACATAACAGCACACATACAATATCGTTCACACTTCACACCAAGTAGCATATTCTGGGGGCATTATCAAGACACCTATGCATTAAAATCCATAATTGTCTAGAACTAGTATTACCAAACTTTGATCGAGATTGTAATATATATATATATTATGCAATAATTATTTTCTTTATTTTCTTTTATTTTGTTTTTAAGCAAAAGTTAATGTCTTTGTTAAGGATACATATTAATTAAGAGTGGAGATTGGGTATTACAGTGATATCAAATTATTCATTTCACCACCCTTCTCCCACCCACACAAAAAAAATATTAAAAAAACTTTCCTTTTTGGTTTGTCTTAAAATAAAAATATTTTTTTTGTAATTATTATAATTAGTGTTAATGATTAAATGAGTGCTCACGGACGTCTATGTCCATTTATTACCCGCTTATATATATCAATGTTATTAAATGTACATTACTAGCCCGCCCATTTAATCTCATAGCTCATATGAACACCGTCAATATCCGTCTGTTTGCCACCTCAAGTAATCTCCCTTCAGCTTTCCAAAAAAAAAAAAAAAGCTCATAAAATGACACGTGCAATCAAACCATCTTATTATTGTTTTGTCTCTAATTTTTTTTGTTGTTTTATGGCTTGAATTTTGTGGGTACATAAGGAAAGCCAATTCCTATTAAGAATTCATTTTGTTGTTTTTTTTTCTCTCGAACAAAACCAAGTGGGTGTCTTTTTTTTTGTCTCTAAATTTTTGTTGTTGTTTTAAATTCTTGTTGACTCTATTTCTCCACTATATTCAATTCGTGATTTTAAAATAGTAAGAAAACCATGTTTGTGCCACCCCTTCACTTCTTTTTTCGATGTCCATGAGTCATGACCGTCCAATGCTTCTACTTCCCTTGTATAATAATTTGCTACTCCAAAGTTAATTAAACCATTTTCGCCACATAGCTATTGGCGGATCAGGAGTAATAAGACACTAATTAAGCAAAGGCTTCAAATTAGAGATGTCCTCCTCGTCCCCAAGAAGAAGCTGCCATCACTTTTCACTCGATGAGATAAAAGACGCAACAAATCACTTTGACAAGAGCAAGGTTCTCGGACATGGGGGAGAAGGTACGGTGTATCTTGCTGACCTCTATATTGGCTCAGAAAAAGCTCGAGTTGCTGTGAAGCGCTTAAAGCCAAACTCTGATGAATTTGAGAAGGAGATCCAAGCGATGGCCAATATTCAACATTTTCACCTCATCTCTTTGCTTGGTTATTGTGAGGAATCCGATGAAAAGATCCTTGTTTACGAGTATATGGAAAAAGCAAGCCTATCCATTTATGTAAACATGGAATGTAACATTTCTTTGTCTAGGGTGGAACGACTCAAGATATGCCTTGGTACTGCACGATGGTTACAATACCTTCATAGAGAAACTGAGGAATTTCCCAAAGGGATAATTCATCGTGACGTGAAGCCCGACAATATTCTACTAGATGAGAAATGGGTTGCAAAAGTATCGGATTTTGGGATGTTCAAGCTGTCCCATCTGGCCAAAGAAATTCCTCTATGAGTACTAACCTTAAAGGCACCAGTGGGTACTATATATGCACCAGAATATCTCAAGCGTCGGCAAATCACAAGGAAAATAGACGAATATGCTTTTGGCGTGGTTTTGTTTGAAGTGTTATGTCGGAAAATTCCATGGAAACGGGGTAATAAAAACTACTATAGGAGAGATGATGAGGATTTAGGACTTTGGGTGCAGGAAAACGTTGATATCAGAATCAAAGGGGAAATCTCAGAAGAATCTTTATTGGCCTTTACTGATATTATAGGGAGAAGCTTGCACGAAGACCCGATAAAACGCCCTACTATGAATTCTGTGGTGCTGAATCTAGAGAGGGTGCTGAAAAGGCAGGAGATGAAGCTAGGAAACTTCGAGCTTCGGCAGAGTGGTTTACAGGGTACCGGTGGCACTGGGATCAATATCTTTCACGTAATGAAACATTGGAGGAGTACAACCCTATCACTGGAACCATGGTGGTTAAGTGGGTACGCAAGGTATATATGGATTATGGACCAGCATTCTATTTCTGTATTCTCAGTTTGTTGTATATATAAGCTTCAACTTGTTTTTTTTTCCTTCTGTTGTACATGCAGTTTCCGCTCTTTGGCGAAAGGGAAAACATTATTGCCCGAAGAGATTGGGAGTCAGGACGATCCTACTACTGCGTTACAAAGATAAGGGAAGAAAGAGTTGAAAAATACAATTCACACTGTTTCAGAGTGTGCCTTACCCCTCTGTGCCGCGGCGTGACAAACCAAGACGTGTTGACTTGTACTATTCAAGTTGGCGCATCCGTGCTGGTAAGTTTTTAGTCTTTGCCGTCGTCCCATGCAAGCTATTTTCATGCTTACTCATTCATTATAGAAGGCTGGCATGTTAATTATCTAAGTACAGATCCATTAATTTTCATATGGGCTCAAACAAATTTCCCCCAAAAACCATTCTTTCAAAACACTCAAATCCGATTGCTTGTGAACCAGTCGAATCAAGGATTGGGAATGGTGAACTGACTTCGTGTGAAGTGCTAACTTTCCAGCACGAAGATATGGGAATTGTTAGGAAATTTGGAGGCCCAAAATCATTAAGTGGCAACTATTCCTACTCTATTCTCCCTAAGCCCAAACAGAACAGCCCATCTCCTTGTGTAGCCTGCCCATTCCTTCCTTGGTGAAGCCCAAGTCCGTCTGGCCCAAATTCCTGGCAGCCCTGTCCACTGACTGCCGGTTTAGCGAAGGGGCAGCTTGGTCCTTTCCGTGGTTGTCCTTGTTTGTGATTGCCCTGTCTCATTTTTTGCTGTCGTATTTGAGCTCTATCCCTTTCATCATTTGTACAGAGTGAGCCGTCTTGCAGGTAGAGTGGTAGCAGAGAGGATTTAGTGAGAAGATCACGATCTCTTGGTGAGACGGTTACAGAGAGAGAGAGAGAGAGAGAGAGAGAGAGAGAGAGAGAGAGAAAACCAGTAAGTGAGTGCCCCTTTGTTCGCATTCCCTCTTCTTCATACCTTCTTCAGATTCTAAGTGGACTGAGTGAGAGAGAGACGGTGATGGCGAGCTTCTCTGTGAGTCTCATTTCCGTCTTGTGAGTTCAGATAGGGTGGAGTTCGTGGGTTTGGGTCTTTCATCTGGGTTTTCTGGTTTCGGTATCTTTGCTCTTCTCCTTCTCTGTTCTTCCTCGGTTTGGGTTGCCGGAATTATTGGGTCTAGTTGCCGGAGTGGGTCTTACCTGTGTTGGTGGCTTTGGCCTTTGGTAACAGTGGGTTTGGTTTCCCAGTTGGACTCATTGGTGGATATGGCCGTGAGAGGGTCTCTGAGCCGAATGAGTGCATAGCCGAGGTCCCCGACCGATTACGGTGAGTCGTGTTCTTGAACACGGCGTTTTAATGCACTCATCCGTGGCTTTTGCAAAGTTTAGTTATAATCTTGTTTGAGTTGTTATAACTGTTATCACTGCCCGTTTCAGTTTATTACTCTCTATTTATCTGCTCTGTTGCTCTGGTTCTTTTATTTTCTGTTGTTACTCCACAGTGTATTTCTCCACTGTTTAGTTCATAAACAGGTTGGTGAAATACTGGACTGTATTAACTAGTTTATTAGTGTTGTTATTGACCCCAGTGATTAAAATGTTACCCCCTTCCTAGGTTGTAATGTTATCCGTATTTTAATCTTGGTCTGTATTTATTTACTGGTTAATCTGATTCTGTATTGGGAGGGTTCTTGGCTAAATCTCGTGTAGTGTTGAAATTACACAACAGTGGTATCAGAGCCACCTTTCTCGTTCCCGTACTGTGAGTCGGTAGAATCCCTTCAATCCAATATTTAGAAACTCTCTCCTAGAGTTTCTTAGTGAGCTTCGGTTACCCTTGCTAAATATTCTGATTATTTTTGTTGCTTGGGTTTGTTGCTCTATTCCAGATCTGATTAAGTGTTCTTTTATTCCTGCTTCATTAGTTTTATAACTGCTTTAGTTGGTCTTGCTTCCTATTGTTTGATATTCTGTATCCGTTCTGTGTTTTATTTGGTGTTCTGTTTTGTTTTTGGAAAATCTTTTGGAATGACAACATCTTATGGTTTGAGACATTTTAGTGGCAAAACAGACTTTTCTATTTGACAACAAAAAATGAAAAGTATTTTGATAAAAGAAAAAGTCTTCAAAGCCATAACTCACAATTTTCCAAAAGATACTTTCGAAGATGCTATTCGTGAAATGGATGAAAGTGCTTATGCTTCTCTTATCTTGAACTTGTCTGACTCAGTTATGCGAAAATGTGGAAAACATAGACATGCTAAAAGTCTTTGGGAAAAATTAGAAGAAATTTAATTTAAGAAAACTCTGCCTAGTAAAATTCATCTTCTTGAAAAAAATTTCAGCTTTAAATTGGATTTAAACAAAGACATGGAGGACAACATTGACGCATTTACTAAGTTAGTTGAAGATATTAAACAAACCGGCGATGAACACATATACGATTATATCTCGATTGTGCTTTTAAATGCGATACCTGAATCTTATGCCGACATAAAATCTGCTATTAAGTATGGTAAAGATAAAATTACGCTTGATACAGTGATTACTAGTCTGAAAGGTAAAGAATTAGATTTAAAAGCTGCTAGGAAAGGTAAATCGAGTTCCGATGAGGTTAATATGGTGAGAGGCCGAACTTTCGAAAGAAACAACGGACAAAAGAATAACCAAAATCAGAATCAAGGGAAAAATCAGAATTCCTGTAATGGTAGGAATATGAGCAAGAGTAGATCCAAATCTAGAACTTAAGGTTGGAAATGTTATAATTGTGGAGAGGTTGGACACTTTAGGAAGGATTGCCCTAATCCTAGGAAGAAAAACTCGAACCATAATCAGCAAAATGATTGTAACATGGCTTCCAATAGTGAGGGTAATGCTGAGGTCTTTATGGTAACTGAATTGTATGATGAGACTGTGAATTCTGTGCATTCTATGCTTGCATGCAAAAATGAATGGTTGATAGATTCTGGTTGCACTTATCATATGTCACAATTTAAAAATGTTTTTACCTCTTACAAAGAATTGGAAACCGGTTTTGTTACTATGGCAAATGAGAGAAAATGTCAAATTACTGGTATTGGTGATGCTTGTCTTAAATTTGATTATGGAAATTGTTTAACCTTGAAAATGTTCGACATGTGCCTGATCTGTGCAATAACTTGATTTCCTGTGCTGCTTTGAAAGATGCATGTCTTGAGGGTAAATGGGGAAACATGATTATGAAAATTCTTAAAGGATCTTTGGTGATTGCTAAGGTTGAAAAACGCCGAAATCTGTATGTTTGCTCTGCTATGCCTATGTCTTGTGATGATAATTGTGTGAATCTTGTTAAAGAAGATAAAACAAAATAATGACATAAAAGACTAGGTCACATGAGTTCTAGAGGCCTTGAAATCTTAAACAAAACTGGAGTGTTTGGGAAGGATAAGATTTCTGAATTACCTTTTTGTGAAACTTGTGTCATGAGTAAACAAAAACGAGTGAGTTTTCCCCCTCCCCCTAACTCGAAAAAGTTTTCTTAAAACGTGCTTTAGAATACATACATGCTGATGTGTGGGGTCCTGCGAGTGTTCCAACTCATGGTGGTAATCGTTATTTCTTGTCGATCATAGATGACTTTTCTAGGAAAGTGTGGTTGCTTTTTATGCAAAACAAATCTGATGTGTTTGAGAAATTTAAGAACTGGAAAACTTTGATTGAGAACCAAACTGGTTTGAAAATTAAGACAATTAGGACTGATAATGTGTTAGAATTCTGTAACCATGACATGGATAATTTTTGTGTTCAAAATGGGATTGAGAGGCACAAGACTGTGCCTTACAACCCCCAACAAAATGGTGTCGCGGAAAGGATGAATCGAACCCTTCTTGAGCGTGTGAAGAGTATGTTAGCTTTGTCGGGTCTCTTCAAAAAGTTTTGGGGAGAGGCAGTTTTGACTGCCGCTTACCTCATCAATAGGTCTCCGTCTGTTCCCTTACATGGTCGTTGTCCGAGGTGGTGTTTTCTGGTAGGGAGGTAGATTTCTCTAACTTGCGTGTTTTTGGTTGTGCTGCCTATGCCTATAGGAGACTAGATAAACTTGAGCCTAGATTGGTGAGATGCGTATTTTTTGGATCCCCGGAGGGTGTTAAAGGATATAGGTTGTGGTTACGTGAGGAGTCAAGATTCAAAGTGATAATTAGTAGGGATGTGGTGTTTAATGAAAATGAATTTCCCTGCTTGACTGTTCCTGCTGAGCCCATCCCTCCCCCGGCTCCCATTATGGTGGAGCATCCCATAGGATCAAGTGATGCTAGTGATCAACCTGAAATTGTGAATTCTGAAATTGGTGATAATTCTGAAAATGTGAATATTGATAATTTGCATGAATTGCCTGAAAATGAGAATTCTGGATATGAGCATGATATTCCTGAAAATGAACTTGATGAGCAAAATGAAGATAATGAAAATGAACAAAACGAAATTCCTAAATTGGATGATTTGCATGACTATCAACTTGTTCGTAATAGACTTAGACGGATTCCTAGGCAACCTTCCCGTTTTGATGATTTTCATATGACTTCATTTGTTTTCGGTGTGTTTGAATCTATTGATAATTCCGAGCCAAAAACCTATAATCAAGCTTTGAAATCTGAAAATTGTAATGATTGGATTAATGCTATGAATGAGGAAATGAATTCTTTGCACATTAATCAAACCTGGGTTTTAGTGCCTAAGTCTAAAAACTGTTCTGTGGTTGCTTGCAAGTGGCTTTATAAAATCAAGGGTGAATCAGACTCAATTAGGTTTAAAGCTAGATTAGTGGCTAACTGATTTATCAAAAGGAAGGAATATATTACACTGAAATTTTTGCTCCGGTCGTTAAGTTCACAACTGTTAGGATTATGTTTGCTTTTGGTAGCTCAATTTGATTGTGAATTGAAACAAATGGACGTTAAAACTGCCTTTTTGCATGGTGATTTGGTTGAAAAAATCTATATGAGGCAACCCGAGGGATATGTGGATAATCAGCGTCCTGACTATGTGTGCTTGTTAAAGAAATCCTTATATGGCTTAAAACAATCTCCTCGCATGTGAAATATTAAATTTGATCAATGCATGTTAGATTTAAAATTTACGCGGAGTGCTGATGATCATTGTCTTTATTTCAAAAATGATAAGAGTGTGCCTGTTTTGTTGCTCATATATGTGGATGATATGCTTCTTATTAGCCCATGCACTAAATCTATTGAATATGTTAAGAATTGCTTGAGTGCTAAATTTGACATGAAGTATTTAGGCGATGCTAATAAGATACTTGGCATGAACATAGTTAGAGACCGTAAATCCTCATTTGTTTACTTGAACCAAATTTTATATGTTGAAAATATTTTGAGTAAATTTTCGATGGTTAATGCTGATTCTGTTGATGTTCCCCTTGCCTCCCATTTTGTGCTTAGTAAAGAACAGTGTCTGAAAAATCAATTTGAAATGAATCAAATTAGTAGAATCCCGTATTCCAATGCCATAGGTTCAATTATGTATTTGATGGTTAGTACTCGCCCCGACATTGCTTATGCCATTAGTTGTCTTAGCCGTTATATGTGGAACCCGGGCTTGCCCCATTGGCATGCCGTTAAGTGGTTGTTGCGATACTTAAAGCATTCGGTGAACTATGGATTGAGATTTTTTAAATCTGAAAACGGTGTTAGATTGGTAGGATATGTTGATTCAAACTATGCCAATGATAGAGACAATAGAAAATCAACCACGTCTTATGTGTTCATACTTTGTGGTTCTTGCGTTAGCTGGAAGTCTCAACTGCAATCCGTTGTGGCCCTATCCACAACCGAGGCTGAATACATAGCTATAACCGAGTGTATCAAGGAAGCCCTTTGGTTGAAAGGTTTAATTCTGAAATCGGTTTTTTAAAAGACAAAGTGGTAGTATTTTTTGATAGTCAAAGTGGTATCCAACTTTGCAAAAATCCAGTTTTTCACGATAGAACCAAGCACATTGATAGAACCAAGCACATTGATGTCCGCTTTCATTTTATTCGTGATGTTGTTACTAAGTGCATAATTTATTTGGATAAAATTGACACTAGTTTGAATCATGCTGATATGAATACCAAGTGCCTTCCAATTGCAAATTTTTTGAACTGTTTAAAAATTTTGATGTTTGACATCGGTGATCCAGTAATTGAGGTTGACCTGTTTTCCGTGTTTTTTTCCCCGAAAATCCATGCTTGTTCTGTGTGAGCAATCATGGTAACTTAGCTTTTTCTGTTTGTGAATTAGCTTTGTTTCATTAAATTTTCTGCTCCTTTTGTGGTTGCTTAAAATTTTGTTTTCCGTGGTTTGGTCCTCCTTTGTGTTGGATCAAGTACAGGGATAAGGCGATGATGACACCTTTTCTGTTTAGTATATCCTTGAGTCCATTGGTGGGAACCGACACTTGCTCCAAGGTGGAGATTGTTAGGAAATTTGGAGGCCCAAAATCATTAAGTGGCAACCATTCCTACTCTATTCTCCCTAAGCCCAAACAGAACATCCCATCTCCTTGTGTAGCCTGCCCATTCCTTTCTTGGTGAAGCCAAGTCCGTCTGGCCCAAATTCTGGCGGCCACGACCTGCCGGTTTAAGCGGAGGCGGCTTGGTTCTTTTCGTGGCTGTCCTTGTTTGTGATTGCCTCGTCTCGTTTTCTGCTGCCGTATTTGAGCTCTGTCCCTTTCGTCATTTGTGCAGAGTGAGTCGTCTTGCAGGTAGAGTGGTAGTAGAGAGGATTTAGTGAGAAGATCAGGATCTCTTGGTGAGACGGTTATAGAGAGAGAGAGAAAACCAGTAAGTGAGTGCCCATTTGTTCGCATTCCCTCTTCTTCATACCTTCTTCAGATTCTAAGTGGACTGAGTGTGAGAGAGACGGTGATGGCGAGCTTCTCTGTGAGTCTCGTTTTCATCTTGTGAGTTCAGATAGGGTGGAGTTTGTGGGTTTGGGTCTTTCATCTGGGTTTTCTGGTTTCGGTATCTCTGCTCTTCTCCTTCTCTGTTCTTCCTCGGTTTGGGTTGCCGGAATTATTGGGTCTAGTTGCCAGAGTGGGTCTTGCCTGTGTGGGTGGCTTTGGCCTTTGGTAACAGTGGGTTTGGTTCCCTAGTTGGACTCATTGGTGGATATGGTCGTGAGAGGGTATTTGAGCCGAATGAGTGCATAGCCGAGGTCCCCGACCGATTACGGCGAGTCATGTTCTTGAACACGGCGTTTTAGTGCACTTATCCGTGATTTTTGCAAAGTTTAGTTATAATCTTGTTTGAGTTGTTATAACTGTTTATCACTACCCGTTTCAGTTTATTTCTCTCTGTTTATCTACTTTGTTGCTCTGGTTCTTTTATTTTCTGTTGTTACTCCATAATGTATTTCTCCACTGTTTAGTTGATAAACAGGTTGGTGAAATACTGGACTGCATTAACCAGTTTATTAGAGTTGTTATTGACCTCAGTGATTAAAATGTTACCCCCTTCCTAGGTTGTAATGTTATCCGTATTTTAATCTTGGTCTGTATTTATTTACTGGTTAATCCGATTCTGTATTGGGACGGTTCCTGTCTAAATCTCGTGTAGTGGTGAAATTACACAACAGGAATACCTTGGAATGTTGCTAGACTTGGCATCCGGCATGGTATGTGGGGAGCAGCGATCAAGATTGACGATGGCTTACGTGCATATATATCGAAGTTACAAAGCAACTGAAGCACCGCTCTCGAATGGTGCTTTCATGGCTCAAATTACTACAAAAGTTACCTCAGTCTAACTGAGATATTTGGCAAGCTCAACAAGTGAGTGGGTACCGGTTGAAACACGACCTAATTCTGCTGATGAGAAGCCATAAGGAATTGAGGATGGGGGTAACGTTGAATACTACTAGCAAATTCTCTTTTGCTCTTTCTTGGGTGACTAGCACTCGGAATTGCCTACATTTTTAGTACTACACCCGTTTATAAAATAAATTGAAAAATCGGTTTCAAATAAAATGTTTACTTTCAATATTGTTTTCCTTTTTAGAAATTATATTTACCATTTTACGGTTGTTTCCTTACAACTTAAATGGTGTGTCATGTTAGAACCTTGTATATATCAGTGTTCTAAAACTCCCCGCCTAGCTCCGCCTAGGCGCTAGGCTCCTCTCTACTGCCGCGACTTTCTTAGTTGCCGCCTAATCGATCAAGTTGGCGTCTACGCCAAACCTTGCTGACCTTAATTTATTTGTGTAGCTTTGATTTTGTGGCATACGGTGACCAGAGAAGGAAGGGGGGTGAACTGGAGAAGGAAGGGGGAGTGGTAATGGTGATGCAGAGAGGGAGGTAATGGGGGCGAATGGAGTTATATATATATATATATATATATATATATATATATATATATATTAGCTCTAAACTTGGTTGATTTATTGCTTTGGCTTTGGAGTTGTTGAGAATTGAGATTAATGGTAGGTTTGTATATTTTGTTCATTTTACAAATATAGACAAGTGTTTGATAAAATGACAAATATAAAAAAAATTAAATTTGTATTCAATGTGTTTGATCTTTGATGTAAATTATCAAAAAAATGGTAATTATGTCTTAATTCTAGGCTCCGATTACGTCCCGATTAATCTCCTAGGCGCTAGGCGTTAGTGTGCCGTCTAGCGGTCGCCTAACAATTTTTTAAACCTTGGTATATATTGTGGCTTTGATGTTGCAAAACTAGAGTAGCAATTTTTTTTCAAAATCAAATTGTTATAATTATAAATGACTTTGCGATTTTAACCATCAAGAAACACTTGTCAACTAGTCCAGCTATTTATTTTTACACTTAAATTAAGTGATGTTAAAAAAAAGTTGTTGAGTGAAAATGAAAAAATAATAATAGTGCTGCATAATTACAAAAAAAATGATGTTATATTAATCTTTTTTATAACTTTTCTTAATTTGTGTGTAAATTGCTAAATTTCATTTATTTTGGGACTAATGTAGTATTTAGCTCCAATTACCCATAGCTTCTATCCAGCTGTACACTTTGTTCTAGGCTAAATCATGCTTGAACCAAAGGGAAAGATTTCTACATATGCAATTACACTAAATATTTAAGACCTAATTATTACCATAACTAAATATTTATATATGCAATCACCCTCTCATGGGAAATCTCGCATATCCCCACTTAAACTATTCAATAAAAACACTCGTCCTCCGGGGCATAGTCGAGTGGTAAAAGGAAGGGGACATAAGATTCTGGAGGCTTGCAGCGTGGATTCGATACTTGGTGGAAGCAATTTGCTTTCTTCTGAGGTTGGACCTTATATGTGAAAGAACGCGATGCCACGGAAAACTCAATATGGAACGATGTTACTGCCAATGTTGCAGTGAATATTGCAACAATGGCTGTAACACTGTGAACTGAAAGTATGTCTCAGAAAATAGCAGCGGAAGTATTGTTTTGAGATTTGAAATCTAACAGACTTTGTAAGATAGAAAATCACACAAAAACAATCTACAAGAATCAATCTTGTAGATCAAGCCTCAAGGCAACAAATTATATTAAACTAAAAACTGTTTTTGAACCTTAACAGTTTACACAAAAATCTCACAAGATATAGAATCTTGGAGATTACAAAATCCACATAAACTATCAGACCAAACGTGGGAAGAAAATACTCAAAGACTAAAAACAGCTTCCAAGATCAATAACAAAAACTGGAAGCACAAAACAAAACCTTCAGGAAACACAAGGCTGTGTTCCTGAAGCTTTTACAGCAGCAGCAGCAGCACCAGCAGGAATGCAGAAGGACTTCGTATATGATTTGTTTGAATTCTCCTCACAGTTTCAACAACACAAAGCTTCTGAATCTAAACTCTCTTAATATAGAATATGATCTGATTCTCGCTCAAGCTCTCTCGCACTCCTGCTTCTGTATCTCTGCGTGCCCTTCCCAGCCTCGACTTCACATCTTTTTATAGGCTGCAAAACTTGTCAACCAAGACTCCAAGGATTCCTGCAAAAGCACGGCAAGACAAGAAAACCTACTAGGAAAGAGATTTAGCTGCAAAACAAACAAGATTACCTTTCCTAATTTGATAACATTAATAACTAAACACTTATGCAAAGATTTAGTTACTAAAAATATCACCTAAATCTAATCAGAAAATCCTAATTAAAAAATACCAAATTAAATCCTATTTTGACCAAGAGAGTGAGAACAAGATAAATTAGGCAATGCCTAAATTACCCTTACAATCACCCCCTTTGTTCGAGCATTCTTGGTCAAATTCACAAGACCTGCAAGAAGAGCTTGAAGAACATTTCCTAGCATGAGAATCAGAAATATAGATGAGAGAAATGATCAACAAATCACAGTCACCATCAACAACAGGTTACATGAAAACCAAATGTCTACCCTAATTATTACAGACCAAAAGAAGTAAATGTTTTATCAACCATCACCATCAGTTACACAAAATCAGAACCACAATACATCAGATTATCCTTCATAAAATCATGTTGCTGTCTCAGGAACACGAACATCATTACTTGCATCTTCAAAGATCACAACCTTCTCTTGTTGCGGCTTCACCCCTATTTGACGTAATGGTGCCCCACCAGAGGTATCCGCGCACCAAAGTAGTAAGAAATATCCGATGATGAGCAAAGAAGGTGAGAGAGCTGGTCCTCAGATAACCGCAATGCTCTTTGACAAAATCAACCGACATAGGAGCTGTAGGAGAGGCAAACAGGATGGATGTTGCACTGGATGTTGCACTGAATGTTGCAACATTCGGAGAGACAACAATAGGAACAACAGGAACTGAAGGAGACGTTGTAGTAACAGGAATGGTAGGATCAGGAAGAGGTGCATCTGGAGATGATCTGAGAGGTAAATTGATGAGCCGATCTCCTTTTAAAAGTTTGGAAGAAAAGTGAAGAGGCTCAAGAACAGGTGATAAACGAGTGGAGGAAGGAGGTTTATACCCTTGAGAGAGAAGGATACGGTATATGAGAGAGGGAAAAATAAGAGACCTCTTGTCACCCCCAGTTTCAGCCATGGATGCAATTTTCCTAAAGACGTATAGTCCAAGATCAAACGGCTTTTGAGAGCCAAGAAAATATAGGATTTTAGCATGCTCTTCGGTCACAACATTGGTGTTCTTTGAGGGAGACCAGTTTGCACAGCAGACTTTGTGCAAGAAGGCATAGAGGGAGGATAACTGAGAAGTACTAACGTGGATTCCTTTGGCGGCCACGTGAAATCACGACCACCCGAGCAGGTTCACAAATACACAAGTTGAGGTCGACATCAAAATCAAGAATACCAGAAGGATGAGTACCGAGCATGGAATTTATGACTTTGGGAGAAAATGAGTACCATCTACCTCTCACATAAACCTTCTCAAAACTAGAGTCACAAACATCAACAATTCGTTTTTCCAGATTGGAATAAAATTCATGGATTATTTCTCGACAGTAAGGGGCAGCAGAGGAAATGGATGTCATAAGATGGCGTTCAGAAATATAGGCTGACAAATTATAAGACTCTAACAAAGAATCCAACACATTCCTCTCATCAATGATATTACGAGAAATATTGTATCTTTTAGATGCGATTTAGATATAAAAGAAGAGGAGAGAGGAGTACCAAGCGGCTTCTTTTTTGGATGTTGCAACAATCGGTGCAACATTGAGTCGAACAGAGCGTCTTCTCGAAGATTTCACCGGAGACTTATCTGATTCTTCACTAGCAACTGGGGAACCTTTTGGAGTCGCATAGTTCTGATCAGAACTATCGTCAAATTCAGAGGAAGACGATGGACTAGGTGCGGTTGGAGGAGGAGCCAGGGTGAAGGTCTGAGAAGGAGCACGAGCCTGGCGCAATCGGGTTAAATTTCGAACAACCTCTTCATCAATGGCCGATGGTCCAACTTTTGATGTTTTCTGACGAAGGGGAGGAGACTCAGAAGGGAATACTACCCTTGGGGATGGAATAGGATAATCTTCATCCTCAGCCGGGTCTTGAAGCTGGAGGAGAGGGTGGAGACGGTGACAGAGGTGCTTCATGAGTTTGGGGAATCGAACTGCGGGAGGAAGGAATGAAATCCTCATCATCCGAATCACTTTCTAGAATCCTTGGTTCCTTGAAGAATCCGATCTCAACTTTGTTTTCTTCGCGGCTTTGAATGTCGGCGGGGAGGGATCATCGTAGTTCGCCGGAATGCCACGTTGACGTTTGGAACGTCGAGAGCTAGGGTTGCCTATTGACGAATAGCCAGACAAATCTCCAGGATTTTCCACATCTATAGCATTACCTTTTTCCCCTGGAAGAATAACAGTAAGAGGCACAGGGACTGGTTGATATACAACCATGGCCTTGAAAGATCATCTCTGGCGAAATTTGGGTTCAGCGATGTCTTCGATGATGCAACATTCGACCTTGACAATTTAGGGCTTTTGGAAGATGATGCCATTTATGTTGGCGAGAGAAGATCACGCAGAATGATTTTGGACAGAATTTTTGAGAGCGAGCAGAGAGAGTGGACAAGGTCACTTGGGAAAATTTTGATGAGATTTTGAGGGAAAGATTGCGTGCGTTCACGTAAGTGAGTCTCACTAAACATGCCACTAATCACAATTAGCCGTTGGTAATTAAGGCGATGAAGCTGAAGTCGCATACATCACATGGCATTCAAAATTCAAGCGACAGTGACCAAGCTATGAGTAAGACATGAGTTTGTTGTTTGAGACATGAGAGATATATGAGCAATTTGAGTTTCAATCGATTTCAAACACATTTTTTTTTTTAAAACGATCAAATATTTCGGGAATACACAAAAAACATACTTAACCAGAATTGAGACTCCACAAAGCATATAATCACAGAAACTCAGTCCAGTTCTAAACATGAAGAAACAACACGGTAGAGTGAAACTGACCACATAAAATCATGACTTTGAGAACAAGACTCAAGCGGGCATTAAACTTGATGGACAGACATTAAGAAAGGCGATATCATGCACCTATATGTCCTAAGCGGTATGTCTAAAATATGCAAAGGAGAAAAAACAACCAAAAAATGCATATACACACAAGTGATATGTCTAGATCAGCGATTGCAATTCCCAATGTTGCAACAATGGAAATCACATTCACCCAAAAATGTGATTTTATGTTTGAATTGCAATTTTTCTTTCACCAAATAACACAATTTCTCCCAAAAACATTATAGGTACTTTATTTCCCTATAACACTAGCTTTACTTTATTTCAAGCTAAAGACACCACTAGGAACCTTTCACACTATTTACCAAGGGTGGCAACTTTACATTTGATCGACCCATGAGATTCGAAAATCCATAGTCCCAAAAGAAAGGAAGCCACAACCTTGTTCATAAGCGACTCTTTTCCGTTAGGTAGCTTTCACACTTTCTCAAATCGGAGGAGTCAATTTAGTCAAGATCAACCCATGCAAGTCGAAACTTCATGGTACATTGACAAATTGCGGCATCTAAAACTTTTGAAAGGTAGCTCTTTCCTTTGTGGTGCAAGCGAGAGATTTCTCTCAAACACAACAACTTCTTGGGAGAAGGTGAGAAGAATTTTACAACATAATCACAGAAATTTTGAATGAATCATTGCACATGCTCAAAGGTACTAAGTACAAGCAGATTTGATCTAGTGTGCCCTCTGAACAACAATGCGGTATGCCTAAATTTTTTTTTTTTTTTTTTTATAATGTGAGTGATTACATGGCACACATGCAGAGATTTCCTAAGATTGATGAATCTCTCGAAATCTAGACTCTTAGTAAAGATATCGGCCAAATTGTTATACGTACCAACATGTTCAATACACACGATGCCTTGTTCAACTAAGTCTCTAATAAAATGGTGTCTTATATCTATGTGCTTTGTTCTTTTGTGTTGAACAGGATTTTTAGCTATGCTTATAGCACTTGTGTTGTCACTGATACATGATTAAAATGTCACTATGCAATCCATAATCTTGAATCATTTGTTTCATCCACAAAAGTTGTGTACATGCACTACCAGCGACTATATATTCAGATTAATTGATAGAGCCACACAATTTTGTTTCTTGCTAAACCAAGAAATCAGATTGTTTCCAAGATAAAAACATCCTCGGATGTACTTCTCATGTCATCAAAGCGCGGCCAGTCGGCATCAGCTGAACCCCAGTTGGTGTTCGTATGCTTAGTATACCACAAACCCATGCCAAAGGTCTCACCGACATATCGAATGATTCTTTTGGCGGCTTTTAGGTGAAACCTTGGGGTTTGCTTGATACCTTGCACCTGAAACACACACTATGCATGATATGCGGGCAGTGGCGGTTAAATACAACAAACTCCCTATCATACTTCTATACAAGGTAGGATCGACACTTTCGATTTTTCATCTTTATTAAGCTTATCGGATGTACCCATAGGGGTTTTTTATGTTTTCCATTCTCGAGATCGAATTTCTTCACCAAGTTTAGAGTACTTGGCTTGAGAAATGAACATCCCTTCATGTGATTGTTTGACTGAATGCCTAAGAAATATGTTAATTCACCTACCATGCTCATTTCAAATGTGGATGTCATGCGATGCACAAATTCTTTTTCAAGGATTTGGAGGTGGATCAAACACGATGTCATCAACATAAATTTGAGCAATCAAAATATGTTGATCTTGTTTCTGGATGAACAATGTTTTATCCACCTCTCCCCTTTTAAACCCACTTTGTAAAAGGTGATGCGTAAGCCTACCATACCAAGCTCAGGAGCTTGTTTGAGACCATACTGAAAGCCTTTTTCAATTTGAACACATGATTGGGTTTATGGGGTCCTCAAATCCTTTGGCATTCCACAAAAACTTCTTCCTCAGAGAATCCCATTCAAAAAGCGCACTCTTCACATCCATTTGTTGAAGAGTAATGTCAAAGCAGAGCAATTGCAGTAGGCGGATAGACTCAATACAGACTCTGGTGCGAAAGGTTTCATCAAAGTCCACCCCCTCAACTTTGTGTATACCCTTGAGCTACCAATCTAGCTTTATTCCTCATTATTTCTCCCACTTCATTCGTTTTGTTTTGAAAATCCATTTAGTTCCAATAACATTTATTGAAGTGGAGTGCAGGAACTAGATACCACACATCATTTTTGAAAATTGATCTAGTTCCTCTTGCGTGGCATTAATCCGACTTTCATCTTTAAGGGCCTCTTGTACATTCTTAGGTTCAACGGTGGAAACAAAGCATGAAGCATGTATATTATCAAATTCAAGAGTGGTCATGCATGCTAGTTTTTGTAGTCCACTTTACCTTTCTTTCTTGTTGACACACCATCTTTTACATTACCTATAACTTGAGTGAGTGGATGGTTTCTCTGAATCTTCTTTGGGAATGTCGATTTCTGATCGGTCAATCTGGTGATCATCTTCAATTTGAATACGCTCCAGCGCCTTCTCACTCACATCGAGTTACGCGAGACAATGTTTCTCGATGTTGCAACATCCGGAACAACATCCGGAACAACATTGGGTGGCGGCTCTGAACTTTTCACGAACAACTTTGTAGGTCTGAATACTGTATTCCTGCTCCACTGAACTCTGGATTCGGCGCTAATCAGGATCAAAGTCTCCAAAATCCAAAAACCACAGAAGCGTCTTCCTCGGAAGTTTTGACACCAAGACCGGTTAAATCATCAAACACAATATTCATGGATTCCATAATAGTCTTAGTTCGAAGATTGAATACTCTATATCTTTCGATTGTTGTGGAATATCCCATAAAAACACATTTATCCTTTTAGAGTCAAATTTGGAAAGTTGATCTCTATCATTGAACGAATAACATACGCACCAAACACATGAAAATATTTCA
>CM028383.1:110641050-110687367 GCA_013146195.2 Codonopsis lanceolata | reverse complement strand
TTCCATGTGAAATATGTGGTGTTTTGGGTCACTTAGCGGTTGATTGTCAGTGGGAAAATCATTTCCCAATTTGGGTCTCAAGAACAAGTCAATGCTTTGAATAATTTCGATCAAAGACCAAAATGACTTTTTCAAACATTTACAACCCAGGTTGGAATTGTTCTTGTATGAAAAAATTTGGGTGATTCCTCCAACTGGGTTGTAAGTGTTTGAAAAAGGGTAATTTTGACTTGTTCTTGAGACCCAAATTGGAAATGATTTTCCACTTGACAATTAACCGCTAAGTGACCCAACACCACATATTTCACATGGAAAACCATTGTTACTCACATCGCACTCACATTCAATTTATCAAATTTTGAACTTAAAGAATCAAATTTAGCATCAAATTTGGCGCCATAAAATTAAGAGCATCAACCTCATACTTACCTGAAATTCTCTTTGTTGGTGCTTCTTTTCGTTGTCCATTGAGAGTGATTGTTGGCCATGTCTTCAATCAACTTGTATGCATCATCGACATTCTTATTCATGAGAACTCCACCCAAATGCGGCATCAATGGAAATTCTCTCATTATAAGCGAGTCCATTAGAATGTATGGACTATGAGCCACTTTTCCAATCCATGGTGGGGACATAGCCTAAGCATCTCTCCAAACCTTCCCATGCCTCGTACATTGATTCACTTAGCTTTTGTGAGAAACTTGTAATTTGATTTCTTATCATTCTGTCTTGCTAGAGAGGGAAATATTGTGCCAAGAATGCTTGCGAGAGTTGATTCCATGTGGTTATGGAATCGACGGGCAATGAATGTAGCCAAGCCCTCGCTTTGTCTCTCAAAGAAAATGGGAACAACCGTAGTCTTATGGCGTCATTGGATGCTCCGTTGACCTTCAAAGTGTCACAATATTCAAGGAAGATCTTCAAAATGCAAATTTGGATCCTCGGTGGGCGATCCTCCAAATTGGGTTTGTTGTACCATGAAGATCAATGAAGGCCTCAACTTTCGAGGTTGTTAGCCTCAACATTCGACCTTGTGACTCCCGGTAACAACCCTTGAGCATTGGGTGAAAGTCTTAGTGTCCTATTGTCTTGAGCTGCCATCTCGGGTTCAAATAGCTTTAAACCGCATTGTGCTCCCTTTGAAAAGTCTTTTTCTCCTATGAAAAGTTCTCTCGATTTACGGATCTACCTCAAGAAAAATGTCATTAATCTGAGTTTTCGTATAAGAGGGAATTAACAACTAGTAAAAGCAAACAAATGAACAAAAAAAGAGTCTAGTCTAATCAAATTGTAAATTGGCTCGATATTGATTACCGAAGTCCCGGCAAGCGGCGAAAAACTTGTCGAGTGATTTTCAATTGATCACTAAATCCTACCTAAAAGCTTCTAGGATTTCGGTTCACCACAACAATGAATTTATAAATTTCTGTAACAATTTTTCCGTTCGTGATGAATGTCAAATTTTGAAGGCAATTGCATAAAAATAGTTAATTGCATTCTTTCGAACTACTCTCAACCGTGCCTAGATTAATTCAAATCTGATGTCTCGTTTAATGAATTAACTAAACCCATTACTTCCTACAATTTTATAAGCCTCTAGAAATTTAATCAACTCTCGTTCTCATGAATTTCTAGTTCGATATTAGAGTTCCGTTACCTACGCTTCACCTTTCAGTCCTTCACTTCAGTAACTAAGATTATTGCAAAATGTAATAGTTTCACCTTTCGGTCCTCGCTACTACAATTTTATACAATTATTAACAAAGCTAAAATCGAATCAAAGCGGGTGACATTCAAATAAACGGAAAGATAAAAACTTTATTTATAAATCCATTGGCACGGGCTACACCTAATCCTAAAATTAGAAAAGTACTCACACATAATTAAAGTAACTAGAATAAACATGTTAGGAATAATCATGGAAATAAAAATAAAAGTAAAGAGAAGGGAAGAAGAAGAACTTGTAATAATAAAATACTTCCGAATGAATTCACGAACTAGAGTCTTCAAACAAAACTACTTTAAAATGTTTATCTAACTATTTGAGAAGAGAATATGGAAGTAAAATTCTCTCTCTCTAAGGAGGGGAAGAAGGAGATATATATATATGAAAAACTAAGCCTTTTCTCTCCCCTTGTCTCACCAACCAAAATAAATTGGAGTAATGAGAAATAAATGACAATAAATTAGAAATAAAGAGAGATAAATGAGGGACTAAAAACCCTCCATTCCCCTTTAGATGTCATTTAATTTAGTCTAGATGCATAAAAAGATCCAAAGCGTAAAATATTGGAAGTGACTTTTGAGCTGCCCCAATTGAAGGTTGCGAATATTTCGCACCTATGGAGTGATTGTTGTTGGAAATCTTCAATTTAATACTTGACATCGCCTTTCCACCCACGAAAATAACTTCGCCCATTTAAAAAATCTTTGGAATTCAACTCCTCTTTTTACATTTACTTCATCATTAAAGTTTGTCTTTAATTCACCAATAAAGCTTGACTTTAATGCACAATATTGCAAAACTTCCCAATTAAAACAAATAAAGGTAAAGGTGTCAAAACAATTAAATTAGCAATGATAAATGCAATGTTGACTAGGAAAATAAGCCCAAAGTATCCAAAAATATAGACAATATGCACATTTATCAGCACATCATCAATCTCGCCGACGATGGCACATACATCAAACATGTCGATAATGGCACATTAGTCAATCCCTACCAAAGATGACACACATTAATCAAATCTCGTCGAAGATGGTAAATAATAAAAAAAAAACGTCGACAAGGGCGCAATATCAAATATCGCCAATGATAGAACATCATACAATCCTGCCAAAAGATGGCACACATCAATCAAATATCATATACGATGACACATCATCAATCTCGCCAAAGATGACACATCAATCAAAAACACACCGATGATGACACATATATCAAACACGCCGACGATGGGGCAATATCAAATCTTGCTCAAGATGGCACACATCATCAATATCGCCAACGATGACACATATATCAAACACGCTGACGATGGCACAACATCAAATATTTTCGAAGATGACACATATCATCAATCTCGCCGACGATGGCACATAAATCAAACACGCTGACGATGGCGCATCATCAAAACACGCCAATGATGGCACATCATTAATCATGCCAAAAATGACACATCTTGTCCACGGTAGATCGAAGCATTATCGATGAGACCTCATAAAATATAGCTGCAGCGTATCCTTGAAATTACATGGTTTAATTGCATTTAACTTTTAGCATGTTTACAAGGTACGTAAATTCCTAGGGACATAGACTTCCATCATCGTGTTTACTAGGTAAAATCCCTAGGAGTATAGACTTCCACCATCGTGTTTACCAGGTCAACTCCTAGGAACATAGACTTCCACCATCATGCTTACTAGGTAAATTCCTAGGAACAAACCTTGTGATTCGAACTACGTTTGACTTGATTCCTCTCGAGGATACGTAGGTAAACCTTCGGGGCCTAGCCATACTTTTTCATTTTGTTTGAATTTGGGAGTCTATTCTTATCAACAACGTTCTTTTACTCGTTGTTTACTTATAAACTCAGTTGAGGGGCTCAGAGACACCCCAAATTGTACCCCAAATTTATAGAGATGTTAAATTGGGTTGGCCCTAACCCTATAGGGTTGTGACCCTATAGGGCCGCTGGTTAAACGGACCACTAAAATCATAACCCTGTAGGGTACGGTTTAACAGGGTCAGCCCTATTAACACATGATGCCTTTATTTAAATCAAAAAATCGAAATTAAGTAACAAACATATTAACGGACAAGTGACAACGATTAACAATACGAATTAAAAACAAGAAATTGAGTTTTCTTTTAAGAAAGTATCTTCTTCAACATCATTATCCTCTTCATCTACAATAATAAAATAAATGTTGGTAAGAATTTAATACAATCAAATAGTAAAATATAATACTAAGGTCAACCCGTATAGCACGAAATTTAAACGGGTTGCATTTTCTCGACCTAACCCTTTCCGATTCTCGATTAGTGGTCAACCATGCGGTTCTCGACCCTTTTAACATATCTAATTATGTATCCAAAAATCTCATTTTGACCAATTTTGGAAACTTATATGTCTTAAAACTGCATTTAATTACGACATGTTTGGGTTTGACTTTCATCAAATACGCATACATCATCACAAAGCTAACAAGGGATAGACATTGGTTTTACCAAATAAAATGATAATATATATTACACATTTGAATTTAATACAAACAAGTCAGGATGGTTGAATGGTGTAAGGGGTTATCCATAAGTTCCTATCCTCTTGAGAGGTTGTGTGTTCGAATTTCAATTCTATCATTTTGAACCCTCATTTTAGCCAAGAGCTTCCAAATCTAGAACCCGCCAAACCAGTTTGTCCGCGACCCTCTAGGGTCAACCCGTTTAGTCGGTTTATTAAATGGGTTGGATTTTCCCAACCCTAACCCTTTCATGTTTCCGGTTAATAAGGTCGACCCTACGGTTTCCGACCTTTTTAACATATTAATGTCCTATAAAATATTATAACAAATTAAAAATGGACTAAAAGTTACTTTTTAAACATTTCAGGGGGCCAAAACGTCAAAAGGAACTCAAAAGGGCTCGAAAGGACGAATGATAACAAATGAGGGGGGAAATTGTAGAATTTATAAAGGAAAAAAAGAGCAAAGAGCCGCCAGCCATGTGAGCCGCTCCCCAGCCATGGTAGACGTACCCCCTGCCCCTTCTTGTCTCTAACTTACTTGCCGCTGCCATGCCTATTGCACACCATTTCTGCACGTGGTACAACCTTTCCTTCACGGTTTTTGCCAGTTTCCCATCTTCTTCTCTTCCTATAAATAGAGGCATCCGCTTCCTCATTTAAACACACCAACATGTCTTATTCTCTCCTTTAGCCGATAGGCTGCTCTCCTCCCTTGCCCGAACAAGTGAGCATCCTATCTTCACCCAAGCGAGCTCCTCCTTGCCCAGCAAGCCTCTGCCTAGCGCTCCTTGCCCAGCAAGCCTCCTCCTCCTACCTAGTCACCTTGCCCCAACAAGCCTACCTAGCCAGCCCAAAATCCAGCACGTATGCATAACCAAAAAAACAACAAAAGCAAAAAGACTTCCTTTCTTGGAAGGACATGTGAAGCACACGTAAACCGCCTAAGCCTAAGCATCGGGTCCGAACACTCACACTACAAGAGGTATGTTATGTCCTCAGTAGTTATTTATGCAAGTTTGTAAATAAAATGTAGATATAAATATATATTGTGGGTCAATATATATTTGGGAGTAACACATCCCTTACCATTGTTGTCTGAAGAAAAGCTAGGGATTTCAATCACTTCCTCAATTGAAAAATATTATACACTTTAATCTCTATTTTTATTTAATGATTATGCTTTTTATTGAAGATTATGTTTACTTTCTTATCAAAAGCTAGGGTTTTGATATGATTTTGGCTTGGATGTTGTGATTTTAATTTGCGTATTTGTAACACCCCGCTCCTTCGTTAGCTCGGTTTGCGTGCTATACTTGCACTTCTTCCTTTGTCGACTGTATGATTGGTTTGCGAGAGGGTCTAGATACGTATGAGAGACCACGTTAAGACCAAAACATTATTAAGAGACTTCGTATAGTTGTTGACTTCCTAAAGTCACAAGTCGTGACTCGACGATAGTCGGAATGCGACGCGATTGAGGGTTTGCTTACGTTTTGGGTTCGTGACCTCGGTTTGGGTCCTAGACCTCTATAAGATGGTTTATTAACATGTTTAGATGCATTAGACTTCAAGTTGGAGGTGTTCCTTAAGTCTATCGATGATTTTGGAAGCTTTGGAGATAGCGATCGTCTCTATCGCGTAGTTCGGGGATTGAGTCGTGTAATCGTCTCTCCTTTGGGATCCTCATTTCCCTAGTTGTTATTCAACTTCCTAGAAGTATTTAAGCTTCTTCATTAGCCCTTAGACTTGCCTTAAAAGTCTCCTTTCATTGCTCGTTCGATTGCGAGTTCATTTGTCGTTCCGGTTGCACGTTGTTGCACCCCTTCCCGGTTTCGCTCCGAGTTGTTTCGGGAGTTGTTTGGGTGTGTTTCTGACTTGTTTTGAGTTGGGTTAGACCTTAGAATGGTTGCCCATAAGTTTGGGACCATTTAGGACATGTTTAGACCAAGTTTTGAAGGTTGAAGCCAGTGCCATAGTGAGGCGCCCGCCTCAAGTACTGAGAGTAATTCTGATTCAGCCCAAGCCTCTGGAGATGAGGCGCCCGCCTGGAGTATGTTGAGGCGCCCGCCTCAACATCAGACACACATTTTCGGGATTTTTCCCCTGTTTTGATGTTGTACGACTTATACACCCAAACCCCCTATCTAAACCTTTTCTAAACCTCACTTAAACCTCCCTAAACCTCCTTACTTATACCTTAACATCTCTAACAAGTTTTATGGGTGGATTAGTGAGTGATTGAGTGGATTAATTAAGCCAAAAATCAGATTTTGAGACACCACATTGTGGTGACACATGTCCCACTCACTTGTTGACCATACTTAAGCCACAAATCTGATGTTGTGACCTCATTTCTCACCCTTCTCCTCCAAAAACGTGGTTAGCCTCTCCCATGGAGTTCTCTTGAGTTCTTGAAGCTATCTTCTTCATCCTCCTTGATCCTCCACTCATTTGCCCAAGCCACCTCCACAAGAAGAGTAGAGCTTGAAGAGTAGATCATTTCCAACCGATTAGTTTTCTCATTTGCTCTCTTGGGTGTAGTATACAAGTAAGTTACTTCTTCTCTCTTTGATTTTGTACTCATTGATCCTAAGGAAAACAAACTCTATGCTATTTGAGGTCAATGAGTACACATACTTGCTTTGTGTGATTTTAACTTGTGATTTGAGCATGTGAACTTGTTAAGAGCATGTGTAGGATGAATTCTATGATTATTGAAGTATATTGTTACTCTTCATCTTGTGTTTCTAGGGTTATGAGCTTGCTAGAAACCATGTTTACCTTTTATTTGGGTTTATTATGATAGTAGGCATAAGTTTGGGAATTTGGATGTGTGATCTCACTAGATGATATGAGTATGACCATTTATTTGAGATTATGTGATTTGTAAAATGGGTATAAGGTTTTATTGAGTTCTATGGATTTAAATCTTGGGAATTTAGTCCGAATGATTTGTGGGAAATTGTTGTAAATGTGAATGATATGTTGATTTGGGGATTTATGAACTAGGCATTTAATGTTGTGTGATATTAAGACTCAATGGAGTTGTTTTAGGATTCAATATCATGTTAGTGAGCCTTAGGGTAAAATCCTACGATGTTTGGGTTTGGTTGGTTTTGATTATGAGTACCCGAGCATCTTGATTTGTGTCCCATTTGTGACACCCACGATATAGAGGTTTATTGGAGATTTATTTAGGGCGTGCTCGTTAGGGCACGGAGCATTAGAGATCAACCTATGATCTCGTATTACTTTAAGAAATGATTATTTGAATGAGTTCTCTTTTAGGGAATTGGGTCGCGTGCACATGAAAGCACTTGCGAGGTTATGACTACGGCTTAGTTTTGATACCCGTGAGATTGGCTTTGAAGAAGTCGAACATATATGACCGTTGGGACTATGGTTGAGTCCGGTGTACCTTTAAGTGAGGATAAATGCTAAGTCTGGATTTATGATTGTTTTTAGACTAAATAATAGTCTTTGGTTTAATCCCGAGTAGAGGGCTATAGTAGACCTCACATTGTGATTTCTTGAGCTTATATGCTACGTTTGATTGGGTTGTGACTTGAGGGTTATGAATACCTCAATAGGTGGTTCTTGGACTAAACGGATAGGTTGGTTGGATTTGTTAAGTGTGTACAATATGTGCATTGTTAAATTGGTGTGTAGAACTTTATGTCCTACTTGATTTGATATGTCCGCTATGATCGGTCTTGGTTCTTGTTTGAGCATGAGAGTAATTATCTACTTGTGCATTTCATAAAAGCCCAGCTGGCATTATTTGGATTATTTGGATTTGGTTTTTATGTCAGGGTAGGACGATACATCGCCTATACGAATCGTAAGATTCGTATTCGCTATGGATCGCCGTACCTGGGACCTCACACACCCCTCCGTTGTTGGCCGCAATGGGGAAGTAGCCCCTTTGCCGTAACAATAAGTGCCGCATTGGCTTGCTAGCTAAATCGAATGATTCTCGATAAAAGTCGATGCACTCACAGAGCATCGATGTTGCACGATAAAGTATAACATTGTGTATTGCAGGAGCAACACAACGAAGCTATTTGGGTACCTTCTCTATCCCTTATGTGGCTTACTATGAGCACTTATATGAAAGATAACGTGCTATGTGATTTATGAAGTTTATGATACTTGATGACTTAGTACAAGTTATTGTTGGTATACGATTAAGATGCCATGATTTTATATATGCTTGTGCATTATACCATGCCACGCCATGCTATGCCATACATTGCATTTAGTAACTTACTGGGTCATTATGACTCATTTCGTGTGTTTGTTTTCCTTAGTTTTGCAGTTAGCTCGTTAGTGCGCTGCTGCCTCGCTTGACAAAGCGGTGGTCTTCCTGCAATAGCTTGGATTATTAGTATTATTGTATTTTGTATCTTGTGAGACACGGATGTGAAGTTATGTAAACTTTACTTGGGTAGTTATGTTAGTATCTTATTATTGTTTCATTTTGGGAGCCGACTTGTTGGGTCGAGCTGTTGTATTTATTAGAGGTTATTCAGTTGTCTTCCCGAGCAAGGTTTTAGCTCGCTTATTCTAGTATTATGTTATTGTTATTTCTGTCCCCGACAACTTTAGTCGAGAGACATGGGTTTAGTGGTTAGTATTTTATACCTTATTCGTTTAGTTGATTTGTTCCTCCGGCATGTTTTAGCCGTAGAGTTGTTGTTTATCAGGTTGGGTTCTTGTTGCTTCGCCGGCCTTAGGTGGCCGATGGTTTGTTGTCCGTGCGCAATGTTGCGTCACGCGAGTCGTAGATTTGTCGAGAGATAGTCCTCTCTCAGCCTTGTATTCCTTAGTTTATAATTATAGGCTTTGGTCCCACTTATGATTTGCTTCCGCAGATTTTAGTTTTGGTTATTCGGTTTTGCCGTTATGACTTTACTTTCCTGTTTAGAGTTGTTGGTTAAACTCTTGACTCGCACCACTACGCTTAGCGGGTGCTTGTCCGTCTTCTAGCTTGTCTTGATGGCACGACCTTGGGATTTCGCATTGGAGTCCGGGTCGGGATGTCACAGTATTGTTATTAATTGTTATTTATTAATTTTTGGGTATTATGTTGTGCTTCTAATACTTTGTAATAATTTGATCACCTATTGCATGATTTTAGAAATTATTTAGTGCTCGAAAAGTGACTAAGTGATTTTGAAAAATATAATATAGTCGTCTTTTGGTTGGGTTAATCAATGTTACAAATCCTCCTTAAGATAGTCAATTGGGGTTTTGTGTTTAAAAACGATTAATAAGATAATTTCATACGTAGCGAAAGTCCGTAAATTTATACCGTTAATTAACACCGTTATACGAAGCGATAACACTTAACGGTGATTTTTTAATCCCCGACTTCCCACAATAGAATAACGTTAATAGCGATCCCTTATTAAATTACAACGAAAGAGTCAATTGAAAGTCAAAACCCTATATCATCTCTCATTGAAATCAACTCATTTTAGTATTACTTTTTTTTTTTTTTTGCTTTAGCCTAATTAATTAGTTAAATCGTTTCAATTCGTTGGTCTAAATATATATTTAAATTTGCAACGTGCTTGGTATCATTTAACAACCAATTTACTTCATGTGTTCGACACTCTACTTTTCCATTTTATAGTTACTTGTTTCGACCAGGTAGTCTTGCCCTTGTGTGCATTTTATTTGTTAACTAGACTTTGCCCAACAAGGCACATACGAATATTCCCAGAACTAGGCATAAACCCGAACTCAAAATTCCATTATTCCATTTAGTTATGTATGTGATACCATACTAAATTCCAAATTAAATTTAACAATTAATTATACAAGCATGAAGCACCCAAAAATAATTCATCGATAATTTAAAAACCCAATCATCATTGTGACCGATTGTTTATATACTTTACAAATATTAAAAAAAGTGTATTGATTCCTTTTATATCTATTTTAGTTTTCGACCAATTAGAACTCTTGGAATAAGGATATAAAAGCAACTAAACATTAAAATTAAAAATATATGTATATATAAACTCAAGGATATATGTAATACCATGTGATAACACCAATGTGGGAACCATCTATAATACAATAGAGCTCATACTCACACATTTACAATTGACTAAAGCTATCTAAAGGTTGAGATTTATTTTTTGTTACCGAAATTCTATGGTTAAGATTAAAACCTACCTTCACATGTGCGAAGGCGGTTGTGCAACTACCTGTCTTTCTCTCTCTCTCTCCAACTCCCCCACTCATATTTCTTGATGTTTTTATTGGATTTCATTTACGATGCGTTAAACACGAGCCTACAATAATCTGCTCCTGTACTAACGTTGTGCCATAAGCATGGGCACACAATCTAGTCTTTAAGTGTTTGATATCGGTTTAAAGTAGGGTTTAAAATCAGACCGAACCATTATAATCAGACCAAACCAATAAAAATTGAATCGAACCAATCTATTGGTTTGGTTCTAGTTCTGAGTTTTAGTAGAGTCGGATAATTGGTTCTGGAACCGGATCGAACCAACAAATTTAATATATATATTGATATATATATATAATACTTAAATTAATATTAATCTAACTCTAAATATAAATAGTAAATTTCTATTTTTTCCTTCTCGACAGTTAAAATTATTATGAGTTTTAATATCCAGTCTAACCTTATGGAAATACCATGTCAAAGTAAGTTATTTTTTATATTTTTATTTTTTATTTTAGTATGAATAAGAAACTTCATTAAATAAAAATTCACTAATTTCATGAGAAAGATAAGATAAGCTCAATAAGACCCAGAAGATTACTAAAGAAAACCCCTAACAATTAATGTTCATGTTCACCTTCATCAATACTAGTTTTAAAGCCTTGAGTTGGTTTCCCTATGGATCAAGCACCACAATTCATTAATAAATAATAACAATGTTTTGATCGGTGATTGAACATGCGTGCAATATTAGGATGAAATTATTTTTATTGTTTTAATCAATACCAATTCAATTTAGCGGTAATAATGATGAATTCAGGCTTACTTAATTGGGTTTGATTTTGTTTTGACTTGAGTTTGCAATTACATGGATAATGGACTAAACAACTATAATTCATACTTTTGTTCGTCACCATGTATGTTTGTTTGGGTTCTTTCCCGAAAGCTTAATATTTTCACTATCACTCTTAATGCTAGCATTGAAATTACATGAATTGATAATGAAGCTGAGGACAACACGATTCTATTTTGGCCTTCAAAATTTTATGATTTTTATATTATTTTTAAGAAAAATTAATTATGTTTTCTGCACTTAACTGTTTTAATATGATTAAAAGTCTAATTGTCACCACAGTGATAATAAATTATTATATTAATATTTTTTGATATTCATGTTTATTGATGAGTCTTCTACGTTGTACATATATATTAGAAAAGTAATTACCCACAGGTGATTCTGATCCACATGTTTGAACAACATTAAAATTAATGTGTTAGAGAAAAAAAAATGTCCACATATATTTATCGTGTTCTTATACACATGATTAAATAGGAATTATGACTCATAATTAATTTAGGGGAGGTTCTACCCACAAGAGAATCTTCTTTATGTATATTTAGACAATTTCTAATTCTTGTATATCTCTATTATATTTCATCTCTTGTTCTCGTTAACTTGCACTCGCATGTTTCATCTGTACCCTCCCTTAATGGTACCAACTTCTCATAATGGCGTGAGAATGTTGAATTCACTTTGGGTGTTCTTGATCTCGATCTTGCACTCCAAATTGAAAAACCTCTGCATTAAACGTAGAAAGTACCAAAGAGGATAATGATATCCATAAACTATGAGAGAAAAGTAACAGATTGAGCCTTATGTTCATGCGAATGACAATTGTTGCAAACATCAAGACCTCTCTTCCTGAAACGAAAGTGGCTAGGGAATTCATGGAATCCGTTGCAGAACGCTTTAAGATTGCAGACAAGTCCCTTGCAGGGAAATTAATGTCAGAACTCACTACTATGAAGTTTGATGGTGTACGGTCAATACACAATCATATTATTGAGATGCAAAATCTTGCAACTAAGCTTCAGAATTTAGGAATGAAAGTGGATGAGAATTTTCTTGTTCAGTTTATCCTAAATTCTCTCCTCCACGGATGCCCCTTTTCAAGTGAATTATAATTTCATTAAGGAAAAGTGGACAGTGAATGAACTATATAACATGCTAGTTCAAGAGGAAGCAAGGCTAACTCAACAAGGTGTTAATGTTGTGCATCTCACAATTCAAGGAGCGAATCATAAGTTTGGGAAAAAGGCTGGAAAAGGTTAGAAAAGGGCACCACCCAAAATGAATAATATCGCCCAACCTCCTCAAGTCAAGGCAAAGAAAGAAGAAGTTTGTCGTTTCAGGAAGAAACCTGGACATTTCCAGAAAGATTGTTAGAAACATCGTAACTGGTTTGAAAGTAAAGGTAATCCTTTGGGATTCGTAAGTTTTTCAGAATGTAACTTTTCTAATGTGCCTTCAAATACATGGTGGTTGGATACAGGTGCTAATGTTCATGTTTCTAATTCGATGCAGGGATACCTTACAACCCAAATCATAAACCCAACTGAAAACTTTTTATTTGTGGGAAATGGCAATAAAGCTCCTGTCGAAGCTATTGGAACGTATTGTCTTGTTCTTGCAAAAGGATATTATTTAGATTTATTTCAAACTCTTTATGTTCCATCTATTTCCCGCAACTTAGTTTCAGTTTCAAAACTTGATTTACAAGGATTTATGTTTGATTTGGGTACTGGAAGTTTCAATTTATATAAAGATTCTATTAAATTTGGTTCTGGAATTCTTGTGGATGGTTTTTACAAATTTACTTTGCTTTCTCCATCCTTACCTGAAACCCAATTGACTCTACATCATAATGAAGAAACTATACATCATGTAATGAAAAAGGACTATTCACTCTTGTGGCATCAGAAGTTAGGACATATATCCCGTAAACGATTTCAAAGATTAGTAAAAGATGGGGTTTTACAGAACATAGATTTTACTGATTATCAAAATTGTGTAGATTGTATTAAAGGCAAAACAACAAAACACACAAACAAAGGAGCCACAAGAAGTTTTCAGATTCTTGAAATAATACATATAGACATTTGTGGACCTTTTGATGTTCCAACGTTTGGGGGAGAAACATACTTCATCACCTTTATAGATGATTATTCACGTTACTATTATCTCTATCTATTGCATAACAAATCTCAATCTATGAATTTTGTTCAAATATTCATAACCGAGGTTGAGAGGCAATTAGAGAGAAAAGTGAAAATCATAAGGTCTGATAGAGGTGAAGAATTTTACGGCAGGTATGACGAAACATGACAACATCCTGGACCTTTTGCCAAACTCCTCGAACAACTTGGAATTGTAGCTCAATACACAATGCCAAATTCTCCATGGCAGAATGATGTAGCTGAAAGGCGAAATCGCACGCTTTTGGAAATGGTTAGAAGCATGATGAGTCATGCTAAGTTTTCCATTACGTTGTGGACATATGCTCTTCGTATGACTGTATATATTTTAAATAGGGTTTCCAGTAAAGCAGTTCCAAAGACCCCTTTTGAGCTGTAGAAAGGTTGGAAACCTAGTTTAAAACACCTGCAAGTTTTGGGACGTCCAGTTGAAGCGAAGGTATATAATCCTCAAGCAAACAAATTGGATTTGAAAACCATAAATGGTTATTTCATTGGTTTTCCTGAAAAATCCAAAGGGTATATAATTTATTGTCCTAACCATAAGTTGCGAATTGTAGAAACTGGTAATGTCAAATTCATTGATGATGGCATGATTAGTGGGAGTATATTTGTGGAAGATAAGTCTGTTCACGAAGTTAGGCTAACAATCTCATTACCCAATAATCAAACAGACAATGTGAATCCTTCCATCGTTGAACCGTTAAACGTCGAAGGATCACCTGTGGCTCCACTCATCGTTGAACTGATAAACGATGAAGAGCCATAACCACATCAGCCACAACCCCCTAATGAAATCATTGCTAATGAAGAAATTGTAGAATAAGCACATGAACCGGCATTGAGAAGATCTCAACGAGAAAAACGAAGTGCCATCCATGATGATTACGTTGTTTATCTACAAGAATCTGATTTCGACATAGGGATAATGAAAGACCCAGTTTCGTATTCACAAGCCATTACAAGTAATAATTCTAATAAATGGATTGATGCCATGAAGGATGAGTTGAAATCAATGGCAAATAATCAAGTCTGGGAACTAACTCATTTGCCGGAAGGACACAAAACAGTTAGGTGTAAATTGGTCATCAAGACCAAACGCGACCGAAGTATTGGTTCTCATTTATGACCGAAGTATTGGTCCGGTTCTGGTTCCTATTAATTTTGGATTGATTCCGGACTGGACTGAAGTATTGGTTCTCATTTATGTTGGATTGATTTTGGTTCTGCATTTAAGAAAAATTTGACCGAACCGGACAATGATCAACCCTAATTTAAATAATATTTAATTAAGGTCGCACTTGAGGATATAATGATAAGTCTCACTTACATATGCACTTTAAAAGAAAGTACATAACATACTTATATATTTATGATATAGTAATCATATAGTCGTTATAATCTGTGTACAAGTAAAATATAATATTGTTCTTAGAAACGAAGGTAGTAGATTCATTAGGGATAATATCACTTTCGGTACCCTAAGTTTACCTCCTTTTCACTTTTGGTACCCATTGTACACAAAGTATCAAACATCATCCTAAACGATTGTCAGTTTCATCAATTTTCATACTTTCCGTTACCAATCTATCAAACCCAAACGGAAGATATATATATATATATATATATATATATATATATATATATATAATGACAATGGTAGATTTCTCCCTCGACAATGGTAGATTTTTCCCTCCAAAATCTAACTTTTGAATTATTGACTTTGAGTTACCATTTCACTCTTTCTCTCTCATATCTTCTTTGGTTGTATTTCTCTTTCTTTCTCCCGTCTCCTCCCAATTTTCTCCCTCATCACCACCATCTCCTTTTTTTTAATTATGTTTAAAAAATTTCTCTCTTTAAACATAAAAAATAGTAATTAAAATAAAAATAATTTATGGAACAAGCCACTATAAAAATAAAAGTTACATAATCAACAAAACAAAAATAATTTGATGCGGAGGTTAGTAAAATAAAAAGTAAATACATCTATCTGTTCCATTATGACTAAATTTATGCGATAAAATTACATTATCAAACTTTTCATGCCACTGCTTTGGGGCTTGTTTTAGACCATACAAGGATTTAATCTATATTATAAAACAACTAAATAATTGACTAGAGCTATTTAGAGGTTGAAATTAAATTATCTTAAAATATTTAACGGTTGAGATTCACCCTCGCATTCACATGTATGAGTAGTTATCCATTTTTAACTCCTTTTTTTTTTCCTATTACAAGTCACCCCCTACAGTTAATTTTATGAGCAGTTATCCTTTTTTTTTTCTCCCTATGTTTTATCTTCATATTATAAAGTCACACCCTACAATTAATCTTCTGAATAGTCACCCCTTATAAAACATCAATCCCTCAACTATCACTTGAGACAATGCACCCCTCAACTATAACATTTTTTTAAATCGCATCTTCTATTTAGGCACTGTCATTTCAATTGACGAAATCAGATATACTGGCCATTAAACATAACTACTGGCCAGGATTAAATCTTAATTTCCACAAGCGTGTTTACAACCCTTAATTACTGAGTTTTTATAGCCGTAATTATCCAAGAATGTAAATAATCGTTATTGTTTTATTAAGATTTTAATGTTGTAATTAAAACATGTGCACTAACTAAGATTTATTATTTTACGATTTTACTAAACATTTATTATTTTACTGAGATCTTATCGTCTTAACTATCGAGTTTCTTCTCCATGATTATCTCTATTTTTTTTGTGGAGCCTAGATTTATTGTTTTACAAATATTTAGTTTGTAATTTCTTAATTGATTGTTATCGTAATCAATTGAAATCTCAATTTAATTTTTGTCCGACCTATATTTAGTTTTTTTAAAAAATTGTTCGTAAGTTTTGTAATTAATTTTTGTAATTTTAAATATTTTTATTTTTAATTTCTTTATTTAAAAAAATATGTTCTAACTTTCCCTTATTTGTTTGAAATCTTTGTGATTTCAATTTTGAATAGTCTTTAGTTAGTTCACTCCGTCTCATTCAATTTATCTTATGGTTTTTGTTTGAGATTTTCATTTTTCAGTTTGTTTCAATTAACATGTGTTTAATTATACTCTTTTTGGATGAGTTACAAAATTTTCCAGCCAATAAAATGTGTTTTTCTTTAGTTTTTGGGATGTCGTCTTTACTTTGTATAGTGTACATTGATTCGACCACTACAAAATCTCAAGCATATATTATTTATTCGAATCATACTCACTTCATACACAGATCATCTTCATACTGATACCGTGCCATAGACACGGGCACGAAATCTATAAACTGCTTATATCATATGTCATCTAGAAATCTATCTATCCATATTATAAAACAGCTAGATAATTGACTAGGGCTATTCAGAGGTTGAGATTAAATTATCTTAAAAAATTTAACGGTTGAGATTCACTCTCGCATTCACGTGTGTGAGTAGTTATCAATTTTTAACTCCTTATTTTTTCTTTCTCTATTACAAGTCACCCCCTACAATTAATATTATGAGCAGTCACCTCTTTTTCTTCTTCCTATGTTTTATCTTCATATTATAAAGTCACACCATGCGATTAATCTTCTGAGCAATCACCCCTTATAAAACATCAATCCCTTAACTATCACTTGAAGCAATGTACCCATCAACTATAACATTTTTTTAAATCGCACATTTTATTTATGCACTGTCATTTCAATTGACGAAATCAGATATACTGGCACCGTGCCATAAGCACGGGCATGAAGATCACCATTCAAAAAAGCAGTTTTGACGTCCATTTGATGCACATATAAATCATAAATTGATGCTAATGCAAAAAGTAATCTTATGGAGGATACTCTAGCTACATGTGCATATGTATCAAAATAATCAATCCCTTCCTTTTATCTAAAACCCTTTGCTACAAGTCTTGCGTTAAAGGTTTGTATAGATTCATCAGGGTTGCATTTTATTTTAAATACCCACTTACATCCAATTGGTTTTGAGCTAGGAGGTAAGTTTGTCAATACCCATGTTCCATTTGCTAGAAGAGAATTCATTTCATTATTTATTGCTTCTTTCTAGAAACTTGAATCTCTTGAAGCTATTGCTTCATTTCTACTTCATTCAATGAGAAAAAATAACGCTTGTGAAGAAATAAAATCAGAACCCAAAGTTTTCTCTTTTTTTTGTCTTTTACTCTTCAGGAAGAGGTTCTGTTGTTCTTCCTTTGTTTGAGGAATTAGTGTCCACGGTATCATGTGATATATTTTCAGGGATTGCTTCATTAGATTGTGGACTATAATTTGATTTTTTTAGAAAACTTGTTTCTAAAAATTCAACATCTCTTGACTCCACAATGGTTTTGGAATCTAAGTCTAATAATCTCTATGCTTTTGAATTTTCAGCATATCTCACAAAAATATTTTTAAGGGCACTAGGTCCTAATTTTGTTCTTTTAGGATCTGGAACTCTATAGTAAGCTAAACAACCCCATACCTTCAAATAACTTAAATTTGGTTTCCTTCCTCTCCATATTTCATATGGAGAAGTTTTTGTTTTCTTTGAAGGTATGCAATTATGCACATGACAAGCGGTTAATAACGTCTATCCCCATAGATTAGTTGGTAACTTAGCATGTAAGAGCATAACATTAATCATATCTACCAACATTCTATTTTTTCTTTCAGCAAGACCATTTTGTTGAGGTGTGTAAGTAGCACTAGTTTCATGTATCAAACCATTTTCTTTACAAAAAACAGAAAATTCAATTGGAAAATATTCGCCCCCATGATCACTCCGTAGGATTTTAATTTTCCTTTCAAACTAATTTTCAACCAAGGCTTTATAACTTTTGACCATATCAAAGGCTTGATCTTTTGCTTTCATCAAATAAACATATGTAAACCTAGAATGATCTTCTATAAATGTAATAAAGTATCTATTTCCTCCTCTAGTTAGATGACCATTTAATTTACAAATATCATAATGAAGTAATTGAAGTAAATCAATTTTCCTTTCATTCTTTGGAAATGGTTTCTTTGTCATCTTAGCTTGTATGCATATTTCACATTTTCCATGATTATCACTAGTACATGAAATAAGACCATGTTTAGACATATATTTAACAGATTGAAAGTTAACATGTGACAACCGAGAATGCCATAAATGAAAGGGAGATTTAAGAAGGTATGCAGAAAATTGAGGCTTAAGAATATAAGCAGAATCATCAATTTTATTAATACTTTATTTGACCATGCCATCACAGCAATATCCTTGTCCCACAAATACACCATTCTTAGACAGTACAAGTTTTTCAGCCTCTAAGACAGCCTTCAAGCCCTTCTTGCACAACACACTTCCAGAGACCATATTCCTCCTCACATCCAGAACATGAAGTACATTCATCAAGATTAATTTCTTTCTAGAAGTGAAGGTTAATTCAACAGTCCCCTTTCCAAGTACATTGGCAGTATCATGGTTTCCCATTAAGACTCTCCTTTGCAGCAATTTCATTGTTTTTTAACATATTTTTATCATTGCAAACATGGACAGTAGTGCTAGAATCATACCACCAATCAGCCTATTTATTTATTGTTGCCATGTTGCATTCAGTTATCATGCTTATTTTGAGATCATCAACCATATCAATAATATCAGGAGAGCTTGATTGTTTTTCAACATTCGCCTTGTGGTGTTCACCATCAACTGTTCTCTTCATTTTCTTAAAAAATCTGCATTCCTTTTTTAAGTGCCCTTCCTTTCTGCAAAAATGACAGGCCTTGTTTTTCTTAAAATTGGCAGAAAAATTCACTCATAGTTTCAAACTTTCTTTTGTTTCCAGAATGATTGCTTTTCTTATCACTAGACTCAATATGATAGACCTTAGAACCAGAATAATTAGCAAACTTTTTCTCACGAAAAAGTGTTTCTTCTTCAATTGGAATATGCTTAATGAGTTGGTCTATGGTAAAATCTTTAGACGTATGTAATAACTTCTTTTTGTAGTTATTCCAAGTGGCTGGCAATTTCGCAATCACAGCAACCACTTGCAATGACTCAGATACATCAATTTTCAAATCCTTGAGTCTAGATACTTAGACAAGTAGTTCTTCAACTTAATTCATAATAGATTTATTATCGAATTTTTGGAACTCAAAAAATTTCAAGCTTAAAATTTTATTCGTACCTTGTTTTTCAGGTGTGTATTTATTTTCCAAGGCACTCCAAATCTCTTGCGGCTTTTTTATTGAGCGGAACATATCATACAACCTATCTGAGAGTGAGTTCAGAATGTGTCCTCTGCAGCGAACTTCATCATCTTCACGTTTTGTTTGTGCTGCCCTTATTGCATTAGTGTCTTTATCAATTAGTTCTGGAATTAGTGGCATATTTCCAGTCAATAGATATGCAACGCCCAATTCAGTGAGAAAGAAGAACAACTAGTCCTTCCAGCGAGTGAAGTTTTTTCCATCAAAACGTTCCAGTTTCATCATTGCATCAGAACTGAGCATTGTACCTGCGATCGACTTTGAACCAGTAGCCTCCATGGAAAACGATAATTTCCTTAAGATTTTTGGGGAATTGATTCGAATGAAGGCTTTGTTTAGAACGTGATAGCATTGTCCTTATAGAAATGAGTTCCCCCATTATTTTGTTGCTTGGATTAAAGGCAAATTCCCTCCAGGATATTCTAAACAAACAAAATTGTAGGCAACAATCCTACAATTCTCCCAAGAACGAAATTTAGATAATGTTTATTGACTGCAAAAGAGAGGTTTGTAGGAGAAGAATTTCATACCAAAAACGATGCAGGAGATGATGTGTGTGTGTGTGTGTTGTGTTTGTATATATATATATATATATACAACTGACAGGTTTGTGTACTTCTCCTTTTTGAATTGCTTTGTGTACTTCTCCTTTTTGAACCTACTAAAGGTTTTCTATCTTTCCCATGTGGGACTTAGTATATTAAACCAAATAAAATGTTAATTGTTGGATGACTTTTATTTCTTCCAATATTGTTTGTGTTTATTTCTTCCAATACTGAGGGGCTCATTTGTAACTCACATACTTACGAATCAATCTGGACTGTTAGTTGTATTTAGCACAATTCGATCAGGGCCACCAGTTAGACCATAAGTTGTATTATATTGAGGGGCTCATTTGTAACTCACTGTTGGAGGACTTTTATTTCTTCCAATATTGTTTGTGTTTATTGTAGAATTAGTATTGTTTTCTTTATGATAATTTATTTTTAGTAGGTTATTTTCTAATGTTTGAGGCTAATTCTAAATTAAAATCTTATTTTTATTGTTATTCTTAATGTTGGTTAAGTTGATTAAATTTGTTTTATATAAACCACAAACTGAACCAAACCAAACCAAACCGAGTGGTTCGGTTCGGTTTGCATTTTTTTTGAGCCAATAAGGGGTGGTTCAGTCGTGGTTTTGACCTAAATCGAACCACGTACACCCCTATTAAATATATTCTCTACGTTCTGGGTAAATAGTCTACTATTCTATTTTGAGATGTTTTGTTTAAATAGTCCACTTTAAAATATTAAGGCATATAAGTGTGTCATTTTCTTAAAAAGTTTGACTTTGAAATGACGATTATTTGCCGGAAATGAAGAGAATATATTACAAGGATTAGCTCAACCGGTCTATATTAGTTGTTTACAGATTGAAATTTTAAGTCTCATTTAGACCGGAAAGTATCGTCATCGTAGCTTTTTCTAGTGGAAAGAATTTTGAGAACGTAAAATTTACTTTATTATACTCGAGTAGGTCTCCTTCAAAGACCGTCTTACGGATCTTAATTCGTAATATGGAGTCTTACTCTCTCATAGCCTAACTCACTAACACACGATGGGTCGGGAAGAAGATCTATCTTACACAAAATATTTGTAATACCATCTTTTCTAAGTTTTTACCGTTATACTCCCTTTAAACATACATATCTAGGAGGAGTTCTTTTGTAACACCCCGCTCCTTCGTTAGCTCGGTTTGCGTGCTATACTTGCACTTCTTTCTTTGTTGATTGTATGATTGGTTTGCGAGAGGGTATAGATATGTATGAGAGACCACGTTAAGACCAAAATATTATTAAGAGACTCCATATAGTTGTTGACTTGCTAAAGTCACAAGTCGTGACTCGACGATAGTCGGAATGCGACGCGATTGAGGGTTTGCTTGCGTTTTGTGTTCGTGACCTTGGTTTGGTCCTAGACCTTTATAAGATGGTTCATTAACATGTTTAGATGTATTAGACTTCAAGTTGGAGGTGTTCCTTAAGTCTATCGATGATTTGGAAGCTTTGGAGATAGCGTTTGTCTCTATCGCGTAGTTCGGGGATTGAGTCGTGTAATCGTCTCTCCTTTGGGACTCTTATTTCCCTAGTTGTTGTTCAACTTCCTAGAAGTATTTAAGCTTCTTCATTAGCCCTTAGACTTGCCTTAAAAGTCTCCTTTCATTGCTCGTTCGATTGCGAGTTCATTCGTCGTTCCGGTTGCACGTTGTTGCACCCCTTCCCGGTTTCGCTCCGAGTTGTTTCGGGAGTTGTTCGGGTGTGTTTCCGACTTGTTTTGAGTTGGGTTAGACCTTAGAATGGTTTCCCATAAGTTGGGACCATTTAGGACATGTTTAGACCAAGTTTTGAGGGCATAAAGAAGGTCCAGAAGCCCAGGCGCCCGCCTGGCATCTTGTGAGGCGCCCGCCTCAAGTGCTGAGAGTAGTTTTGATTCAGCCCAAGCCTCAGAAGATGAGGCGCCCGCCTGAGAATGTTGAGGCGCCCGCCTCAACATCAGATACACACTTTCGGGATTTTTCCCCTGTTTTGATGTTGTACGACTTATACACCCAAACCCCCTATCTAAACCTTTTCTAAACCTCACTTAAACCTCCCTAAACCTCCTTACTTATACCTTAACATCTCTAACAAGTTTTATGGGTGGATTAGTGAGTGATTGAGTGGATTAATTAAGCCAAAAATCAGATTTTAAGGGACCACATTGTGGTGACACTTGTCCCACTCAGATTTCAGCCAAATATAAGCCACAATCTGAGAGTTTGACTCTCATTTCTCTCCTCCCTTCTCCAAAAACGAGATTAGCTTCCTCCATGGTTCCTCCTTGAGTTCTTGAGGGTTTCTTCTTGGTTCCCATAGCTCCCTTCCTCCATTGTTGAAGCCAAGCCATATGATTGAAGAGCTTGTTGAGAGGAGCATTTCTAACCGATTAGTTTCCTCATTTGCTTTCTTGGGTGTAGTATACTTGTAAGTTACTTCTTCTCTCTTTGATTTTGTACTCATTGATCCTAAGGAAAACAAACTCTATGCTATTTGAGGTCAATGAGTACACATACTTGCCTTGTGTGATTTTTAATTTGTGATTTGAACATGTGAACTTGTTAAGAGCATATGTAGGATGAATTCTATGATTATTGAAGTATATTGTTACTCTTCATCTTGTGTTTCTAGGATTGTGAGCATGCTAGAAATCATGTTTACCTTTTATTTGGGTTTATTATGATAGTAGGCATAAGTTTGGGAATTTAGATGTGTAATCTCACTAGGCAATATGAGTATGACCATTCAATTGAAAGTATGTGATTTCTAAAATGGGTATAAGATTTTGTTGAGTTCTATGGATTTAAATCTTGGGAATCTAGCCCGAATGATTTGTGGGAAAATTGTTGTAAATGTGAATGATATGTTGATTTGGGGATTTATGAAATAGGCATTTAATGTTGTGTGATAATTAAGACTCAATGGAGTTGTTTTAGGTTCAATATCATGTTGGTGAGCATTAGGTCAAAATCCTACGATGTTCGGGTTTGGTTGGTTTTGATTGTGAGTACCCGAGCATCTTGAATTGTGTCCCATTTGTGGCACCCACGATATAGAGGCTTATTGGGGATTTATTTAGAGCGTGCTCGTTAGGGCACGGAGCATTAGAGACCAACCTATGATCTCGTATTACCTTAAGAAATGATTATTTGAATGGGTTCTCTCTTAGGGAATTTGGTCGCGTGCACATAAAAGCACTTGCGAGGATATGACTACGGCTTAGTTTTGGTACCCTTGAGATTGGCTTTAAGGAAGTCGAATATATACGACGGTTGGGACTATGGTTGAGTCCGGTGTACCGTTAAGTGAAGCTAAAAGGCTAAGTCTTGATTTATGATTGTTCTTAGACTAAAGTAATAGTCTTTGGTTTGATCTCGAGTAGAGGGCTATAGTAGACCTCACATTGTGATTTCTTGAGCTTATATGCTACGTTTGATTGGGTTGTGACTTGAGGGTTATGAATACCTCAATAGGTGGTTCTTGGACTAAACGGATAAGTTGGTTGGATTTGTTAAGTATGTACAAATATGTGCATTGTTAAATTGGTGTGTAGAACTTTATGTCCTACTTGATTTGATATGTCCGCTATGATCGGTCTTGGTTCTTGTTTGAGCATGTGAGTAAATATCTACTTGTGCATTTCATAAAAGCCCAGCTGGCATTATTTGGTTTTTCTGTCAGGGTAGGACGATACATCGCCTATACGAATCGTAAGACCCGTATTCGCTATGGATCGCCGTACCTAGGACCTCACACACCCTCCATTGTGGGCCGCGATGGGGAAGTAGCCCCCTTGCCGTAACAATAAGTGCGACATTGGTTGCTAGCTAAATCGAGTGATTCTCGATGAAAGTCGATGCATTCACAGAGCATCGATGTTGCACGAACCAGTAACATTGTGTATTGCAGGAGCAACACAACGACACTAATTCGGTACCTTCTCTATCCCTTATGTGGCTTACTATGAGCACTTATATGAAAGATAACGTGCTATGTGATTTATGAAGTTTATGATACTTGATGACTTAATACAAGTTTATTGTTGGTATACGATTAAGATGCCATGATTTTATACATGCTTGTGCATTATGCCATGCCACGCCATGCTATGCCATACATTGCATTTAGTAACTTACTGGGTCATTATGACTCATTTCGTGTGTTTGTTTTCCTTAGTTTTTGCAGTAAGCTCGTTAGTGCGCGTTGCAGCTTCGAGTGCTTGTTGGATAACAGGTGGTCTTCCGGGCAATCGCTTGGGGTTATTAGTATTATTGTATTTATTATCTTGTGAGACACGGATGTGAAGTTATGTAAACTTTACTTGGGTAGTTATGTTAGTATTTTATTATCGTTATTTTGGGAGCCGACTTGTTTGGTCGAGCTGTTGTATTTATTTAGAAGTTATTATGTCATCTTCCCGAGCAAGGTTTTAGCTCGCTTATTCTAGTATTGTGTTATGGTTATTTCTATCTCCGACAATTTTAGTCGTGAGTCCTTGGTTTAGTTATTAGTATTGAAATCTCTTATTCTTTAGGTTGATTTATTCCTCCGGCATGTTATAGCCGTAGAGTTGTTGTTTATCAGGTTGGGTTCTTGTTGCTTCGCCGACCTTAGGTTGCCGATGGTTTGTTGTACGTGCGCAATGTTGCGTCCACGCGAGTCGTAGATTTGTCGAGAGATAGTCGTCTCTCAGCCTTGTATTCCTTAGTTTATAATTATAGGCTTTGGTCCCACTTATGATTCGCTTCCGCAGGTATTGGTTTTTATTATTCCGTATCGCCGTTATGGCTTTACATTCCTGTGTTGAGCTTTATGGCTCAACTCTTGACTCATACCATGATGCTTAGCAGGTGCTTGTCCATCGTTTAGCTTGTCTTGATGGCACGACCTTGGGATTTCACATTGGAGTCCGGGTCGGGTCGTCACATCTTTTATCTTTTAAATGCATTGTCTAATATTTTACTTTTACATATACCCTTTCCATAATAATTCATTACTTACAATTGATATTGTTTACTTTAATTGGTTTAATTTATAAAAACTTTATTTAGTAGGGGATATTTGTTACTTAAAATTCATGGGACTCCAAGATAATAATTTTTTTGAAATATTAAAAAAATAGACAATACACACACACACACATCTATATTATAAAAGAGTTCAAGGTTTAACTGATGGTCCTGATCGAATTGTGCTAAACACAACTGACAGTCCAGATTGATTCGTACGTATGTGAGTTATAAATGAACCCCTCAGTTATGACTTATGTTTGAATTACCCCTCTACAATTACATATAAAACCTTCAGTTGTGGGTTTTGTTTGAATTATCCCATCAGTTATAGGTTTTGTTTATTTCGACCATTCATTGAACTGGTCCCATATCGATACCGTGCCTATGGCACAGGCAAGTATACTAGTATATATATATATATATGAAAGGGAGGAGATATAGCTTAGGGGAAATTCTTGGCCGATACACTTTCCCAAACATTTATTCGCTCCACTCCCCCCTTCTTTTTTTCAACCGCTAAAGTCAATTTTCGAAATATTGTTCCTATAATACCCAAATTCAAAGAACGCTGTAAATTTCTTCTTCTTCTCCCTCATCGTTGAATTCATTCACCCGAAGATGCAAAAAAAAAAAATATGAAGAGAAAAGAGAGTAGAAAGTTGGTTGGTGAAGAAGAACGGTGGTTACTACATAACAATTTCTTCATCACCCTAACTTCTCATTATTTTACTTATTCATATCATGGTGTTGTTTTTGTTCTTCTTCATCATCATTGTGTTATGTGATTCAAAATATATTTACTGTTGTATTTTGTTTTGCTATTCTGGTAAAGTGTTTGATGAAATGCCTGGATATAATTTTTTCGATGGTTAGACACATTTTTTAATCTGGATGCATTAATTTTGAATCACAATGTATCATTTGTAAATCATGATGCATCGATTTGGATTTGAGATACATGAAAGATGCATATAAATTTGAATCAATTGTTGATTGTGTATTTGAAAGAAGGTAAATGAAGGTCTGGTTTCATAATGATTGCAGCGTGATACATCAATATCTTTGCGGCGAGATGCATCAATTGAATTAGATAATTAAAACAATTTATGCATCGCGCTACATAAATTGATGCAGTGAGATGCATAATTTGGATTAGTTAATTTAAATTGATGCATTGTGGTGCATAAATTGATGCATGACGTTGCAAAATTGGATTAGATCATTTAAATTGATGTATTGCGATGTACTGAGTTAGTAATCTCCGTAGCGCGTCTTCAATTCAAATTTCATCCAGCCCCCTCCAATTCTCATGTGTACTCTCTCTTATCATACCCTCCATCTTGTTAATTTTCACAATCGACCAACATGCCACCAACTGGAACGTTAAACTATTTTGGTTTAATGAAGATACATATCAATGAAAAACGTGTGAACCTTTGTGACATGCATTACAACAATGAATTATAAAAACATGTTAATGATGATTTAAATGCAAAATATAATATAATGTTTATGTTGTTGAATTGACGTTTAACTGAAAGTTACCATAATAGTGTAGAACCAATTTTAAACAATAGCTAGTCATATAATGTACTATGAACTGCATAATGCATGTAATTCGTGATTATAAAAATTGTAAATATTTTATTATATTATAATACGTTATAATGGATAAAAGTGCAATTTTGAGCTATAATTTTGAGATTTCCCATGATATTTCCATTTATGATTGTCAATTATGAGTTTATGACAATAATTACGTGGCATAAAATAAAATTATTATAATTAGTTATGCTCATAGCCATGCTAAAATTACTTCGAAATATCCACTATAATGATGCATGTTACGCTATAGTACACCGATGCATGCAAATAAATATATTTGGCATTCGCAACTGTGTGTCCGTCGTTACCCTTATGTGCCTTATAATTTTACTAATCCCTGGTCGTGCATGAAAAAATAAAAATGATTACTCATTTATGAAAATATGACATAACAGCCGAGCTAATTATGTTCTAAGCCTAAGTAGTTATTTGCTTGATCATATCATAGTTAGAAAATTATCTTATTCACCGCAATGCCTAAATCGCGCATGAGCTCTCTGTAATCATGTCTTGATCGCAGATGGCCTACAAATTAATTGTCTATGATATTATCTCGGGTCAAAAATTTAGTCCCGGTAAATTTATATTATAATTATACACAATTGTTTATATAATTTTGGGATTATTACTCATGACATTTACTATTTAGCATAAAGTAACTTAAATGTGATTAAATCACCACTTATGACGAGTAATATATGATATTATGAAAAACATTCATCTCATATAAAATTGCATTGAATATGTTCAATATACCTGGAATTATTTACTCAAATGACATTGAGCACGAGACAAAGTGATTTATTTACTTATGAATCAAGATTGTTATATCACGTATTTTTTGTCGTGAAGTGCCAAAACATGATTGTTTTCTTGCTCACATAAGTTAAATGCACAAAACAAATCCCACTTTTATTTAAGGGGAAAATATGTTTGATTTGCAAATGATGCTCCGAAGGTTTCAGGAGTAAAAATCCATGTCAACAGAACCCAGTTTTCCCCAATAGCTCCACCGCGCTCGAGCACACTACGAGCATTTTCAATCAGTAACTACTCAAAGATCTGAGCGACTAGAATGAGCATATCATATGTCGGCCTCTGCCCGAGACCAAACAATATTGACCAGCGGTATTTCTCGACTTCAAAATGAACCCTTGCATTCGAGAAGTAAGGGGCTACACCAAGGAAGGGAAAGCATGATATGCTCCTTCCCGAGAGCCACACTTTTCTCATATTTTGTTCTACGCATGCATGCACTCTCTGCTCGCAAACTCATGACCAGAGGATCAGCGCCTACTTGCGCTTATGCTCCCCGCTTGAGTTAACTCGCGACTGAGCTTCATATTGTCCTCCCGCTCGAGTTTACCCGCGGTTGAGTTATACACAACGCCTACCTGCGCTTATGCTCCTCGCTCGAGTTTACTCGCAGATGATCTTTATAGTGTCTTCCTGCTCGAGTTTACTCGTGGTTGAGTTACACACAACTCCTACATGTGCTTATTCTCCCCACTCGAGTTTACTCGCGGCTAAGCTTCATATTGTCCTCCCGCTCGAGTTTACTCGCAGTTGAGTTGTACACAGCGTCTACCTGCACTTATGCTCCCCATTCAAGTTTATTCGTGGTTGAGCTTCATATTGTCCTACCACTCGAGTTTACTCGCGGCTGAGTTGTACATAGTGCCTACCTGCACTTATGCTCCCCCCTCGAGTTTACTCACAACTGAGCTTCATATTGTCTTCCTGCTCAAGTTTACTCGGGGTTGAGTTGTACACATCGCCTACCTGCGCTTATGCTCCTCGCCCGAGTTTACTCACGATTGAGTTGTACACCGCGCCTACCTGCACTTATGCTCCCCGCTTGAGTTTACTCACGACTGAGCTTCATATTGTCCTCTTGCTCGAGTTTACTCCCGCTTGAGTTATACACAGCGCCTACCTGCACTTATGCTCCCCGCTCGAGTTTACTCACGGCGGAGCTTCATATTGTCCTCCCGCTCGAGTTTACTCGTGGTTGAGTTGTACACAACGCCTACCTGCGCTTATGCTCCCCGCTCGAATTTACTCGCTGTTGAGCTTCATATTGTCGTCCCGCTCGAGTTCACTCGCGGTTGAGTTGTACACAGCGCCTACCTACGCTTATGCTCCCTGTGCGAGTTTACTCGCGACTGAGCTCTACATTGTCCTCCCACTCGAGTTTACTCGCGGCTAAGTTGTACACCATGCCTGCCTGAGCTTATGCTCCTGCTCCAGTTTACTCGTAGTTGAGCTTCATATTGTCCTTCCGCTCGAGTTTACTCGTGCTTGAGTTGTACACAGCGCCTACCTGAACTTACGCTCGCTAGCTTTTTAAAGGTAGTCCCACTTGCGAAGTCGAGTAAAAGGACTTGACCTTGGCCTAAGTGGTGTTCGGTTTGCTAGTTTTTTAAAGGTAGTCCTGTGAGGTTCAGGGTGCGACCGCGCCCGCGCCTGGATAGGGTGCGGCGCGCGGATGCGGGACACCACCGCCTCGCTCCACCCTCCCTTGTTTAGGGAAGACGAAATCCAAAGTGCGAGAGGAGTGCTGTCTATATTAGCACGTTGGAATGTGCCTCGGTTGCCTTGAGTGGATTTTGTATCCAAAATGGGAACTAAAGGTTTCCTCATGTCAGGTTATCCCTTATTTCGGGGATAACAGGATATGGGAATGCATTACCTTTCCATTCTCATTCTCCCCTTTTATCTTTCAGGGGAAAATAGAGAAGTGCAAGAAAAGATATTGCGACGCCCCCACTTATGGATTTATTAAAATAGCCTTATGGCCCAATCAGATCGCTATGGGAGCTATGAGTTTCCCGCATCAAGTTATCCCTTGTTTAGGGGATACCAGGATATGGGAATACATCACCCCTCCATTCCCGTATCTCCCTTTTTAAGGGGAGAACAGGAAAGTGCAAAGAGGGAATGTTGCGAGGCCCCACTGGATCTGAAAGTTTTAGAGTCGCCACCTTTATTTTAAGGCAAAAATAAAGGAAAACCAGAAAAGAAAACCAGAGATTTTAGAAAAGCGGGTTCGGAGGCTAAGTTACGAGTTGGGAAGGTGCTAGGCACCCAACTTGCCCTTTCGGTCTCAAAACGTTTTTGGCTGAAGTATGCTCATTGTTATATTAATCTAGCAAATAAATAAGGTCTTATTTTGACAAGGGAAAATTAAACAGATACATTCGTGGCTACATTATTTACGGACTCGCAGCCGCCTCCTTCCAATAATTACAAACATATTTAAGAATATTTGGTCATTATAACGGCTCTTTTACATAATATTTTCTAATCTAATCCGGGCAGCACAACGGCTTATATTGGCTACATTGCGCCGGATTTAAATAAAATTTTTGAAAAATAAATAAGAAAAGACAGAAAATGTAAATAAATAAAAATAACGCTCTTAAAGGTTTTACCTTTTAGAGCGGTGGTGTGCTCGCTCTGTCCTCCTCGGGAGAGGGAGTCTTTTTTTTTTTTTGTTGTCTGTGTGTGTGTGTTGTTGTGTTGATTTTTGAAGTGTGGGCTTATCAACTCGGGCAGAGTGACAGCTTTATTTGGGTAGGTTTTGGCCTTTTTGGTTGGGCGGAACCTAGATTTAATTTATTGACTTTTCAACTCGTTACTTTGCGCTTGAAAAGTTGTACTTATTTGATGTGAGAGAGATGAATAGGGAATCCCATGGTGCGGCCAAGTCAATGCTTGGTGCGGCACCATGGGTGTCATTGGCGGCACCAAGCCCCTTTTGCAACTTTGAAAATTTTGCACTTTAGCCCCTGCAGTTCACTGTTTCGCGCATCCTGCTTTTCCTTTCGCATTTTTGACTTCTGCAACTTGACATTTGTTAAGTTTTAACAGTTCTTGATATTTTATGTCAGTCACATACCAGGGGTACGAAATTGGGGTGTCTACAGAGCCCCTCAACGATGGAGTCTACGGTAACCTTACGGCCATCGAGTAGACGAACATCGTTGATAAACAAGAGACTCTCCAATTTCGTTCAATTAAGAACGGGAGAATGCAATTGGTAGCAGTTATAATGCACAGGAACATGCTATCCAAACTCTATAACCTAGACATTTTTAGTCGGTTATAAAAAATTATCGAAGTTTTAAGCAGATGTGAATTTAATGTGCTCTGATGGTCGAACCTACTAATGTAGGCTGCCTACGTATTCCTTATTAAAGGAAATCAGACCAAGCGTAGTTCAGGCCAAAACCCTAAACTACAACGGAAAAAGATTTTTGTGTTTTCGAAAAAGCCGTATTCTTCCGGTCCGAAACCGTTGTCAAATACGGTATGAAGATTTGAATGTTTTTCTGTTACCACCTTTCAACCGGTAAATACCTTGTAGTTGAAACGTGTTAAGAAGAATTTTCTAATTATGTGTGGGCCTTGATCGCTGTCTTGTTTCCAGACATAACCCGAAAACTTTCAAATATCCAGAAAATTGTGCTTGACTAAAGATCCATCGCCTAGCACTGCGAATTGATCATTCTTCAAGTATTTTCGAAAATTGTGAAGTGGAAAACATTCTTTTTCCTTCCTCTTTCTTCTTCTCCCTGTTTTTTTTTTGTTTTTTTTAAATATTCCTCTTTTTTTTTGTGTTTTTGAAATATTCCTCTTTTTTTTGTGTTTTTGAAATATTCCTCTTTTTTTTTTGTGTTTTTGAAATATTCCTCTTTTTTTTTTTTTTGAAATATTCCTCTTTTTTTTTTTTTTTTGTTTTTTTTTTGTGTTTTTGAAATCAAAACTCATTTTGAAAAAGAGTTTTTTTTTATTATTATTTTGAAAAACAAAGCAAATTTTTTTCAAATTTTCCTTAAAAGGAAATTATTCTAGAGTCAGGGTAGGAATACTGTACCTGACTTACCTTTTTGCGCCCGGGTGGCTGCTGCAGATTCGGCTGATTCTGACATTTCTGCCACTCTCGCTGGGGAATTTATTCTCTTCTCTTTTTTTTTCTTTTTTTTTATTGTGATGGTCGGACCTACTGATGTAGGCTGCCTACGTATCCTTTTTCAAGGAATCAGACCAAACGTAGTTCGGCCTGATGCTGGGAATTTTATTCTTGCTTGCTCTTTTTTCTTTTGTTTTGATTTTTTTTTCTTTTCTTTTCTTTTCTTTCTTGATCTGCTGGGGAAGTCATTTCCTTTGTCCTTTGGTGAATGGTTACAAATTTTGGTTAACAAGACTAACTTTGTTAACTTTCTGTTAGGCTCAGGGACCATTGTGAAAACTTTGAAACTCGAGGACCAGAGTGCTGCAGTTGCAAACTTTGGAGGGGGAAAAGGGAAACTTCCCTTTTTCCTCCTAATATGGACGAGAGTTTGAGGGAAAGGAGCACGCTCTCTCTTTCTTTCTTTCATTCCTTCGCTTCTTTGCTTTCTTTTTTCTTTTCTCCATTTTTGCTTATTTTCTCGATTTTCTTCCGCCAATTTCAGTGTTTTACTTAGCAGATGGCTTCTTCTTCACGATCCAGGAAGGGAAAAGCACCGATGCGCCCAAAATCTGGTGGTAGGAGGAGGGAACCTCCTAGCTTGGTTCGGAACCGGCTCAATTATACGTACTCCAAGGATGACTGGGGCAACCTTTTGCGAGATCGGGACACCCACGTGTCCAATCTTCCCTTAACCACTGTAAGATTTCTCTTTTCTAGCAATTTTCTTGGCTATTTTTCAGATCTGCTAAATTCCTGCACTGTTTGGGACTTTTGGAGCACTCTTGACTTTATTAGTGATGCATATGCATGTCCTATTTATGCCTAAATGATGTAATTGAGTGATAATGTATGTAATTTCTATGATTTATTTTTGCGATGCATGATTTGAAATAGTGGTCACTATTTGACCCTACTATGCATGATTTATGTTCTAAATGCAAATGGGGCTATATGATGCATGTTTTACGCTAAATCACATTTTTGCATGCAATAGAATCGCGAAACGGAATATTCGAAGTATAAATTTAATTTTTCCGAAACACTTTTTGGGCATATTTTCGGATAAAAATGGGACAAAACAGATATTTTTTATGCCCTTAGATTTATTTTCTAAGCATGCAACTGCTGCAGGGGTATAGTAAATAGCACAAGGATATTTATTTTGATGATTGGTGGTACTTTACCTCCTTTTTGTCGTACCTCTATGACAGCTTATTGGACAAATGAAATGCACAATATGAATGCATGAATTATCGTACTTGATACAGATGCAATGTAGAATATGTATGAGATGATGCATGAACTTTTCACATTTTATCATGCTTATGACAAATGCAGTTATAATATGTACGTTAAGATGCAAAATTAATTATATATGTGAATTGCTTGTTTTTTTTTTATGAATGAATTTTTTTTATGGATTTTGTGGATTTTGAAAAAGAATGATTTTTATGTACATGTAAATTTATGCACATGTATGAAAATAGTGTGTGACTATTTAAAGAATTATATATATATATATATATATATATATATATATATATATTTTTTTTTTTTATGAACAAGATTTTTTTATTATTATTATTCTATTTTTAAAAAAAAATTATTGTAGAAATCATGAAGTATAAGACATGCGATATGTTCATTATTTATTTTAAGAACTGTACAGAAAAGGAGATAAGGGTAGGAAACTTACCTTATTATTTTTTTTTCAGGTTCGCAGGAAGCTCGATAGGGTTCGGGTATCATATGGTGATGTAGATGACATTTATAACATGTTACCCAAAGATGCTCAATTGCTGGTAGAAGGCTCGGGCTTTAGCACCTTCTTGCATTCTTTTTCTCATTTTACCAGCTTCCTCCCTATCTTCGACGTGTTCGGACTCTCGGTGGGACACCACCCACACTTTCCATTTCAGCTGGGGGGAGGCAACCATGACCCCTTGCGATTTTGTTGCTATTACAGGAATCCCTACCAAAGATAGGGAGACCTTGGCTTTGGATTTCACTCTCCGACATCGTAGGGAGGAGATAGCAGACCTCCTGGGCTTCGAGCCTCGCTTCAAATCGTCGGATGAGATTTATATTAGCAGCGTTCGACACTGGCTTCTTAATAATGCCAGGCATGTACCAGCTGATGATGAGGTCGCTATTACTCGAGTAGCTCGAGCTTTTCTCTTTTTCTTTCTCGGCTCATCACTTTTTGCTAATTCTTCTGTCACCCTGAGAGCCTCCGTCTTGGCTTGCCTTACGGACTTCGATCGGATCCCTGCTTATGATTGGGGACAGGCTGGTTTGGCTGAGTTATATGCTTCCATGGACAAAGTTAGCCGAAATGATTCATCGACCCTGAATGGGTTTGCCCCGGCGTGGGAGGTACATGCCTTTTCCTGCTTTTTCATTCACACATTTTTTTATGCATCTTTTTTTTATTTCATTTTCATTTCATTTTTTTGATAATATATATTTTTTGATCATATATTTTCTTTTTGTGCAGGTCTGGGCTTTTTCATTCTTTAGATTTTCGCCGGGGCGCCTCATTCAACGGGTCTACCAAATCCGTGACGTGTCCCAAGATGTTGACAGTAACAGGGTCGATTTGAGCGACGACGGTGGTTGCAAAACCAGGGGAAGAGTGCTGGAGCGAATTGTTGGCTCCAGTCCTGGCTCAGTGCATTTTATCCCTTGGGAAAGCCTGGAGGGTCATTATCATACTGCTCTGACGTTCAGCCGTTGCCGAATATTGATGGTTTCCATCATGGTAGATTCTTTGTACATGGGCGAGCGGGTGAATCGTCAGCATCAATATTTTCTAATGGCTCCAGTGGTGCCTCCTCGGCCCCCTGCTTGGGTGATAGAGCCTGAGCGACTGCTCGACCGGTCTCAATACTTGGGAAATACCTCGCTCCTCGCGATGATTATCCATGATGTCATACGAGGATTTCCCGAGATTAGAGCCGCATCCCCTCCTCGTGCTCCCCTGTGCCCAGCGGCATTCTGATGCTACTACTAGGCCTGGGTCATCTACTTCACGTCTCGACGAGAACCTGATGTTTACAGAGCCTGATGATATTTTCTCTACTTTTCAGTATGAATGGGGCGGTGGACTAGTAGAGCAGGTTCTTCCTGATGTCGAGATCCCAGAGGAGCGTCGCGTCCCGGAGCAGGCTCGTTCGGTAGACACATCCACCTTTATTGTTTTTTTTTTTTTACTCACATTTTTTCTTTGAGACTGACATTTTTTCTTCATCTTCATTTTTTTTATTTTCACTTTTTTTTAGGTGAACGTGTCTACTTACAAGAAACTATCATGGGATTCTTCAAGACGCTGAAATTATATCGGTTGATCGATGAATTTTCTTGTAAGGGGAGCAGCGGCGGCGCCCGTGACGCCGAGATGACAATGATGATGATGATGATGATGATGATGACGGTCAAGCCGCAGGTCGAGGAGTCGTAGGTCCCGTGGTCGTGGTGGTGGCCTTCCTGTGGCCGCCGTCCCGAGCACATTAGCTTTGAGTTCCCCGCGAACATTAGTATCTCTTTCTTTTTTTTTCTTTTGCATTTTTTTTATTCTTTGTATATATATTTTTTTCTAAAAGAAATATATACAAACATTATGGAATAATGCAATATAATGTATATGATGCAATATGTTACACATGCAAAAATAAATTCACACGTAAAATAAAACTATACCAAACATCTAAAATGTAATGGCACGTCAGATTTTGAAGAAAGGGATTTTTGAGAAATACACCTTTGGATAAGAGCGGCTTTTCGGTGATATCGAATGGGAAAATGGCCGAATCTCTTATTCTTTCGGTGCATTGTGGCGTTGAGTCCGTGGGTCGTAGCCTCCTTTGTAGGTTTTTTTTTTTTTTTTTCGCGATCGACGCAGCAGAGACGATGGTCGGAGCCGAAATATCATGGTACCGCAAAGACTCTATCCCGGATAATGGGACATTGATGATGAGGATGAGGACACTTCTGGGGCTCTCATGCCGATGAGTCTAGGGTTTCTTCTTCGCCTCGCAGGAGTATATGGGCCCGGCCGGTGGACGCCGCAGTAATCGATGGACCGCTTCTGGGGCTATGGTCGCAAGAAAAGGATTGTTTCTGGGGAAAACAAAGGGGGTACAGTGCAATAATAGATATGTACATGCCATTAATGCATAATCTAAATTTCTTTTGCAATTATTCCTAAGTTGCACCTTAGGACCCGTAATATTATATTTTAGTATTTTATTGTGAGCTTATGTCGTGGTTTTTCTTTTTTCTTCCGAGGTTTCAAAGGAGTGTCTTCCTCTCCTTATTCTCCTCGATATATATATTTTATTTGTTTGGCTCTAACTTTTGCCTAGGTCGCCCTTTCGGTTTTCAACCTAGCGAGCCATTATTATTTTTTATTTGTTTTTTATGCTCTAATTTTTGCCTAGGCCGCCCTTTCGTGTTTTCATAGCGAGCCCTTATTTCTCCTTTTTATTTTTTCATTTTTTTTTGAATGCCCTAACTTTTGCCTAGGCCGCCCTTTCGGGTTTTCAGCCTAGCGGGCTCGAGAGGGAAGCACTTGTCGGATAGGGTGGTTCAAACATAATACCTTTTGAGCTCGTTAAGATCGGCTGAACAAGGTCTTCTTTGTGTGTGTGTGTGTTCTTTGTGTTGATTTTTGAAGTGTGGGCTTATCAACTCGGCAGGCAGTGACAACTTTATTTGGGTAGGTTTTGGCCTTTTGGTTGGGCGGAACCTAGACTTAATTTATTGATTTTTCAGCTCGTTACTCGGGCAGAATAACGACTTACTTTGGGATTTTTGGACTGGGGTTTTGAGGTGGATACCTAACAACTAGGCTAGGGATCACTTATAACCTATGGGTTTTTGATTTGGCAGAGTTTGGACGGGGTTTGGAGATTATAGGGGCTTCCACTCACCTATCTCGCACCTCTCGTACTAACTGTATCGGAGAAAACGAAGCAGAGCTTCGCTGCGATCAAAAATCGCGGATGAAAATGTGTGCGTAAACTGGGAGCCGGGGCCTCCTATTTATAGCAGTGGAGAGGACGCGGTGGAATTTGAATTTCTTTCCCTGCATTGGCCGCTTATGCGTTAGCGCTTGAAGACTTGTACTTATTTGATGTGAGAGAGGTGAACAGGACATCCCATGGTGCGGCCAAGTCAATGCTTGGTGCAGCACCATGGGTGCTATTGGCGGCACCAAGCCCCTTTTAAAATTTGAAAATTTTGCACTTTAGCCCCGCTCAGTTTGCCATCCTGCTTTTCCTTTCGCATTTTTGACTTCTTCAACTTGACATTTGTTAAGTTTTAACAGTTCTTGATATTTTATGTCAGTCACATACCAGGGGTACGAAATTGGGGTGTCTACAACGTCGAGCGAGTGAAACTCGACTGGTGAGTCCGTCTATCCATTTATTTTGTTGGTGCATTAGCTGATTGGTTGGATCGTTGAATTCAAGCTTCCGTCCGCATAAAGTGGTATCAGAGCATCGGGTTTTCGCGAATCTTCATTCGTGAATCGATCATGAGAGGCGAAGAACAACGAACAAGAATCTTCGAGAACTCGCGGGTTCGTTCAAGATACAGACTGCGTGATAGCTATTGACGGAGGGAGTTGTGTCAACGGGGTCGCCGAGGCCTTGGTCGAGCAGCTGGAGTTGCCACGTTCAAAACTCACATTACCTTATAAGTTGTATGGGTTACAAGGAGATATGGGAGTACCGATTCGAACGAAAGTTACCGCCGCGTTCTCGATAGGAGGTTTTGAAGAGGAAGTTATTTGCGACGCTCTACTAATGGATTAGTGTGTCACATACTCCTAGGTAGACCATGGCGGTTTGACGTATCGGTGGTACATGATGGTAGGTCAACACTTTCATCGCTACAAAGAATGGTAGGAAATTTAGGCTGAAGCCATCTACTATACTCAAGGAGGGTGAGAGGATAGTAACCAAGGATGAGGCTAAGGGCGGACTTCCATTCAGGGCGTGCGAAGAGGAAGTGAAGGAGGCTATCAAGGTGGGTTCTTTGTTAGTTTTGGTAACCCAGATGGCACAAGGGACAAGGCAGAAAGAACCCCACACGCGAGCAGAACAAGTTATCGCAAAATACAAGGATGTGTTCCCAGAAGACTTACCATCAGGACTGCTACCCGAGAGGGATATTGAGCATCAGATCGACCTTATACCGGGGGCTCAACTACCTAACAAGCCGCCTACGATGCAATCCGACGAAAACCAAGGAACTTCAGAGACAGGTTGAAGAGTTGATAGACAAGGGGTTTGTGGAGGAGAGTAAGAGTCCATGTGCAGTCCCGGCTCTCTTGATACCAAAGAAGGACGGCATGTGGCAGATGTGTATTGATAGTAGAGCGGTGAATAACATTACTATCAAATATCGATTTCCCATCCCTCGGATAGATGGCCTGATTGATGAACTACACGGAGCAAAGGTTTATTCGAAGATTGATCTACGCAGTGGTTATTATTAGGTTCGGATTCAGAAGGGTGACGAGTGGAAGACAACTTTCAAAACGAAGCATGGGTTGTACGAGTGGAAGGTAATGCCGTTTGGTCTCATTAACACCCCAAGTACCTTCATGCGATTGATGAACGAGGTAATGCGACCATTCCTAGGAAAATTTGTGGTGGTGTACCTAGACGAAATTATGATTTATAGTAAAATTGAAGAAGAACATTTGCGTCACTTAGATGAAGTACTCTCAGCCTTACGAAGCAATAAACTGTATGGGAAACTCGAAAAGTGTGCTTTCATGCAATCAAGTGTGAATTTCCTAGGTTATGTCTTTTCAGCAGCGGGGATTGCTGTGGACCTTTACAAGATAGAAGCGATCAGTTCATGGCCGGCACCCACCAACGTCACAGAAGTTCGATCCTTCCTCAGGTTAGCCTTATTTTATAGGAGGTTCATACAGAATTTCAGCACAGTGGTGTAGACACCCCAATTTCGTACCCCTGGTATGTGACATGACATAAAATATCAAAACCTGTTAAAACATTAACAAATGTCAAGTTACAGGGTCAAAAGTGCAAAAGGACAAAGCAGGATGCGCAAAAGGATGAACTGCAGGGACCAAAGTGCACAAAAAATGAGAAGTTTGAAATTAGGCGCCACCAACATAGAAATTGGGTGTGGCGCCCAATTTGGTGGGATGCGCCCAAATTTGTATTGCACTGCACAAGGAAGGAATTTTAATTCCGTCGATGTCCTCAAATCAGCCTATAAATACAAGTGCTCGCCTCTTCGCCGACACACCTTTCTTCGATAAAAATTCTCTCAAGGCCCTCGTTACTGAGAAATAGAGAACGAAGTGAGATAGTGACCGATCACCTCAAAAAGCCTCGAAACTCGCCAAACCTCTTCCAAACACAAACCAACCCAGAAGTGAGCCTTAGCCCCCAGCCTAGGTATCCACCCTATTTCCCCGATCCAAAAAATCGTGGAAAGAGTAGTTGCTCGATTTGAAAAAATCGGGAAAGAGTAGTTGCCAAATCAGCCGTAAATAAGCCCTTATTCTGCCCGATTTTCGCCTACCTCAAGCCAACAAACAACCAAACACAAACATTTACTCTGCCCAAATCCCGAGGCCAAAAGTAACTTTCGGAAGCAGCCACTCTGCCCGAATCTTCACAACACTTCACAACACACAACAACAAAAAGACTCCTCTCCCCGGCGACGTAACGAGCACACCCTAGGCTTTCAAGAAGTTTCATTTTAAATCTTTCATTTGTAAAGTATTATTTCCAATCCGCCCAATGTAGATATATAAGCGCTTGTGCCGCCTCGGATTTAGTTAGAAAATAGTACTAAATATAGCCGTTATTATGGCCAAATATTTTCAAGTATATTTGTAATTATTTATAAAGAGACAGTTGCAAGTTTGTAAATAATGTAGACATAATAGATGTATTTGTAGGCAATTAATGCTTTATTTATCTGTTAAATAAATATAACAAGAAGCATACTTTAGCCAAAAACTCTTTTGAGACCGAAATGGCGAGTTGGGTGCCTAGCACCTTCCCAACTCGTAACTTAGCCTCCGAACCCGTTTTCATTGTCTCTGGTTTTATTTTTGGTTTTTCTTTATTTATTCCTTAAAATAAAGATGGTGACTCTAAAACATTTTGGATCCAGTGGGGCCTCGCAACATCTTTCCTTGCACTTTTCTGTTTTCCCTTAAAAAAGGGAGAATGAGAATGGAAAGGTGATATATTCCTATATCCTGGTATCCTCTAAACAAGGGATAACTTGACGTAGAAAACCCAAAGCACCCATAGTGATCCGAGATAGGCCATAAGGCTATTTTCATAAAATCCATAGTGGGGGCGCTGCAACATTCCTTCCTTGCACTTTCACATTTTCCCCTAAACAAGGAAGAATGAGAATAGAAGGGTGATGCATTCCTATATCCTGGTATCCCCTAAAAAAGGGATAAGTTGACATAGAAAACCCAAAGCTCCCATATTGGATCAAAATCCACTAAAGGCAACCGAGGCGCATTCCAACGCGCTTATTCGACAAAGACTCCTCTCGTACTTTTGATTTCGTCCTCCCCTAGAAAAGGGAGGGTGGAACAAGAGTAGTGGATGTCACCGCATCCGCACGTACGCGCACCCCTATCCAAGGGTGCGCGGGGCGCAGGAGCACGCTTTCCCGGGAACCCACAGTGGCGACTCCACTGGGGAGATCGTTTTTATTTTAATAAATAAAAATGGAGGGCTAGACTCAGTAATCAAAACTTTTTTTTTCTTTTGTTTCTGGCTAAAGTATGCTTGTTATATTAATTTAAACACTTGAATATGGCATTCCTTTAACATCCGTGTCTATATTTATGGATATGATCCTCCATCTTGCAGCAGTTTCATTTCAAACACTGTTACGGATATACTTGAAAATATTCGTATTTTTCAAAAAAAAATTTGCAAACAATAATATATATATATATATATATATATTATATGCAATATTTTATGTGCAATAATTTCAGGGCAGCACAACAAAAAGGGCCGGGGCTTTATAAAAAAAAATCTCTTCATTTTCGGCCTTATATTATTTTATTTTGCTTTATTTTCATTCTGCAATATATATATTTTTGCATTCATTATGTCATTTTATTTTGGGGATTAGGACCCATTTTTAAACAGGAATAGATAGATTCCCCGCTTTTCTTTCTATTTCATGATGGTATGCTTGCATGCTCGCGCTCAAGCTAAAAAGCCGAGAAAATCCATCAATAACAGCAAGACAAACCATATCTGTTTTATTTTCTGCCTTCTATATCTGAATTTTTTTTTTTTTTTTTGCTTTTTAGATACCGCATACGCGCACATGCATATAAATATATTCAGAATTGCTACCCTACACCATGGCCATCCTACCCCCTGCATAAGCCAACGTTAGACTGCATATAAATTTTCAGGACACTTCAAAGACCGACCGGTTTTTGCATTTTAAATCATGGGTCAGCCCCAGTCAAAAAAAAAAAAAAATTGTGCGCAAGTAAAAAAAAAAATCTGCACAAGTCGAAAAAAAATGCGCAAGTCAAAAAACATACACTGGGGCTGATTTATTATTTTCTAATGCTCGACCTAGACCATTTCGAATGGTGGATCCCGGAAAGAGTATAGGCCCTTCGCCTCGATCATCCGATCTCTGGAGTCGAAAGGTGTGGAATACGTTGGTCCTATACTTGGAGAAAGAATCCACTGCTCCAGAAAGTCCCGAGATCTGCAAAATTAAGGTGTGCTTATCCGGTCATTTTGTAGGGAAAATAATAAATAATAAAATATACTAATAAAGGCATGCTGTACACCAAGCCCATAAAGCCTTCAGCCAGCCTTTTGATACCTCCAAACCCATTTTCCTCAGAAGCCTGGCCCGAATTTGGAAAGGCGAGACAAGATCGCCGGTTGATACGGGAAACAAAGTGCGTAAATCGTAACGTAGGGTATCGTAAACGCATCATAAAAAGGCGTAAATGCTCGTAGGGGACAGATGGCACAGGACCTGTATGGTATGCTCCGACTCAAAGAATGCAAAGAAGTTGGCTAGACCAAAATTTGGGTGCAACAGCTGATCGTATAATGAGCCAAATGGCTAATCTGGTACAAAGCTTGAAATCTAGTGGTGAGGTAAACTCTTCCCCTGCAGTCCCCCAAGACGCATCAACCTCACATACGCCTCCAAACCCAAACCCTCAGCCAAACACTAACTCACCAAACACTGTTGTCACTCCAAATCCTAACCCTCCACCAACTCCCTACTACCCAAATGTCAACCCTTACCCATCCTATCCTCCATATCCTATCCCAAACACCAACATTCCCCAGAATCCAAGCGACCTCCCTTTTCCCATAATCAACCCACTCCAAAACAGCCCACATATGGATCCCCAAAGCTATAACCCGTCAAGCCAAGTTACTACCTACTTACCTTCCGATGATCTTGGCCTCCCAGCCGAAACCATCCAAAATCCACCAGCCTACACTACCCAAAATCCATATCCCGCCAATAACCCACCAACCCAAAACCCGTATCCTGCCAATAATCCACCAACCCAAAATCTCTATCCAGCCCAGAATCCCTATACTGCCCAAAATCCATATCCAGCCCAAAACCCGTATCCTGCCAATCATCCACCAGCCCAAAACCCATATCCAGCTCAAAATCCTTACCCAACTCAAAATCCCTATCCAACCCAAAATCCACCAGCTTACATTGCTCAAAACCCATATCCAGCTCAGAATCCATACCCAGCTCAAAATCCAACCCATAATCCATACCTAGCTCAAAATCCGTCCCATAATCCATACCCAACCCAAAATCCTTACCCAACACCACAACCAGAAATTAACCCAGCTTTCCCTAATCCTGCCAGCATATACCTAAAACCAACTCCCCCAACCACCAAAATGGAGGCCGACATGGAAAACATGAAAACCATGATGCTCAAACTTCTCAACAAAGGGGAATTTTCTATGCGGGCACTGGCATTACAACCTTCAGCAGTACTGCCTTCAAAATTCAAAATGCCCGACATAGAAAAGTTTGATGGGACTGGATGCCCTATATCCCATCTAAAATCCTATTCCACTGGTATGCAGTCAAGGGGAGCTAGCTTTGAAGCTATGGCTTCCAATTTTCACCTCACCCTAGTAGGGGCTGCCAAGCAATGGCTGATGTTGTCAGATAGTAGCACTCTGAATACCTGGGACCGGATAGCCGAAGAATTCCTTGAAAGGTATAAAGACAACACTAGCCCAGAAAATAAAAGAGATCTCGAGTCATGCACCCAAAGGGAGAAAGAAACATGTGCTGAGTTCGCAGTCAGGTGGAAAAGAAAGTTGGCCCACTTTGACAAACCGATCCTACTGAGTCATGCCTGATGTTCATCAAAACCTCCACCCATATACCGAACACATGCGTATCTCCCTTACAACAGCCTTTAAAGAAGTAGTGGAGATAGGGGTTCGTATTGATGAAGATATACTGACCGGCAATTAAAAGTCAATACACCTTCTAGTTCTTTCCGATACTCTAAAGGAAAGACAACCGCATCAAAGACCAAATACCATCAACATGGTAGAGATGCATCATCCACTTTTCCTACCCAAAGCTATAGTGCTACTCCATGGTCCTATGGACCGCATGTGTCTGTCAACTCGCCGAGGGAATAATGGCCCAAACAGAATTTCGTGAGGCCGTAACAGTGGTCAACCTAAGACTTTGACGATTGCAAGCTCCTCGCCTCGGATATTACAGTGGCTAATGGCTCGTGGAGTGTTGAAGCCTTTGAAAACTACAGCCACCAAACCCCTCGCCTCGACAATTGGAACCATACTCAGATTGTGAATATCATCGCTAAAGCTGGTCACCTCACCGACGATGCTACACACTCAAGAATGCTATCCAGATTTGATAGATGACAAGGTGATTCAAAAACCTCCTCCTGACCAAATACAATAATAACCCTCTACCTCAAATCAACATGATTGAGGTTGATGAAAAATCACCGAGCCCAAGTTCGAAAAAATTAGCCACCCATTACCATATATCCTCATTCCCTTCTCTCCATCTACATCCATAAAAGAGCCTAGCCGCAATATGCTCTCTGGGACACTATCCTAGGTAGCCAAAATACCGCAACATCGAAAAGCCACTTGGGTCGGTGGGGATGTTAGCCACCTTACTAGATCCGGCCGAGCCTACCAACCAAACCTCGAAAAAGGTGACCACTGTGCAAAGACCAAGAGACGATATCGGGCTAAGGAGGTGGAGGATACTGTTAGCTCGATGAAGAAAACTCAGCCAACATTTCCATCCGGGCTTACTTTGTGCTTCAAAACCCACCGTGACACACCGCTAAATCCTTAAGTCAGCAATGCTCCAATTGAAACCTCCCCGAATGAGCTTACTCGATGATCGAAACATTCATTTTGGAAATGTCATAATGTTTATCGATCTAGATCCGCCCAAGGAAGGGGCCGACCACATTGATGCTCTTCATATCACTGGGAATAATGGAAAAAGGGTTCCCCGAGTTCGATAGACAACGGGTCCTCTCTCGAATGTATGTCCCGCCAAAGACCTTAGCCAAATTGGGAACAAAAATATCGAACTCACTCCTTCCTCACAAACAAGAAAGGCATATGACAACACCACCGATGTGTCTTGTGGGTGGTCACTGATGTCGACTATTGGGCCACTAACCATGCCTGGCCGAATTCCAAGTTTTGGACATACCAACACTTTCAAATTTATCGGGACGCCTCGATCCATGGGGTAAAGGGGTAGCTTCTTCATTACACCAACGTGTCAAATTCATCCACGATGACCACATAGTAATTATTTTGGCCGACAAGATCGTGGAAAACAAGGAAAGCGAGGATATCCCAATCCTCGAGATAGAGCATGAAGACACGGTATCTTCCTCGTGGTTTTGAGGTTATCCCCAAGCCGTGGTCAACGCCTGAATACGGCCGAGAAACCGACATCACCGAAAGAAAACCACATCCCTAGGAAACATGGTCCCTTTAAACATGTTCCGAAAATGAATTATATGCCCGGCCTGGTCTTGGTAAGAAACCAACAGGGCTTGTCAATCTAGTCCAGATGAACTTAAGGAATGTATCCCTCCTTTGGCCTAGGATACACGCCTACTCCATGAGAGGTAGCCACCGCCATGAAACAAAAACGTGAGAAAAGAAAGGCGTAAAAGGAAAAGCTGCCCTACACACTCCCTCTCCAACCATACGTAAAAACCTTAAATGGTTACTTCGTAAGGAAAGGGGAAATGTAAGCCTATCTCATGTTCCTCGAGCCCCGGATAGACCAAAATGGGAAAAGATGCCCCGTTGGGAAATTTTTGAAGATGTCGCCTTCACAAGACAAAATAGAACAAGTCACCTGGAGCCCCGTAGCACCGCATATAAGACCGCCACTTTTGAAAACACTTGGTCTATAGATCGTGATGACTATTCTCTCGATCTTATTTGATGATGACGGCCCGGGAGACAATTTTTGGGTATGATAGACTGAGGCACCGAATATGCAAAGCTCCCCGATGAGTTCGAGCTTCTACTACTAAGCCTCAGAATTGGTACATTACGACGGCCCGCCTTGACTCCCGCAAATCCGGTAGACCGCTCGATATACCATCCCTTCCTTCCTTCTCCTAGCTTTACTGATTGGTCATCTACCGATCCGCTCCCTAATAATGAGGATCTCAAACCCCTGTGTCCTCAATAATGTAATAATGCAATTGCTTTTATTAATGATAATATGAATGTCTTTGCTTATTCCTTAGTTGCACCTACATTAAAAGACACATTAAATAATCATAATAATGAGTCATTTAATGAAATGGACCCAAAAGATAAAAAATATTTGCTTGAGCTTGTAAAGTCGCTTGAGCAACAGAACAACATCACTCAAAGAAGAAGAAGCTTAAGACTTGTCAATCATCAACTGGGCCGAACAATCAAGTCAAAGAAATCAAAATCGCAACTACCCGCAAGGCTCAAAGGGTAGCGCCATCAACCTCCTCAAAGAGTTCAGATATCTTGGCCTCGGTCCTACGAAGATATGTGGCTAGATCCAACCATAGTCGAACACCGGATCCCCATATATCCGATGATCGGCCAATCGCAGTAAGTCTCGCCGAATCAAACCGTAATGGTCACCGCAAGTCAAAGAAGAAATTATGAAGCGCCTCCATGTCAACTTCATTCAGTAGTTAAATCCGATCCGGGTCGTCCAACATAGTGATTGTTCAAGCCCAACGGAAGGTTCGAATCTATGTAGACTTCTCGCGACCTCAACAAAGCTGCCACCAAAGATGACTTCCCGCTACCCAATATTGATATCGTGGTAGATGCCGTTGCTGCCACAAGATC
>CM028383.1:110602356-110640950 GCA_013146195.2 Codonopsis lanceolata | reverse complement strand
GTCCTCCTGCAACACCCGCCATGGGCAAAACCTCTCGCCGCGAGAAGCGGCTTGCTCGCGAAGGGCTCTCGCCTCCCTTCGCTTCTTGGCCTCTTCCTTCTTCCGAGCTATTAGCGCATCGCGAGTCACTCCCATATCTGCACAACAATAAGGGTGTCAAAAAAAGGGGGGGTGAAAGAGATGAAAACCAGATAAGAAAAACAAACAAACCACTTGGCACAAGGCATCCAGCTTATCTTTCCCTCGCAGCCAAACATTCCTCCGAGTCAACACACCTCACCTGGGTGCATCGACCAGCCTCGCAACCACATACCGACGACAAACAAGCCGTCCCGACCTCATCATACTTCACCGAAGAAACCCTAAACCTTGAAAGCAGTATGTCGTTTCCCACAATTGCCTTCCAATTATAACTATGGACCTGCTCACCCAGGGCATTGAACATGGGGGCTTCAATGACTGCCTATGGCCGTGTCGGCCGAACTCAACTTCGCTCTCGACAATGCCACGGGCTCTCCTTCAGAACCTCAAAATTCCACCCGCGATCGCACTTCACCAACAAAATTGTCTCGACCATTTATGGTCCTCAGGAACAAATTGGCATGCAGTGGAACTCCATGAAGCAAGTTTTACTACCGATCATCCGAAGCATAGCAAGACCCACCTTGAAATAATGACAAAACAAAGAAAGGGAAGGCTCGAATCCCTGCGCCTTGGCATACACAATGAAGGACACTAATGCCCTCATAAAATTCGGGGTCAGATCCAAGGGAACGGAGCTTGTCTCCCTCAAAAACTCGCAAATAAACGGATCAAGTGGAAGCCGCAACCCAGATGACTCAAAAAGAGAAAGGTAAAAGCCGACATGACTTCGAAGCTGGCGGAGCTCCCGTGCTCAGGGTCGAGTCCGGAATTGAGCCCCGAACCGATCGGAAAGCCATACTGCAGCCCCCACTCCTGCTACATCCCTCGGGGGGGCGATATGATTCCTAAATGGTCGAAGATAGCAAGACGCCCTCTACCTCCCAAGCCTCTGACCGACCCGAAACTAACGCGCCACCGTTGCTAGACATCCTTTCGGCTCGATGAGAATCCAGCACCCTTTCAGCTCGACGATAGTGTAACACTTTTTCTTTGGTAAAAAAATGAGTTATTAGACTTAAAAAAATACGTTTCGTGCTCGCAAAAACCCTCATAGGGACATTTAACGGGTAGTCCGGGGCCGAGAAAACTTTGTCGCTGTATTTCCAGTGCGATCTCACTTTCACCTCGGAACTCGCAAGAACGAACCTCGCCTCCCTAGGGGTAACAGCCTTCCAGCTACCTCGGGATTGGCGATACATGGGACCTCCACGAAGGGACTAACCAAAGACGGAGTCCAAAAAATGAACGTCCTCGCCATACTCTATGGAGGAAACCGAAGTAGGGGAGGAACAGCCCGAGCTCGGTGGATCAATAACAGTTTCAACCCGAACTGTTGGGTCAACTGTATGCTCCTCGTTATGAAACACATTAAAATGAACGCTGCTAGGCGCAGACCTAAAGACTTCCCATTTGTCCCCCCTATCTGTCCTAACGCAAACACTTGGCTCGACAATATCTTCAATAGGCGAAGATAAGTCTACGAAATCCACCGAAGCATTGGCCTCTGTCTCGGCAAAAGGAGAACCCTTTGACGTTTTTTCAAGTGAAGAAGACACGTCGGTAGAAACCTCTGGATTTCTAGGCGAAGGGCTCCTAATTGCCAAGGCCCTAACAAATCCCCCTAGGGCATGGTAAGACGGTATGGCTGAGGCCTCAACACCACCAGGAAGCGGGCTCTTGATCACTAATGGCCTCACCTCATCGGACGAGTCATCATAACTCGAAGAGCTAGCTACTGGAAGATGAATGATAAAAAAATGTACTAGGGAGGCCAGTTATGACAGGGCTTTTTCGAACAAACAGAAAATAGAACCGAGGGAAAAATAGAAAAGGTAAGCATGAGGCTTACCATGATACATGCAAATGAATAGTCTGATTCACCGGTGGCAACCTAAGCAAGCCCAGAGCCTCTCCTGAAAACACACGAAGCTGCCAGAATAACAATTAGAAAGGAAAACTGTGGATATGGAGCTGTCCCCCACCGAAATCTAACTGACACAAGAAAAAGGAAGTTAGACACTTACTGGGTTAAGGAACAAGGGAAGGCACAAAGAATCCCTGGAAAAAATCGTCGGAGCTTACCTGAGTGCAAAGAAGGAGAGAAGAAAAAAACAGTGTGAAGAATGAAAAGCGGTAAAAGTAAAAAGGATGAAAACAGAGGCTATAAATACCAAATTCAAAGCGACGCCGTTTCCAAAGCCCAGATCACCCAACGAAATACGGTTCAACCCACGAACGTTCCCTAGAAGCATTTAAGAACGCCGCCTCGATTTCCCACCCAAATGATTCATCTTACGGAAAAAGGCGACGCTACAATAGGTTTGAAATTTGAAAAGACACCCAACATTTAATATACTGACAGAGGGAATGAGTCTTTATGATGGCCCAATTTCCAACAAAAAATAAACCGTCATCACTCCTCTCACACGAATGGCAAGCCGGCAAAGCAAATCGTGAACCAAGAGCAAGAGTCAGGGACGAAGCCAAAACAATCAACACCACTCGGCCCAAGCTCAGGGGATGCCGAGAGGAGACATTGGTATTTGCCGACCTAGTCACACTTTGAGCAGACTAGGCCAAGTAAATGAATGCATCAAAGTCACGAGCAACCTGACCTTGCCCGGGAACTTTACCTCCCCGTAATTCTTCTCATGAGTCCTCCAATCACCCTTCGTCTCCATCCCTCACGTTGCTGAAATCATTATCGGTGTATGTTTCGGAAGATGAAGAAAGCAAGAACAGCTCGCGCAAAAGGACCGGGTCCAATCGATTTACTTATCGGCCATCGATTGCCGACCATGACCAAGAAATGAGGGCTACTGAAAGAACTCGGTAGGAGCCGACCAGGGACCCATCATTACCGAGCTAACCTGAGAAGGGACTCATCACTATTAAATCGACTAGAGAATGGACCTACTGAAGGAATTCGGCAGTAGCCGACTCATGGCCGCCTTGATCGAGCTACTTGGAGAACGAATCCAGCACTCCTGAAAGAAAAGACCCCTCGACTCGGCCCGTACCGAATAACACTGGCTCGGTGCGACCGTTCCTTCTCTCCATCAGGGCTAAATTAAGTATATGATTCCACCTCGGTGAATACTCTTCCCTCTCGCCCCAACGTAGTACTCATCCCGATAAGGTCACTACACTGTAGCTCTGCCTCAAAACCTGATCATACGACAAAAGTATTGCCACATTCAGCCAACTACTCCCCTGACATACGCCCGTCTTTTCAAATCATTCACCTAATTTAGCGCCAGAACAATGATAAAAGGCCTCCCCGCTCCACCAATGAGAGGTGGCCACCTCCTGGCCAATTATCAACAATGCAACAGTCCGATAAGGTATATAAAGCGAGTTGGCAAAACACACAAACGGGCCACCCAACTTTGGACCATATTGCAATTCGGCCACCGAAACTTTGGTTCATCTATTTTGGCCACCCTACTTTTGTTATGTTGCAAATGACCCCATTTTTTAACGGACGTTAGACTAGGACGTTAACTTTTTGTAATTTCTCTATTTTGCCCCTATAAAAGGGGTCCAATTGTAACCTAACAATGTTTAGGGTTACACATCCGTCAACAATATTTACTGTTGATCTTCATCTTCTTCTGAAGAAAACCAAAGAACAAGAACCCGCTTTATTATGAAAACTCAAAAGCTAGACCCATCTTCATCTGCTCAAGTTAATTGAATGAATTTGACTGGCATTGAGAAGGAAAAAAAGATGGAGACAACCCAGAAAAAATAAATTCATCTTCATCTTCATCTTCTCCCCAGATCTGTTCATCTTTATCAAGAAAATAATCTCATAACCCAGAAAAAATAAATTCAAAATTGGATGGCATACAGATCTAACGTCCAAACAAAAACATATATATATTTTTTGAATAGTCAATAGACCTTAACAGGAGAAGAAGAAAGAAATTGCAGACATTTGTTCATATAAAAGACCACATTCTCAAACAAAAAACACTGATTAGGCAAACAAACATCCAATGCCATATCGAGTGTTTGGAAACACAAGAAACAAACCACTACAAACTATACCCACCAACAACGGAAAACTCTGCATCACTTCATCCATCTCCTTGGTATGGCCAGGAAACAAACAATCTGTAACCCGATGATTCGAAAATGCAATTGCTACAAACACCGTTGCAGATCTGGAACCCGATGATCCGAAAATGCAATCGATGTCGGCGAAACAACGTTGACCATGGATCTAGTAAGAAATCTAAAGAGATTATTACCTGGGTTTAAAGATCCAATGATAGATCTGGATTTTTTTTTTGAAATTTTAAATCCGGTAAGCCCAGCGGAATTTTCCATGGATGAAGGCGAGTAGATGCTCCCTCAAGTTGGGTTGTCAGAAGGCGGGGTGGGCACGGCAATTACACTATCGTGGCTAGTGAGACTGTGCGATTTCACGGTTGAAGAAAAAGGGCGAGATAGAGGATGAAATGAAAGAGATCGACAATGACGATGAAGATGGCATGGGCGCTGCTTCATCTGGACGCTGCTAGGATTGGCCGGATCTGAAGGAGATCAGAGAAGGATGACGGCGGCTTTGCTAGAGCTTGTTGCTGGGCCGACGGCTGGAGAAGATTCGGCCAGAACTGAGGGAGGAGATGAGTGGCCGAACTGAGCGTGAGAGAGAGAATGAAAGGTTTGGTGATGGTGGGTTTGGGGAGTGGGTTAGCCGATGAAAGAGGTCTTCAATGACGATGAAAGAGATCGACAATGACTATGAAGATGGTTGGAATGTTTTAGGCGGATCTTCAAGATTTTCTGGAATGTTAGGGAAGCCTTTTGACATTTTAACATTGTTTTTCCTATTTTACCCCTAAACTTAACGTCTTGGTCTAACGTCCGTTAGAAAATGGGCTCGCTTGCAACAGAATGAAAGTAGGGTGGCCAAAATAGATGAACCAAAGTTTCGGTGGCCGAATTGCAATATGGTCCAAAGTTGGGTGGCCCGTTTGTGTGTTTTGCCAAGGGAGTTCAAGGGTTAGAAAAAGGGATGGAGTAAAAAAAAGAAAAGGGTCTTCAAGGTTCATCCCCTCAAAAAACCTCATGAAAAGGCACCTTAGGGAAAAAAACTTCAAGAATCATCATCATCATAAACAACTTCAAACTCTAGTCATTTCCCCATCTTCTCTAGCCTGAAATCTCTCGTTTCAGATCAGTTGGTAATGGTTAGTGTAACCATCACTACCCAGGTGTTAGAAAGGGTATGTTAATGTTTGGAAGCATAATACGCCAGATATCCTCATCATATCATCATATCCTCATCATATCCGTTGTCCTGTGTTGACATAAGACAAGATCACCGTTTTTGTGTGATCAGATATGTTTTTCCCTTCAAGATCCACTAGGGCACGTTAGATGTTTTACAAAATATTCATTAAGGCATAACAGATGTTTTGTAAAAGATCCAACTATTTTAGTTTTTCTTGAAAAAAATATTTTTCTTACAATTTCTTATGTAATATGAATAAATATTAATATATAATATGTGTGTGTGCATATATAATATTTTTACATACATTATATATATACATAATCCCTAAGTGTAACACCTTTTTTACTAAACATAACACCACTTGAAACGCCAAATTACCTCACTACACTCCTGAAGGGTCTCGACATAAGTTAGCCTCAGAGGGGATCATTTTGGGTTCCACCGCTAGTAAATCGAATAACATGAGTTTTCTCAGCAAGGCCGATGAGGGTTCACCTCGGCCCAGAAGTAGTTGCTTAAAATACAGATTGGTACACAGGGCTAGTACAACTCACCCTTGGCAACAGTCGGTCATGAAGGAGACGAGACAATCAGGGTGCGACAGCTTTGGCAAGAACCCTGCCATGTACCGAAAATAATGAAACACACAACCAACCACTCCCCTGACAGGAGTACAGTCTGGTCACTTCTCCCATCTGACACGACATCAAAGCATTGATGATCAGCCGCAACATGTTCACAAATAGAAAAGCGCCACCTCATAGTCCATTTAGGTATAAATATGAGACATTCTCTACAGTTATTGTTTAAGTCAAAATAGATATCCGCAAACAACTTACATCATTCATTACAGTGAAAAGGCCATAAGAAAGAGCCATTAGTACATTGCATTTACTGCAATTCATATCACCCGTAACCTCATCCTCACACCAGAGGTTTTAAGTCGGGCCACCCCCGACTTCTTAACGGCGTTGTTCATCTTTGCAGGACAAAGTTCATTCGTATCCACGTTGCCTTCTAGCTCACCAGCATCGTTGGCTACGTGGACTAAAGACAAGGTCACCACAAATTTAGTGTGATCAGTTTGGTTCTGTTGCCGGGAAAGTCTATTTTCTTGGCTATACTCTATCCTCTACAACACAAAAATGGTGAAATCTAAAAGACAAACTTCCAGGAATATAACTCTGGTTGCATCAACCATACCAGAGAACGAGCCTTTCGGACAAGATGAGGGAATGGGTGACGGAGGGCCTGTCTCCCCAGCGAGACAGGACCCTAGTACCCGAATTGTTGGTGAGGGCTCAGAGGAGACTCGCACTGAACAAACGACTATCTAAGGGCAAGAGCAAAGCACCCAGGGAACGTATTATGGATGATGGTCACTTCACTCAACTCGTCAGAGGCCGAAGAAGGGGGCGACCAACTATGAGTCCCTTGTTCCGAACATGTCCGCACTACTGAGAAGTGGGCTACGCTCGGCCTCATTTATGGGTTCAAAAAATATTAAACAGATTCGCCACCTCTATTTTATGGAATAAACAGAGAAAAACCAAATATACCAGAATGTAGGGGTTCGGAGACTAAGTTATAAGTTAGGAAGGGGTTAGGCACCAAACTCGCCCTTTCGGTCTCATAATGGGTTTTTAAGCTAAATATGTTTTTTATATATTTAATCTAAACACAATATATGTATATATATGTGTGTGTGTGCGTGCGTGCGATAAAGAAAATAAAGAAAAACTTGCAACAACTACATTTTAAAGTTGCAATAAAAGCGGATACAAAATAGACTGTAATAACGAATTATTTTATATTATTTAAACTGGAAAAAATAACATTGTTACCTACCACTTAAAGCGTGAGGGTTTATACCCGGGACCACTTTGTTAAGGCGAGCTTTTAGATGTGCTTCCCTATCCTCCTGAGAAAGGAAGTCTTTTCTTTGTTGTTGTTGTTGAAATTTGGGCAGTGTAACTGTTTACTTTTGTTCCTTTCCACGCTGAGATTTGGGCGGTGCGACTGTTGTGTTTGTTGTTTTTCACCTCTCTATCCCGGCGGAGCAACTACTTGTATTTGTTGTTTTGGTGTTGATGTCGTGCCTGAAATTGGGCAGAGTAACTGTTGTGTTTTTGGCTTTTTTGAGTCGGGTTTAAGGCCAGAACCTAATCGGGAAACTAGGTTTATCTTTGGATGGTGGTTATAAGTGTATAGGCAGGGTTGGTTTTGGTAGCTTAACAGCTCTCTGAGAATTTCTCACTATAAGACCTTTTCCGTAATTTTTTACGTATTCTTCTGTTGGTTTATCTATTATGAATGCACCGGGCAAGGCCTGTATTTATAGGTTGTGAAGATGCAGTCTTGACAACGAAGGAACAACAAATATTTTACGTCCATGCTTGAATTGGTTGTACCCTGTACTAAAAAAGTTGTACCAAAGAAGGAAGGCAATATTGTATTAAGCAATTTTGGGCGCCCCCTATGCAATTTTGGGCGTAACCCCTAAAACTGTAATGGACAACGTCCAAAATTGTTTTGTGCCTTTGGGATTTTCATTTCCCCCCATGATGTTCAATGTTTGTCATTTTTCCTTTTTTGGTTTCTTCCTTTGTCGTTTTGAACCTCCTGAAAGTTAACATTGTTAGTCCTTTTGACTTGATTTAACATTTATGAAATGCTATAAATAAAGGTACGAAATTGGGGTGTCTACAACAACCCACCAAAAAATTGAAGGCTCCCATGATACAAGAGCAAATGGAAAAAGAGTACGCTTATTGGGATCATCAACGTGCACTTCTCGTCCAGATACAACAAGTAGAGGCAAAAATGCATAAGCTACAACAGGTAGCTAAAATCCTGGAGCGTGTTCCTACGGTTAGTGTGCGTAGCTCGTCTCCAACTTGCTCTAACATAGTTTGGCAGAGAATAAGGCCGACGAGACAACCCGAACCAGCCGCCAAATCGGACACCAACGTAAGAGCGAAACTTGGCAGGAGGGTTGTGGCCCAGGGCACAAAGTTAAATGTGCATGCACGATTACAGTTTTCCCTGAAATAGAGGATCAACGAGCTCACATTGAGCAAGGTGAATCACTCCCTTAGGCATCCACCAGCATAGGCCACACTCTAGTGGCCCAGCCTTCTCACCAGCTAACCAAACTTCCTGGTCGTGAGGAAGCCCTTGTCTCGACCCAAATAATTACCATGCCACCCCCGGTCATAGGCTCGACACCCAATGACAGACCAGTAACAGATGCCGAGATAAGGGCATGGATGGAAAAGATAGATACGAGACAGAGTAGTGGAATGATCACGAGCACGACAAAGATCGGGGGACCTTTCACAAAGCAATTAGGGAGGTTATCGTCCCGGTCAAAGTAAAAATTCCTAGCTTTGATGATTATGATGGAACTACAACGGTTATAGACCATATGTCAGGCTTCGAGCTGAAAATGATGATTGTGACAAAGCTTGACGACATATGGTACCTCGTCTTTACTGGAACACTGAAAAAGCAGGCCTAACAATGGTACAATGGACTCCCCCATGATTTTGTACATGATAGGAGGACTTTATGAGAACCTAGCTTCCTGTTAAAGTTTGCATCGGTTGACGCCCTGCCCAAAAGTGAAACTGACGTGTCCAGCGTGAAGCAGGAATCGGGAGAGTTGGTATTATCCTACATGGCAAGGTTCAAAGAGATCTAGGCTCAAATCCTAAATATTCCCGACGCATCGGTCAGAATATGCTTCGGCGCAGGCCTCAAAAGGGGCAATTGTAGGTCTGAACTTTTGATGAGACCGCGAAGGACGATTGGCGAAATGTTTTTAGATACCCAAAGAATGATGATGTTGGTCGGCGAGGAGCTCAAGACAACTAGGACGCAACACTCGACTAAAGCCACAGGGTTAACCAGCACGGGTAAGCAGCCGTTGATAAAGAACAAGGACTACCGAGGCCAGGACAGAGAAAGAGCTCATCCGGCGAGATCAAATCAGGAGGAGCAGCGAAGAATGAACCAAGGAAGTCGGTTCGTTGAGGGGAGCATAGGCCCTAGACGGGACAATGAATTGGAAGAATTCACCCCTCTGAATGTTTCGAGGGAACACATCATGAACGTGTTTCTCTTAGAAGACAAGATCACTCCACCTTGGCCACTGAGATCACCTATTGAGAATAGAAATCAAAGGAAGTGATGCGACTTCCACAATGATGTATGACACCTAATAGAGGAATACATCCAGTTAAAACGAGTCATACAATTGATAATCAATGAGGGGGATCGGAGGTTTGAGATAAGGGAACCAAACAATCGCGCTCCAAGACCTAGGGCTCTTGGAGGCGACAACTGCCAGAACGACAGGCCGTAATCACCACCATTCTACAGGAGGTCCCTAGCATCTCGCAACTAAAAAATACCACTTCTAGTCTTCTACACAGGGAAGTATTCTAGAGATCTGTTGCTAGGGCCTGTTGGAAATATTCGAAAGATCAGGGGAGGCAAATGAGTGTGTTTAGTGTTCCCATTATCCCATATAAAATACGAGTTCCGTATAATATACTGCAAGTCCCATAGCTTTAATGATTTACACAATACAAACCAGGCTTCCCGCTCTAGGACACCGAGCTCCCTACGCACTCATCTTTATCGTCAATTAAACCCTTAGTAAGTTCTCCAAATCATTTGATATCATCTCATTATTCGTACACAAACCCTAAAGACTTAACTTTTCGATCTCTTTCAACTTTCGAATTCACGATTTGCTTGATTGTTGTTATTGATATTCTAATTCTCCATTAAGGGTGACATATCTACAAGAAAAGTCACTATTTGTAACCCACCTTTTTTAGGAGGGTGGAAAAACCGTCCCAAATACTTCTTTTTGGGGAAGGTAGAACTAGCGGTCCCAAATTTCCCCCGCACTGTTTTCGTTTCACTCAATTTTTTCCCTCCACCCTGTGTAAGTTTTTTTGGTTCGTAAAATATGCACACTTTCCCTCTCCCTAGGTTTTCCCCAAAATACTTAGACTCTCAATTACAGTTCATTCCCTGCGTCAACTCTGGCAAAGAAATTCATGTCTCTCATTGCTTCTCTCTCCCCTTGTTCATATCTCCTCAATTTCCTTCTACCTCTTGTATATAATTGGAGCATAACCGTACTGTTCTTTCTCTTTATCCTACATCCACTCAATTCTCGGTCATCTTCTACCCCTCACTAAACCATTGACTTCGCTGAAGCACTCTCTTAAGGTATGGCTCTTTCTCGCTCTCTCTCTCTCTCTCTCATATGTGTATGTTTAATGTGTAATTGTAAAATATTAGGGCAAGTTATTTTTTTCATCTGTTATTTTTTGCATTTCAAATTAAGGCAAGCTAGTTTAATGTGTATCTTGTATGTGTATGTTGCTGATTTTTTTTTAAATTTTAGGTCAAGTGAAGATCTCATAATCTAATATTTCCAATTTCTTTGCGAATTTGATTTTTTTTTCCAATTTAGTTTTGTAGTTTAGTTCTTAAAGTACTATCCTCTGTGTGTCCGTGTGTGAGAGAAATATTGATGTAATATGTTGAAGGAAAGCAGCGTGTCAGCACAAGAGGGCTAATTTATACTGGGATTACTGAACGCAAAGTCGCAGAGACTAAGTTACTGGTGCAAAAGTTTGCTGAAATTCAGAAACTTATAAATCTGAATCTCTTAGTATAGAGGGATGGGTGAAGGGTGATAATGTACTGGGTAAAGCTTTTGATTTTCCTGACCTCTCATAGGATGTACTTTCTATTTGTCTGCGTATTCACTAAAATATTGATGGCTTCAGGAAGTCGTGGGGTATTTGATGGGGTAATAGAAGGTATTCATCAGCATTGGAAGCACAGGGAGATAGTGAAGGTGATTACAAACCAATTACCGTACAAACCATTTTGACTTATCTTGCTCTTTTCTTTTTGTTTCAGTCATTGAAGTTTTTTGCACATCAGAGACACAAGGCAGTCTTTGATTTGAAGTACAAACTGGTATATCTCTTATTTTCTTCTTTTTTGAATGTATTTTTCTGGTCTTGAATTGCTTGTGTTTGAGATGTACTTTGGTTCATTCTTCTGTTGTGGCACGTGATAGCTCATAAATAGATGATACCAAAATGCCACATAAAGTTTATACTCTATATTTCATGTGCAAGGAACCTACCAGATGACATGAATAAGACTCCCTGTGGACTTTCCTAGAGTTTTTTTTTTTACGTTTCAATACCAAGGTCATGGACTTGTTTGATTTTCACCTCCTGTTTGAAGTTGCAAATCGACGAAAGACCTGTCAAAATAGGTGCATGTAACATTCGTGATCACTTGCATTTAGTTAATTACATTTATATGGTGTTCATGTTCTTAATGGTCTGTTTGAGCATGTTTAAGTGTGGATTAATTAGCTAAATTAACCTTCAATTTATAGCCATATGGTGGTCTTGGTTTGATGGATTTAAGTCTTAAGTGTTAAAGCCTTGAAGTTTGAATTTGAAATCATTCTAATTCTTAATGTGTTGTTTGGACACATGTTACTAGAAGTGTCATAACTTTCTGTAGATTTAGCGAAATCACATTTTGTTTGTTTTGTTAGAAAGCTAAGGACATGTTTGATTTGACTTATCTGGAAGTGCTTATGACTTATGACTTACCATAAGTTGTTTTTGAAACATTTGATTTCACTTATGGTAAGATAAGTCATAAGTCATGTACAACCCACTTAAAGCACATGTACGACCATAAGTTGTAAGCACTAAACCTAGTGTTTAATTCTACATTTCAAAAACATGTGAGTCCTATTCTTTATTGAAGTTTTATATATTCCAAGATTACCCTTCTTAATAATAATAATAATAATAAAAATATATATAATAATTATTTTATTATAATAATAATAAATAATAATAATAAAAGGAATTATAATAATATTAATAAATAATAATATGAATAATGATAATTGTTATAATAATAATAAAAATAAAAATAATAAATATAGTATTAATAATGATAAATATAATAATAATTATTATTATTATTTATACTATAATAATACTAAAAATTAATATTAATAATAATATAGTAAAAATAATTGTAATAATAATAATAAAAGTAATATTAATATCAATATTATAATAATAAAATATAATATTAATAATAATAATATAAATAATAATAATATAAATAACATTAATAGTATTATTAATATAATAAATTAAATACTAAAATTAACAAGTAATAATAATAATAAAAGTAATATTAATGTTAATAATAATAATAATAATAATAATAAAGGCAATAATAATGATAATATTAATAGTAATAATTAATAATAGTGATAAAATTTGTATTAATATTAATAAAATAATAAAAAAGTGATAATAATAATAATAATAATAATAATAATAATAATAATAATAATAATAATAATAATAATAATAATAATAATAATAATAATAATAATAATAATAATAATAATAATAATAATAATAACAACAACAACAATAATAATGTAAATCACATTTTGTGATGATGCTATTTTTGTCTTTATATTTGATTTCAACATCATTTCAACTTATTAATCAAACACACACACTAACTTATGAAAATTAATCAGCACTTTTAAAAAGCTAAATCAAACATCACTAGTTATTAGTCATCAGTCATAAGTCATAAGTAATAAGTTATAAGTTATCAGTCATAAGTAATAAGTCATCAGCACATATCAATAAGCTAAATCAAACATGCCCTAACTCTTTGAGCTTTCCAATCGTACCTTATTTGTAATTTTTTTCCTCATGGATCAATGCCAGATTTAGGGCTCGTTTGGTGCAGTGTTTTGAAAATGCAACTTTTTCAAAACTTAGCGTTTCTAAAACGCAACATTTTCAAAACGCAATTTATTTTTGTAAACACGTTTGGAAAACTATTTCAAAACGCTATTTTTCATAAACAAAGTAGTTGTAAACGCAACATATTTTTAAAACGCTCCAAATTTGAGCGTTTTAAAACGCTGCACATTTTTAAAACGATGTGTTTTAAAACGCTGCATTGAAACACTTTTAAAGAGAAAACGCTGCGTTTTGACCAAAACGCTCCACCAAACAAGCACTTAATTGGAAGTTGGCATAATTCTGCTAAGTTCTTGGACAGCCTTGAGTTTTAGCAATTTTTGCCATAGGTTTTGACCTATCAAATGATCTTTGTTTTGGTCCATTTCTTTCCCTAATTCAACCTTGGTATACCTAATTTATGTTGGGATTGAACCCTTGTGAAAATAGGTTGATTTGGAGAGAGTTTGGAGCTGGTTTTGAAAGCCAAAAACTGTGACTGTTCGAAAGTTGTTTCTGGACACCTGTTACTGTTTTGACCATAACTTGGGATGGATATACTGAAATCTTGATCTGTAAATTGGAATAGAAAATAGACTCATAGACCTTTCCATGTATACTTTATTTGCATTTTTCAGCTTTTGGTATGGTTTTGGCATTGGTTTGAAGTGGACTACACTATCGCCTTGTTTCTGGGCTGAATCAATTTTCAGTGCAGGCCTTCAATCATCAGAAATTTGCGGAATCTTTTAGTTGGAATCTTTTATGGCACCACTGATTCTTTTGGTTGGAATCCCTTAACCGTTTATGTATATATTATGTTTTGAAATTGTTTCCTCCAAATTATCATTTATTTGCCACTATTTCATGATTTATCATTAGTAATTCTTGGAGTTTATCATTGGCAATTTTGGATTTTCAAGAAATTCATAAGTTTTTTGGAATTATCTTAGAGTGATGGATTGACGCATCGCTCCCTAAGATTGTTTTTCTGGTAATAATTCCTTAAAGAGTAGGACATAGATGCATGTTCATTAGTTTGAGATTGTGTGGCATATGCATACGCTTCTACTCATTATTTCCTCTACAAGTGTTTTTGTTACATTTGGATGAACACAGATATACATGTCACCTACCACTAGATGATGTTGTGAAGTGAGCTGTTCAAACTTCCACACCAGACAAGGAAAAAAAAATTATTTCTCGTGTTCTTTGTTCTATCTTCTTTGTGTTACGTTGAGGCCCAACAACCATTCCATAGCCCAAGCACCGCTATTTCTTACATTCGACTACCCCTCAGCCAAAAGATAAAATAATAAATCAAAAAAATAAAAAAGAATAAGAGAAAAATGTAAATGGATAAGAAGAACAAAAACAAAAACATTTTCCATAACAAACACCCTTCACCAGTTTAGCAGTACTTTGATCTTTAAGTTCCGACGAGAATTACATCAACATGACTGCACCTTTGGCTTAAATCTAGGCTTCACTGTGCATAAGAGAACCAGATTTGAGTTGTGTGCAAATTAGAGCTTTCTTGGAATCAATGCTTGGTAAGGTCATATAATCATTTTGCAGAAAGGTATTGGCTACTGCATTCATGGAGTTGGCTTATGGTGGCCTAATATTATATGCTGAGAGGCACATGGGGATGCATAGGTAGTGGATGCTGCTCATGAGGACTTGCATAGAAATAGGTGCTTGTCTCAGATTATGATGTTTTGGTTTTGTATAGGAAATGCTATTGTTTTAAGTCTTTTTGTACTTCTAAGGCTATTTTTGGAAATTAAATTTTCAATAATATATTGCAACTTAACTAATTACCTACAATTTTTATATGAAATATTTGGATTAGTTAGCTGTCTTCTCTTCTACGTTAGCCACCTACATATATAATTGTTCTATGACATTGAGGTTGACTTCAGTTGAACCATTTTTAAGCAACCAGTACCACTATACAATCCAAACAAACTCTGTTAAGCTTTAGGAAATAGAAAAGAACATGTTGGCCACCATTCTCCAGTCGTTTTGCCTCCTCCTCCTGAAGGTACATTAAACATACTAAATGATAATCATGAAGAGCATTATCCACACTCAATTAAACATGAATCTCTGTAGCAAGAGATAGATCAATCTGGCAAAGCTCCTTTAATTATTCTCCCTTGTGTTGGACAGAAAAGCCATTAGTATGCAGAAAAGCCATCAGTATCCTAAATAATTGATTAAGCCAAGTAACTTTTTTTTTTTTACTATAATCAAACCCAACAATGGCATTTTTGTGTTCTTCTTTTGGATTTGGTAGTTTTAGGAGTTGAAACCATCACTTTGGAAAAAGAAGTGGTATAATGTTGGGAATAGCTTTCTAGTGAAAATGCAAGGCAGAGTTCGAGAATGAGTGAACTTAATGTTGGGTATAGCTTTCTAGTCCTTTCTTTTTGATATGCTCCCGAGTTGCATAGTTTGGCAGCAATGCTGTGATTTCCTTCGATACTAGCCCCGCAAATAATCATTTATCACTTCATCAATTTTGCCCTCTACGTATACCTTCTTATTCTTATGGGAGATTTAAGTAAACCAGTTTGCTCATGGATTATTCCCTTATAGGGTGTACGCAGTCTATAGGTCATTTTTTACGCCTACTCTGATTAGTGGGACTTTTTTAGGCAAGGATCTTTTTCGTCTTCCTTTCTCAATGGCGGAAGAGACTGAACTGCGTGACACTCTCTTCTTTTTCGTCTTCCTTTCAATACATGTCGTCTTAAGTATTTGTTTTCTTTTTTATCTACAGGACGTTCCCTCAGTTTAGGGATGGAGTTGAATACTGGATTTATGTAAGCTGGATTTATGAAAGCTACCCATCATAGGGTGAAGGATGATTACTATATGCCAAACAAGGATGATCCAAAAAAACTTTTGATTCCACCTACCGATACTCATGTATCTCCTGATCAGTGGCCATCCTTGGTCGACGGTTGGCAGCGTCAAGAGGTTGTGTTATGTATGAGTTTAGGTCTTTGGTTGAAGTATGTATCATTTTTGTGCAAAATATTTGATTAGTATGTGGTTTGTCTCTCAGGCTCAAGTGTTACGTAATTCTGGCAATCGTAAGCAGCTAGAGTTCCCACATAGAACTGGAAGGACATTGCATGCTAATATTCGAGAGGAAGGTAAATTATACATCTATTATTGCATTGTTATAATAGATGACTATTAAGGAGTAAATTAAAAGTGTCATTTGAATTAGTTAAGGTTCCAAATCCACGAAGTCTGCTATCCTACTATGATTGGTGCATTGATACAAGATGAGTTGCATTAATGCTTAAAATCAGAATGGATGAAGGTAAACTATACATCTATTGTTGCATTGTTATAATAGATGACTATTAAGGACTAAATTAAAAGTGTCATTTGAATGAGTTAAGGTTCCAAATCCACGAAGTCTGCTATCCTACTATGATTGGTGCGTTGATCCAAGACGAGTTGCATTAATGCTTAAAATCAGAATGGAGGCCTTGATGCTTGTAGTCTGTACATTTACGTAGAGTGAAATGTTAATCATGGTCTCCTTTCTTTAAAATAATGTTCTATTTATCAATTTTAGGATTATTATATAACGTGCTATTTTTGGGTTACAATAATTGTGCATCTAGGAGCAATATTTTTCTCCCTCTTTCCCACATTTATATTCCTTACTTTATGACCAACTTGCATTGGACCCTTTTTGTAAAACTCCATCCCACATTGGGTAGGTGTGGGAATTGGTACGAGCCACCTCTTGAATCCTACATCGCCCAAGGTACGATTCGGACTTGACGAGGACGTCAAGGATTTAAGTGGGGGAGATTGTAATACCCCAATCCCACATCGGGTAGATGTGAGACTTGTGTGTGGTTTATAAGGTAGTAACACACTACCTCTAGGCACCAACATCATCCATGGACTTTTGGGTACACGTAGCGGACCGGGCTCTCGGGCTTGGGTCGTTACACTTTTTTCCCGTTATTATTGATGTAGCCGCATCTATAAAATACACCAGCATATTTTCAACTTGTTTCTCAATTAAGCCATTTCATCTAACAACCATAATTCAATTACAAATTATGGTTAAATGGCCAATGTGAGGTCCAAAAATATAAAATAAAAGCCTAGAGCCATTTTCTTAAAAGTTGTTGATTAGGGAGGAAAAAGGGACAATTGAGCTGAAGCTGTTGAACATGTCCTTTGGGGAATATCTAGTAACCTTGGGATTCATTTAGGATTTAAGGAACTAATTAAGGCTAGGATTGTTTTACTATGAATAAGGTATATCATGAGTCTCACTTCCAGGTAAAGCTAATCAGCACCTTCGATTATTGATTTAACCCTCATTGCTCAAAATGGTTTTACTGAACCAAGTTGCAAATTATGTTGGTATAATTGTACTAAAAAAGTACTTTGTCAAAATGATAAGCTCCATAATACTTTGTTGACTCGGTAATTTACCCTTTAAGAAACAAGATAGTGACCATGATTGCAAGTTTTGGGATGTGGATCTCTTACTAATATGTGTTTATTAATTGTATTGTGTAGGACTTGATGGCAAATGGACAAGTAATTGGTCGTATTCAGTTGAACTTGATGATGGTGAATGGACAAGTTCAGATTTAATATTTTGAAAAGAGATGATATAAATTTGTAGTCAACATCATCAAATCATTTTGATTTGAAGGTTTCCTTAGGCCTTTAATTTGGGTTCATGGTAACGTGGGTTAAGATACATTCTTATCAACTTGTGTTAGTTCATATAACTTCATTTTTGTAGGCATATGTAAAGACATTCATATTTAATAAATAAAATTGTTTTCCTCTTGATAATTTGCGTGGTGATATTTGAACTGATTGCTATAACGTGTCAAATGACTATCATGGCATATGGTGTTATAAAACAATTAGCAAAAATTTGCCACTATGACCGATAGATATAATAACAGTGTCAAATACCTTCAATCAATGAAAATAAATCGTCCTAAATACTATTTGGTAAGGTTGAAAAACACGTGTCTGATGTTAAACAGTGCCAAATACTTATTGAGAGGGCAACAACAACCGTGCCAAATACTTATTGGGAGGCAACAACAACCGTGCCAAATACTTATTGGGAGGGCGTGACAATCGTGCCAAATATCTTTTGGGAGGGCAAAAAGATCGTGCCAAATACCTATTTGGGTCGGGTTATCATAACCGTCTGTAGACACTTCAATTTCGTACCTCTGGTATGTAACATTGACATGCGATATCAAGACCTGTTGAAACTTAACAAATGTCAAGTTACATGATTTAAAAATGCAAAAGACAAAGCAGGATGCGTAAAACAGTAAAATGCAGGGGCCAGAGTGTCAAAAGGAGGCTGAAGATTGAAGCCCAGGCGCTGCCACAAAGCAATATGGGCGCGGCGCCCAAACTCCATGGTGTCGCGCCCATAGCCCAAATAGTGCTCTCCGTCTTAACGCATTGCACAAGCCTTCAAGCGCGCAGTACAAGCTGGTGAAGCACAAGATGAAAATCAGAAATCCCAGCGGTGTCTCTCCTTTCACCTATAAATAGAGGTGCCCGACTTCAGGAATTCACACACACGAGACACACAGTCACACACAGAGAAAACGCGGTGCGTTTATTTTACGCAGTGAGCGATCGTGAGAATAGTGAGTTCCCCCTCCTATAAAGCCTCGAAGCTCTGCCAAATCTCCTCCAAACACAAAACCAACCGGTCAAAGTGAGCCTTAGCCTCCCAGCTAGGTTTCCACCCTATTTCCCCGATCCAAAAATCCCAAAAATAGCAGTTGCTCTGCCCGAATCCAGAGGCCAAATCCGTCAGAAGCAAGCAGTTGCTCTGCCCGATTTCCGTCAGCAGCAAGCAAACAACAGCAAAACGCAAGCAGTTGCTCCGCTCGTTTGATGGTGCCCAGAAGCAACTTTCGGAAGCAGTTATTCTGCCCGAACCGTAGTAGTACCTAAAAGACTCCTTCTTCCAGAAGGACAGAGCGAGCGCACCCAACGCTCTTAAAGGTGAGCCTTTAAGGGTTTTATTTATAAAAAAAACTATTTTTCATCCGGCCCAATGTAAAAATATAAACTGTTATGGTGCCCGGATCTATTTAGAAAATAGCATTAAAAAGAGTCATTATTATGACCAAATATTTTGAAATGTATTTGTAATTACTATAAGGAGATAGCTGCAAGTCTGTAAATAATGTAGACATGGATATATTTGCTTTTAATGCTTTATTTATTTACTAGATAAATATAACAAAAAACATACTTTAGCCAAAAACTATTTTGAGACCGAAAGGGCGAGTTGGGTGCCTAGCACTTTCCCAACTCGTAACTTAGCCTCCGAACCCGTTTTTACAATCTTTGGTTTATTTTTGGTTTTTCTTTGTTTCTCCTTAAAATAAAGATGGCGACTCTGTCAAAGCATTTTGGATCACGGTGAGGCTCGCAACATCTTTTCTTGCACTTTCTCACTTTCCCCTAAACAAAGGAGAATGTGAATAAAAGGGTGATGCATTTCATGTATTTTGTTTTCCCCTAAACAAGGGAGGATGAGATATGGGGAGCCCAAAGCACTCATAGCGATCCAAAATAAACCTAAGATCATGGTGAGGCTCGCAACATCCTTTTTTGCACTTTCCTGTTTTCTCCTAAACAAGGGACGACGAGAATAAAAAGGTGATGCATTTTTGTGCCTTGTCTTCCCCTAAACAAGGGAGGGTGAGATACGGAGAAACCCCAGGCACTCATAATGATTTTAGGCGATTTTCAAAAAGTCCATAGTGAGGCAGGGCGTGTTCCCACGCGCTCTCGCAACATCCTTTTTTTTTGCACTTTTATGTTTTCCCTAAACAAGGGACGATGAGAATGAAAAGGGTGACGCATTTTCTGTGCCTTGTCTTCCCCTAAACAAAGGATGGTGAGATATGAAGAAACCCAAAACTCTCATAATGGACCAAAAATCACTCGATGGCCGAGACGTATTCAACGCGCTTCTTGACAACACCTTTTCGCATTTTTAATTTCGTCTTCCCCTAAACAAGAGAGGGTGGAATGGAAAGCGTGGTGTCCTTCCACACGTCGTGTTCCCCTAGAAAAAGGAGCGTGGGGCGCGGGAGATCCCGGGGCACCCACAGTGGCGACTCTGCTGGGGAGATCGTTTTTATTTTAAAATGAAAATGGAGGGCTAGACTCAGTAATTTTTTTTTTTTTTAGTTTCTGGCTAAAGTATTATTGTTATATTTCTTTAGCATTTTAAATATTGCGTTCCTATATATCTATGTATATATTTGTGGATATGATCCTTCATCTTGCAGCAATCTCGTTCCGGTCACAATTACAGGTATATTTTCAAAAAAAAATAATATATATATATATATATATATATATATATATATATATATATATATATATATATATTTCCGGGCAACATAACAAAAGGGGATGGAGCTTTATTTTTTTATTATCGCTTTATTTCTGCTTAAATTATTATTCAGTTTGTTTTATTTTTATCGCAAAGTATGTATATATTTTCTTTTCCTATCATTTTATTTTGGGGACTAGGACAAATATGTAATTAATAGGAATAGAAAGATTCCCCACTTTTCTTTCTATTTCTTGATGTGATTGGTTGCTTGCTCGCGCTCAAACTAAAAAGCCGAGAAAATCTACAAAAAACAGCAAGACATGCCATATCTGTTTTATTTTTTTTTGTTTCATATCTGAAAAAAAGAGAGAGACTTTTATTGCTTTTTAGATGCCGCACACACGCGCACGCATGTAGATATATTCCGAACTGCTACCCTACACCATGGCCAGCCTACCCCCTGCATCAGCCAACGTTAAATTGCATATATATTCTCAGGACACTTCGTGGACCGATCGGTTTTTGCATCTCTAAATCATTAGTCAGCCCCTGAGCAAAAAAAAAAGAGAAAAAGAAATCAAAATTGAAAAAAAAAACAAAAAAAAAACAAAAAAAGAGAGACTATGAATAAGTACATAGGGGCTGACTGATTATTTTATGATGTTTGACTTAGACCATTTTTGAATGGTGGATCCTGGAAAGAGTATAGGCCATTCGCCTGAGATTAGTCCGATCTTGGGGAGTCGAAAGGCATATGGAATACGAAGGTTCTATACTCTGAGAAAGAATCCACTATTTCAGGAATAGTCCTGAGATTGTCAAAACAAAGCAGGTGCTTGTCCGGTCAATTGTAGGAAAAAAATAATAAATAAATAAATACTAATAAAGGCACACTGTACTCCGAGCCCAAAAAGCCTTCAGCCAACCCTTTCTGATACCTTCAAACCCCATTTTCCTCAGAAACCTGGCCCGAATTTGGAAAGGCAGAGATAGTACTGGTCGGTTGGTACGAGATACATGTACAAAAATCATATCAGAAAGTATAAGGGTCAGATCAGAAAATGGCAAAATCGGTGCGAAGTGCAGATCTAAGCAAGATGGGAAGAAAATGAAGCAAATCGCTATGGTGCAGAATACATGGGCTCCGTGGTACGCCCGACTCCCGCTATGCTGCTGGCTAGATCAAAATTTGGGTGCACAGGCTGATCATATAATGGGTCAGATGGCTAATCTGGTGCAAAGTTTAAAATCTAGTGGTGAGGGAACCTCTTCCCCTGTAGTCCCTCAAGGAGCATCAACTTCCCATGTTCCTCCAAACCCAAATCCCCAGCCAAACACCAACCCACCAAATACTACCATTACCCCAAATCCAAATCCCCCACCCAATCCTTACTACCCAAATATCAACCATTTTCCATCCTACCCTCCATATCCTTCCCCAAGCACCAATATTCCACAAAATCCAAATGACCTTCCTTTTCCCATCACCAATCCACTCCAAAATAGCCCACATATGGACCCAAGAAGCTATAATTAGCAGGCCAAGTTACAACCTATCTACCTCCTAATGATCCTGGCCGCCAAACCGAAACTACCAATAACCCACCAACCCAAAATACATATCCAACCCAAAATCCATATCCTACCCAAAATCCTTATCCTGCCCAAAATCCTTATCTTGCCCAAAATCCTTACCAGATACCACAGCCAGAAATTAGCACAACCTTTCCTAATCCTGCCAGCATATACCAAAAACCAACTCCTCCTTCCACCAAAATGGAGGCTGACATGGAGAATTTGAAAAGTATGATGCTCAAAGTTCTGAATAAAGGAGAATTTTCTACGCGGGCATTGGCATTACAACCTTCAGCAGTACTGCCTTCAAAATTCAAAATGCCCGACATAGAAAAATTCGATGGGACCGAATGCCCTATATCTCACTTAAAATCCTATTCCACTGGCATGCAATCAAGGGGGGCTAGCTTTGAAGCTATGGCTTTCAACTTCCATCTCACCTTAATAGGGGCTGCCAAGCAATGGCTAATGTTGTCAGACAATAGCACCATGGGTACTTGGGACCAAATAGCCGAAGGGTTCCTAGAAAGGTACAAAGACAACAACAACCCTGAAAACAAAAGAGATCTTGAGTCGTGCACCCAAAGGGTAAAAGAAACATGTGCTGAGTTTGCAGTCAGGTGGAAAAGAAAGTTAGCCCGGACGTTTGACAATCGATCGTGAGTGTTAATTCCGGCTGAATCATCCAGGATGTTCATTAAAAATCTCCAACCCATTTATCTGGAACACATGCGGTATCTCCTGTGACGACCCGACCCGGATTCCGGAACGGAATCCCAAGGTCGCGACGCTAAGACAAGGCAAGAAGAGGATAAACACAAAGTAAATAATAGTGCAAGTCAAACATTAGAGCTATCAAGCTCTAAACATGGATGTGTAATAGTATAAAAATACGGTAAACAAAAATCAAAGATGCGAAAGCGTTAACATAGCGAAGCCCCGAGTTAGAGAGCTCGAAAACTGAAGCAAATAGAATCAAGAGAGACGTTGTCTCACAAGGCTAAATACAAAATTCACGTGCCGCAACATTGCAGACGTAGAGCAAACCATCGGCACTCCAGGTCGGCGTTTCGACAAGAACCCTACCTGATATTACAATTACCCAACGGCTAACATGCCGGGGTTAACAACAACAATAACAAGAGAGATACTGAATGCCCCGAAGCTACTGCTTGCCCGGGAGACGACTGAATAAATACTAAGAAGTGAAGTGTACACGCCTGACTAAAAATTAGGGATAGGAAAGTACAACAAGACTAGTAATGCTACCCAACTGTAAAGTTTATATGACTTTACTCAAAATGTTCTAAGCGGAAAAGAAGGAAAAAATAAAAGAAACAGCACGATGCTAGAGGGAACTCCACAAGCTACTACTCGGGGAAATCGGCTACTACAATCACGAACACACGAACTAAGCTCGGGCTATCGATCATCTGCTATCTGCTACAATCACGATCTACTCGGCCTCAATGTAGCGTTGACTCTTGTCATGTTGAAGTTGAACCTTGCAATCCCTTGGTAGTGTTTGTGTGTAAGAGATAGAATAATCTTTAACCCCCAAAGTACTGTTTTAAATATAATTGTTCTTTTATTGAATGTAAAATAGACATTTAACATAATGACATCCAAAAAATGGGGCGGCTTGCAGACTAAAGTAGGGTGGCCAAAATAGATGAACCAAAGTTTCGGTGGCCGAATTGCAATATGGTCCAAAGTTGGGTGGCCCATTTGTGTGTTTTGCCATATAACATAATATGAAACATTGTTATAACAACAGTAACATCGCGTTACAACAACGAAACCCGTGAAAACGTGTCGTATACTTGACAAGAAATATCTCCTTCTCACTTACTAAACTGTCCAAACGAACTAGGGTGGGATTCCCTGTTCAACACAAACCAAATTAATTAGAAAAATAATTCTCATGAAAGCATTACATGTAAGTATGTATAACTTTTTATATACATGTCAAGTCATCCATGAAATTAGCAAGTATGAGCATGTATATTCACATATATGCATATCAAGTCATAGAATTATCAAGTATAAGTATGTATACCTACAGATATACACACCATGAAATTCAATCATGCACAATCAAGATAAACATGGTCACTTTCGATCTCATGTCTCAATTAACACTTTGTTGTCACATAAGTGCTTGAAATAAATCACATAACAGGAGGATATGTTATAAAGCCGCTGCCGCAACGTAGATCCTGAAATGAAAACGGTTATCACGATTGTGGGTTGTCGGATGCACGTGAGTGATACATCGACCAAGCACGATAGTATTATTCCAAGCGCCCTAATGGTTATGACAAGGTACTCTTCTCCACTGTGATCAAATAGTGGAGGGTGGGTGCATGATGATGGGCTGGCGACCATCACTACCACGAATCTCACAATTCGTGACGGCGATGCATCGTTACCATCGAGACAAGACAAGTATGCCAGCGCTGGACTAATGGAATGACAAGCAGATATTTACTTGGCATTAAAATCAAGTAGGGATCGAGCTCGACAAGAGCGAACTCATCCATGTCAAGTAGATGTTTACTCATATTAAATCAAGTAGGAAGCGATCTCGACAAGAGCGAGCTCGTTCAAGACAAGAAAACATGTTATGCACGACATGTTCACGATTAATCACATACATTACTTTAAGAGCCCAATTGAGTCTCGAAAATACAAGTGTCAAGTTGTCCATCGAATGTTATTCAAGTTCCAAAGGCTAGTAATCTAGTCAAATGGATTCTACAAGTTGTAGGATCTCACCACGATCCTGGTAAGGTTCAATTGTTCCTTAAGCTCGACTCCGTTGAGTCTTTACTACAATTCATCCCAAATAGGTTATAAATGCTATTTGCATTTCTAACCCTTTTCTAAGTTCTCGGTTCAAGCATAGCTAGGTTCTTGTCTCACTAAGAAACCCTAGATCAACAGTTCACAATTTCACCTATTAGTGAAATATAAGTTCAACACAAGTTGGTGAATCAATTATCAATGAAATACAGAGTAATCAAAAGCAGATTATGTTTCATGTCAAAATACACAATATGCCTTATAAGTCATATAATTAAATAGGTAGAACCAATCCTTGACGAGTATCACAATTATGTTTTCATAAGTCATAATATCTAATAAGCATATATATTTATTTCTAGCATAAATCCATGTTAGGTGCATCACTTAACAAATAATAAACCACGCAAGTATAGAAATCAATTTCTCTTATGAATCTAGGCTAAACCCGTAACTTAACAAGTAGAAACTCATAAAATCCCCAAGACTTCATTGATGGTCCAGAATCAATTAATAACTTAGATTATATTCGCTAAAACTCATTCTAGAACGATCATTCATCCTATGTTCCCAAATCCATTATGGTTCATGTATTATTTATAAACCACGCTTGACAAATCCAAATATTGTGATCCACACATATTTAGAAACTAGACATCTTAAGGTATTATTTACCATTTTGAATCATTCAATTCAGACCTATAATCATCAATTTATGATTATCCCAAACACAAATTATTTTCCAGATTTTCTGTTATAACTCATTCTGCACAGCCATCTTGTAAATTCCACCATTAATTACTCACGACTCAAAAGGAGGTGAATATTTCTTAGTCTGAAACTAGACTGTTAATACTATATTTTAGCCTTTTAAATTACTCCATTATGACTTGTATTCATCAAAATACAGCCCATCAAAGTTCAAGTTAAAAACCTGATTTTCTGTCGTCATTCATTCTGCATGTCTATCATACAAAATTCACCAAATATTCCTCATTGCTCCAAATGAAATCAACTTTACATTTCCAGAAACTAGACTCTTTGAGCTAGATTTTACCATTTTAAAACACCCCAATTGGACTTGTATTCATCAAATCATGGTCCTCTCAACTTCATGACATAAGTCTGATTCTCTACTAGGACTTACACAGAGTGTCTGTCTTAGAAAATTCACCAAATATTCCTCATAAATCCAAATATCATAAATATAACATTTCCAGAAACTAGACTCTTTGAACTACAACTGATCATTTTAAACTCCTCAATTCAGACATGTATTCATCGGATTATGGTCACCGAAATCTCATGTTAACAGGTTGGATTTCTGGTAACAACTTACTGGAACAGCCACGTTTTGTGACCAATGAAAAATACTTCCTAAACTCCAAAATTTATGAAACTTTACCGAGAGTTATCTAACATGTATAGGTATAACATACTAAATTTTTAGAAAATTACCATTAGTATATTAGTACCAGTATTTTTCTGAAATTCGACCAAAAAGAGACTGAATATATATAGTTTGTTCCTTCATGTATGTATCATTTCATGGCATTTGGGTCATAAAAATCAAAGTAGCATCATGTATTTCGGGTTCCTCAAAGGGTAGCATACTTAGGGCTCGTTTGTTGTGGCTGATAGCTTATGACTTATGGCTGATAGCTTAAGCTGGTGGCTGAATGACTTTTGGCTGATTGCATAATAGACTGTTTGTTACAGCTGTTGAAAAGTTTCTTATGAGTCGTTATAATTATTTGTTAAAAAAAAACTTGAAAATTAGTATTCATATTTTTATGTATATTTCATAAAAGGATAAAATGAAGATAATCAAATATTTATTAATGAATAGTTGTCTTCATGTTTAAAAAAACCAAAAAAGCTTAAAATTGTGGCTTTTTGGCTTTAGCTTTTCAATGCATAAAGGGTGTTGTACCTTACTTATTGGCTTATGGCTTATAAGCTGAAACAAACACTCTAAATATGACTTTTCAAAAGCCAAAAGTTAAAAGTCACTCAAAATAAGCTGCAACAAACGAGCACTTACAAGCCTTAGAACCTAACAAGGGGGTTTAGTACACGTACCTTAAATATGGAAATCAAGAACACAAAACAGGTTACGAAATAGGGGAAACAGAACAGCCACAAGAGGTCTCAAATCCGACTCCTAGCTTGAGTTTTCGGGTGAGAAGGAGTTGTTGTAATCAAGCTTAAATCTCCAAACGAATCCATGGCTTCCATGAGTCTCCAAAGCTTAGCCACACAAGCAGAAAAGGCTTGAAGAAACAAGAAATTAAAAGGGAGAATTGAGGGAGGATAGAGTCTACAAACAACAAGAACACTCACCAAATTCGGGGGAGAGGAGTTGTGGTAACAAATGGCTAATCTTCCAAGCAATCATCAAGAACTCCAAGGGTTTCTTTATGGGCACAAAATGAGCAGAACTTTTGTAGGTTGGAAGGGCTAGAAATCTCGGTATCAAGGAGAAGAAGGCAGCAAATCGGGTGAGGGAAGACAAAGAAACAAGGTTCAACCTTCAAGCAACTTCAAGACTTCTATGGAAGCCTTCTCTCTCCCTCTAACACTCTCTAACCCACGGTTTGCAAGGGGAAGAGGGGCTGGAATGAAGTCTTGGCAGCCTTGGAGTGTAGAGGTAGACAAGGGGACAAGGATTGCAAGGCTCAATGCTTTGGTAAAAGGGAAAAAGTGATTATAGTGGACTTAATGATTTGGTCTCCCACTCTCCAAACCCCACTAAGGCCAACAAGGGTAGTAGCATGTGGCTAAGGCTGATAGGATAGCTTAGGAACCAAATTTGTGGGGATTTATTAAGGGTAGGTGGGTATTTGGTCAAAAATAAAGTCGAACACACAATGAGTGGTCAACTATAGTAGACCAGAATTTGGGTCAACTTACAAAAATGATTCTGAACTGTATACAAGTCCTAAAATTACACAAGTGAGATGGTTAGAAAGATATCGAAGTCTAGTTTCTAACGCATCAAACGGATCCAAATTTGGAGTTCTGTACACAAAGTTATGGCCAAAATACTGCAGACCTATCATGGCCTGTGGGAATACGAGTTAAGCCAAAAATCGAACACGAGAGCATGTAAACGTGTATCTGATTAATCCAAAATAATTCTAAGTTAATCCCCAAGGTCCCCAGTCATACCGGGCTAAACTTAGGGTCGAAAATAATATCAACAGAGTAAAACGACAATAAATACAACCGGTACGACAACACTGCGTAATTGTGGTCCATCATGCCTATAATTATACCAAGTCAAATACATAAGGATTCGGGGTTTTACATCTCCCCTATAGCAATTTCAAAGAAATAGTTGAGATAGGAGTCTGTATCGATGAAGATATACGGACTAGGCACTTAAAAGTCAATACGCCCTCTAGCTCTTTCCAATACTCCAAAGGAAAGGCAGCCGCATCGGGACCAGCCGTTAATATGGTGAGAAATGCATCAGCCAATTTTCCTACCCAGAACTATAGCACTGTTCCATGGTCCTACGGATCAGATAGGTCTGTCAACACAGTAGGAGGGAACAATGGCCCGAACAGAAATTTCAGAAATCAGAGCAGAGGAACCCGGTATTATGATGAACTGTAAGCTCCCCAGTCTGTGATACTGCAAGGGCTAATGGCACAGGGAGTGCTAAAGCCTTTAGAAGACTATAGGCCGCCGAATCCCCTGCCCAAGACATGGAATCATACCTAGTACTGTGAATATCATCGCTGCAGTGGTCACCTCACTTACAAATGCTATATACTCAAAAATGCTATCCAGGACCTAATAGATAATAAGGTTATTGAAAAGCCTCCTCCCAGACCAAATATAGTCAATAACCCCTACCTCAAATCAATATGATTGAGGTTGATGAAAAAATATGTGTACCCAAGTTCGAAATAAATAAACACCCCTTACCATATATCATTGTTCCTGTTGGTAATTGGGCTTGCGGCCCGATTATTTAGTCCCGCCCACATGGAAATTATATTTATATTATTTATTGGTTAATTAGTATCCTAATCCAAGTGGGTTTAGGATTGACTTAACCTACAAGAAATAGGTTTCTTGTAATAATATAAATAGGGCAACTAATGAGATAAAACCCTAATGTATCACACGCCTAGAAGTTGGCGCCTCCTCTCTCTCCCTAAATCTATCTCACCAAAATACTCCCTCTAGCCTAACCATCAAGAGGCTTGGATTTGCGGTGTGAACCAGTATTGATATCCGTGCTCCGTGATATCAATCCGACAAGAGAGACTTGCAGGTCTATGGATCTTGGCATACGAAGATCGTAGCTCAAGCGAAATTCTTCCGCTGCGCACAAGGCTCTAGTTCGCATAAAGGTAATCCTTAATTACTGTTTTGATAGCGAATTTGTTTGATATATGATTAGATATATCCTTCATTGGTATCAGAGCCATATTGCTTGATTGCTCGTATCGTTATGCCTTGAATCGCATGCTCTTGTTTTTGGGTTTGTTTAAAAGTTTTACCTGATAACGAAACAAATGAGTTTTATTATTTTATGTGTAAAACTTTAAAATTTTCGAGAAAAATTTATATGTCTGAGTTCCCTACGACGAGGCGAACAACATACTAAATTCTCGTTGAATTCCGTTGGGTATTTTTCAAAATATCGCAAACCCAAGTTTTGTTGAAAAGTGTTTTTTCCGAAACTTTGCATGCTGTTTTGACCTGTTTATGTTCTGTAAAATCGTGATTTTATGGACTGTACTTGTAGTACTCCGTGAGGGCTTTCCAACGACATATTATATGCTTAATTTGGACTTAAAATGAACGTTTTATGGCCTCGCGAAGTTGGCCCTTCGCGAATCGATTTTTTGGGTTAAAAATTCGACCGAAAAATGACCCCCACTCTCGGCCTCGATACACGTGCCATTTTGGGCACTCCTTTCGAGGTAAAAAGTACACCATTGGGTAGTACTCGAGGAGACGAGTCCAACGCCACCGGCCGTGCGGTCATCGGACCACTGGAAGGCGGCGCGTGGACATCAAACGTCGGGTAGGCGCGTGGAGATGGCATCGTAGAGACACAGTCAGCCGTTGACTGGTCAACGGTCAACCGTTGATGGCGATGTCGGTTCGCCACGTCATCGTCATCTGGGACCCACCAAAAAAATCGTTTGCGGCGACATCATCGGTGGCGTCATCGTGCCACGCCGCCACTAAGCCGTCACTACGCCCAATCGGCGCATGCCGGAAGGAAGCCCACACGCGCAGGTGGCGCGTGAGGGCGCGTGCGGCTGTTCTGTAACTCCGATCGGCAAACGGCCGACGCGTCTGGCTCTGTTTTGGCCTTCTGAGTCCAATGGTGGCCTCTGTTTTGATTAATTCAGCCTGTAAATATTTGTTTTTGATTTTTCAGTGTGTAAAAACCTGTTTTCTGATTTTTAAAAATTACAAAAATAATATCTAGGGGCTGTTTTGTCATTCTGTGACTGTTTAGGGCTGTTTGGGACTGTTCTGGAATTTTTTAAAATTCTTTGTGAATTTTAAGCTATTTTAAAGTCATTTTTAGCATATTTAATTGTCGTTTTGGGCTCTAAAATTGCGATTGGGACTTCACGAGACCCAATAAATTTATTTTCAGTAGTGAAAATATTTATGTACATGATTTGTACTTGATGGATTTGTTCTATCATATTTCTTTTGTTTAAATTATCAATTTATGAATATTTTCACGTTGTGCATGCTTTGGTTGTGATTACGAGCTTCGCGGATTTTCCCTCCTTACGTGTATGATGTGATTATATTTAGTAATTGATTTTTCGAAACAAAAGTGAATTAAAATATATATATGCTTATGTCTCATTTTTGCAACAAATTGTAGTGAAATGGCTTCTCAGAATGTAATCGCTGACCTTAATAAGGGTGAGAAATTAGATGGCTCAAACTATGGTGTTTGGCAAAGGAAAATCACGTACTTGCTAAACGAGCAAGAGGTTCTGGACAACCTTGATATTGTGATGGTAGAACCAGAGATGGGTAACTTGACCATCGCCCAGCATCGCCAGAAAATGCAGGAATTCCTTGACTGGAAAAAGAAAGATCGATGTGCACGCTTTACTATGCTGAGTAGCATGCATAATGATCTGATTGGCGAGTTTGAAGACTGCCTGACTGCTAAACATATGTACCAAATTAAGCGCATTTATGGGAATACTTCTGCTACAAAGTTAAGGACTTTGACCTACAAGTTTGAAAGCTATAAGATTGACTAGAAACGAAACATTCTTGAACAACTACGTGAGATGTCCGGAATGATTTGTGATCTTAAAGTTGTTGGTTCTGTCTTATCGATGAAGCAAACAAGTTCAAGTGGTGATTCGCTCCGCCTCGATTCTTGGAGTGGTTTGAGGCGTATTTTGACTCATCTGCACTCCATTCGGACTTTTGCGGATGTATCTCACCATGTTGAGCTTGAGGCCGAGTGTCATGAAGCGAATCGCGCGATAAGTCTTTGCGACTCGTGATCTTGCTCTTGTTTCCCTTGAGGGTCCGCGCAAGCCACACGGGCAACGCAAGAGACAAGCTAAAAGCAAGAAGACTCAGAATTTGGGCCCTAAAAGTGACAAGATTGCTAAACGCCGTAGAGGCAAAAAGAATATTGCTAAGCAGAAGTGCTACAACTGTGGTGCCTTGGGTCATTTTGCTCGGACTTGTCCTGAGCCCAAGAAGGTATCACTTAATCCTATCTCCATGCAAAGTTATGTTTGCTCTCATGTTTTATTAGCTGACTCTCTCCCTGTGTGGATTGTAGACTCAGGCTCAACCAAACATGTGACGAGGGATCGAGAAGGATTTGTAGATTATCGAAAAGTTCCTGCGGGTACAAGAAGAATTTTCATGGGAAACAGTTCGTCTGTTGAAGTCAAAGGAGTTGGCTCATACCAACTTCAATTGCGGAGTGGACGACATTGACTCTTCATGAAGTTCTTTATGCACTGGAATTGACATAATCTACTATCAATGAGTACAATTGCTAGGACATGGATATTCTTTTAATTTTAGTAATGATCACTTGGATATTTGTTTTGGTGATGAGGTTTTGGGACATGGTTCTTTGTCAGATAATTTCTTTAAATTAGATTTGTTGGATTCCCATAATTCTTCTGTTAATTCTTCTTCTTGCATGGTTTATGATGATTCTAATTATGAGTTGTGGCATGCTAGACTTGGACATATAGGAAAAGATAGGATGACTAGATTGGCTAGAGAAGGCCTATTGGGGTCTCTCAGCAAAGTCAACCTACCCTTGTGTGAATCTTGTTTGGTAGGAAAAGCTTGCCGAAAGCCTTTTGGTAAGGCAAAAAGAGCCACACATCCATTAGAGTTAGTCCATTCAGACATTTGCGGACCAATGAATGTTAAGGCACGTCATGGAGCTTCCTATTTTCTCACTTTTATCGATGACTACACACGCTATGGTTATGTTTACCTTATTTCTCACCGCGATGAAGCTCTCAAGTGTTTTGAGCGCTTTCTCGCAGAGGTTGAGAATCAAAAGGATAAAAGCTTAAAAACTTTTAGAACTGATCGGGGCCGTGAGTATTTATCTGATCAATTTAAAGAATTGTGTGAGAAAAAGGGAATACGCCGACAGTTGACAATTCCTAGAACTCCACAACAAAACGGTGTTGCAGAACGAAGGAATCGAACATTGTTGGAAATGGTTAGGTCGATGATGGCACAGCCAACCTCCCAATTTCGCTTTTGGGGGATGCGCTAATGACCGCACATACATACTTAACCGAGTGCCTTCTAAGTCGGTTCCACAACCCCTTATGAACTTTGGAAAGGTGAGAAGCCTAAATTGGGGCATCTTCATCCTTGGGGTTGTGCGTTATGTCCATAGTACTTCAATAAGTTTGGAAAACTAGGCCCTAGAGGAAACAAGTGTGTTTTCATAAGGTATTCGATACCTCAAAGGGTTATGTTATGTACGGTGGAAAACCCGACGAGGAATGAGCTGAATCGAGTCGTGCAATGTTGATTTCATTGAGAATGATTTCCCGACGATAGGTGAAGTTAGGAAAGACTTTGAACTTTTGAGATGGAAGAAGAACACATGACATCTTTTGGCGAAGGTGGGGAATTGCCTCAACCTAATCCTATGGTACAACATGAGGTTGAACCTATGGAAGTCGCAAATGAGAGTCAAGGTGATCTTCATCCGAGTGGGAGTATGGATTCTAGTGGGGGTCTGATACTAGAGCGAAGACGTAAACGTGGAAATATACCTCGTCGTCGATTCGCGATCGAAGAGGAATCTTTCCTAACTACTTCTTTCAATTCTAGTGAGCCTACATCGCTCAAAAAGCCCTTTCTTTACCTACAAACAGTGAATGGATGACTGCAATGGAAGATGAAATTTCCTATGAAAAAGAATCGGGTTTGGGAGTTAGTTGATCTTCAAGGTCGCAAGACTATTGGAAACAAATGGGTTTTCAAAGTCAAGCGAAAGGATGATGGATCAATTGACAAATATAAGGCATGTCTTGTGGCGAAAAGCATTACCCAAAGAGAGGGCTTAGACTATGAGGAGACATTCTCCCCTGTGGTGAGATTTTCCTCTATTCGCCTAATCCTAGCGATAGTAGCACACATGGATCTAGAACTTTATCAGATGGATGTTAAAACTGCATTTCTCAATGGAGAACTAGATGAAGAGATCTATATGACTCAACCGAGGAGGGTTTTGAAGTCAAGGGACAAGAGCGCAAAGTGTGTCGACTCAAACGTTCCATTTATGGTCTCAAACAATCATCTAGATTGCTGGTACATTCGCTTTCACTGAAGCGATAACCTCAATTGGCTTTGTGATGATTGAGGAAGACCACCGTGTATATGTTAAACGATCCAAGAAAAAGATCTTGATTCCGTCATTATATGTTGATGACATCCTACTAGCCGGAATGATATGGAGATGATAAATGCCACTAAAGAGTGGTATGCTTTCGATATGACGGACTTGGGTGAAGCAAGCTATGTGCTTGGAGTAAAAGTCATTAGAGATCGTTCGAAAAGATTTCTTGGTTTGTCTCAAGAGACTTACATTAAGAAAGTTATCGAACGATTTGGCATGACTAACTCAAAACCCGTTGTCACTCCAATGGAAAAGGGATGTGTCCTTAGTACAAACCAATGCCCAGAATGAAAGAAGAGAATGTCTACGACTCCATATGCAAATGCGGTAGGAAGCTTGATGTATGCTATGGTGTGTACTCGGCGACCTATGCTTTGCGCTTGGGATGTTGAGTCGATTCCAAAGTAATCCTCGACCTCAACACCGGATGGCGGTGAAGAGGGTTACATGTTACTTGGTGGGAACCACAAATTTAACCCTATGTTACCAAGGTGGGGATTTGAGCTTGAAAGGTTTCACTGACGCGGATTGGGCTGGAGATGAAGATGGTTATAAATCTACTTCAGGGCTACGCTTTCCTCCTTGGTGGTGGAGCTATCTCTTGAGTAGCAAGCTTACGCACTAGCACCGCCCTATCTACGATGGAGTCGTAGTACATGGCTTGCTCATTTGCGCGTTCAAGAAGCTATGTGGTTGAGGAGTTTTCTTCAACATCTTGATGTTACGACGCATGGATCGTCCCTGTAGTCATTGCTTGTGATGACAAGATGGCATTTAGGTTACTAAAGATCCAAGTACCATGGGAAGGCGAAACACATTAACATCAAATATCATTTCACTAGAGACATGGTTGCGAGAAAAGAAAGTTGTTCTAGAATATATTCCTACTAGAAGCATGTTAGCGACCCTATGACTAAACCTCTAGCTAGAGATCTTTCGGGATCACATGTTGGGTCTAGGGCTTCGTAGGATTTGACTTTTATTACGAGAACACTTATGTTGACATTTGATTATTATTCATTATCGTTTGAATAAATTGCGGTTTCATTTGTTCCTTTTATATGTTAATTGGATATTTTGATATGAAATTGTGTAGCATATATATTTTGATTAAAAAGATGTCGTGGATATTGAATTGGCCCTCTCACGGGTAATTCACCTTGTCGCCAGTGGGCGAGCAAGTTGAGATAGTAAAAGTCTTTGGTACCTACTGAGAATGCATGAAATGACATTACATTTATCGCCTTGGCATACGGCCAAGATGAGACCTTTTATAAGATTCGACTTTATATCCCAAGGAAAATCCGAATGTGAGATCTTAAAGAGAGTCACTAGAAGAGTGGCTGCTTTTAAGTACTCAAGTTAGAAACGCCCGAAGAGTAGACTAAGGATCGTATGACGTTTGAGCATGACATGCTGCTTGGTGTGGGAGTTCCGTCATAGCATACACTTCATCTTGTATGTGACTATAATGCGACTTAAGAAAGTGATTGAATGATCCTGCTTCATCCTTTGTGTGAGTTCAGTGATCAAATCCAGATCACAATTATACCTATGTGACTTAGAACTATATCATGAACTTGGGCGTTGATGATGCTACTTTGGCTTGAGCCGATGCGGGCTATCATGCCTGATCCTACGAAGCATTCTTTGGAGGCTTGATCGGCCAAGTGATTAATATGAGTGTCTGGAAGATAGTATGATATGCATCTCATTTTGTGTTTCAATGCCATGGCGATCATATTGAACATACGGTTCAGGTTGATCTTGATACACAAACATATTGAGATTTAAGCACCGCTCTTGAGGGATTGAGGATGCTTAAGCGGATGCATATATACGATGCAGGGTATAGACGAGTTTTTGTCTTAACGAGGGCGTTCATCTTTGGTCGGATGGTGATTTGGTATAGCGCTCCACCCTTTATCTTTCTCCGTCATGTCGCAGACTTCACTTCGGTATGAAGGCGTGTTTAGGGTTTTGATGATACGATGTGGTTAGAGGTGAGTCTATGTGTGCGAGTGGGAGATGTTGAGTAATTGGGCTTGCGGACTGGAATTATTTAGTCTCACTCCATGGAAATTAATTTATATTATTTATTGGTTAATTAGTATCCTAATCCAAGTGGGTTTAGGATTGACTTAACCTACAAGAAATAGGTTTCTTGTAATAATATAAATAGGGCAACTAAGGGATAAAACCCTAATGTATCACACGCCTAGAAGTTGGCGCTCTCTCTCTCTCCTCTAAATCTATCTCACCAAAATACTCCTCTAGCCTAACCATCAAGAGGCTTGGATTTGCGGTGTGAACCAAGATTGATATCCGTGTTCGTGATATCAATCCGACGAGAGACTTGCAGGTCTGTGGATCTTGGCATACGAAGATCGAGCTCAAGCGAAATTCTTCCGCCGGCAAGCAAGGCTCTAGTTCGCATAAAGGTAATCCTTAATTACTGTTTTGATAGCGAACTTGTTTGATATATGATTAGATATATCCTTCAGTTCCTTTCTCTCCATCTTTATCCATAAAAGAGCCTAGCTTCAATATGCTCTCTTGGGACACTATCATGGGTAGCCAAAATACATGTAACCTCAAAAAAGCCACTTGGGTCTGGGGATGTCACTACCTTACTAGATTCCAGCCTACCAACCAAACCTCGAAAGAGGTGACCACCTGCAAAAATCAAGAAATAGATGTATCGCTAAAACGGTGGAAGATACCTTGCTAGCTCAAATGAAGAAAACTCAGGTCAACATATCTATCTGGGACTTGTTTTGTGCTTCCAAAACCCACCGTGATACACTGGCTAAATCTTTAAGTCAAGCAGTCATCCATATTGAAACCTCCTCGAATGAGCTCACTCAAATGATCTGAAACATACATTTTGGGAATATGATTATGACTATCTAGATCTGCCAAGGGAAGGAACCAACCACATTGATGCTTCCATATCACCGCTGGGGTCATGGAAAAAAGGGTTCCCGGTTTTGATGTATTAATGGGTCTTTGAATGTCTGCCCTACTAGCACACTAGCAAAACTGGGAACAAAAATATCAGAGCTTGCTCCTTCATCGCAGACAGTAAGGGCATACGACAATACTAGTCGATGTCATGTGGGTGGTCACCTTAATGCCGACTATCTAAGTAACCATGCCCTAGAATTCCAAGTCTTGGACATACCTACCACTTTCAACTTCATTGGGATGCCCTGATCCATGGGGTAAAAGGTAGCCTCCGCACCAACGTGTCAAATTTATCCACGAGGATCATATAATAATCATTTTGGCTGATAAGATCGTGGAAAACAAGGAAAATGTGGACGTCCCGATCCTCGAAATAGAGCATGATGACACCGGTATATTCCCTGGCTTTGAGGCTCCTAGAAGTTGCATTGAATGCGCCGAGAAACCCGACATCACCAGAAGAAGACTACATCCTTAGGAAACGTGGTCCTTTAAACATGTTTTGATGAATTATATGTCCTGTCCGGGTCTTGGCGTAAATAGGGACTTGTTAATTTAGTCCAAGATGAATTCAAGGAATGTATCCCTCCTTTCTGGTCTAGGATACAAACCTATTCCAAATGAAATAGCAGCAGCTTATGAAACGTAAGCGTGAGAAAAGTAAGGCGAGCACCTATAAAACATCCTTACAAATATCCTCCTCTCCAACCATTGGGCTTTGCTATTAATGATAATCTAAATGTCTTTGTTTATTCCTTAGTTGCACCTTCATTAAAAGACGCATTAAATAATTTTAATAATGAGTAATTTGATGAAATGGACTCAAAAGATAAAAATTACTTGCTTGAGCTCGTAAAGTTAGTCGAATAACAGGAAAAACATCAATCACCGGCAAATGAAGACTTATCTACTATCAACTGGGGCTGAACAATGAGACCAAAGAAATCAAAATCAGCCTACCTCAGCAAGGCTCTAAAAGAACGACACTTATTGACCTCCTCAAAGAATTCGTGGACATCTTTGCATGGTCCTACGAAGATATGTCTGGGTTGGACCCAGCCATTGTTGAACACTGGATCCCCACATATCCGGATGCTCGGCCAATCAAACAGAAGCTCCGCCGAATCAAACCAGAATGGTCACTACAAGTAAAGGAAGAAATCATGAAGCAACTACATGTCAAATTTATTCTAGTAGTAGTATCACCCGATCTGCCCAATCGAAGGTTCGGATCTGCTGCAGACTTCGCGACCTCAACAAGGCATCACCCAAAGATGACTTCCCTCTACCTAATATTGATATCGTGGTAGACGCCGTCGCTTCTCACAAAATAAGATCTTTCGTCGATGACATGCTGGGCTATAATCAAATCAAAATGGTAGCAGAAGACCAAGAAAAAACATCATTCACTACACCCCTGGGGAACCTATTGTTATAATGTCATGTCATTTAGGCTAAAAAACGCCGGGGCTACATGTCAAAGGGCTGCCACCGCTCTCTTCCATGACATGATTCATAAAGAGGTTGAAGTGTTTGTTGATGACATGATTGTGCACTTTAGCAATGCCAACGGTGCTCATATCAAAGACCTTCGAAATTTTTTCGAAAGATTAAGGAAGCATCAAATGAAGCTTAACCCCACCAAATGCATATTTGGGGTTACCAAAGACAAGGTCCTCGGGATTCATGGTGATCGAGCAAGGCATC
>CM028383.1:110559937-110602256 GCA_013146195.2 Codonopsis lanceolata | reverse complement strand
GGAAACCAAATTATAACATAAAACCTACTGGTTTATCAATGGTTTATCAATAAACCAGTTGATAAAGCAGTTCAATAAACCAATCTATGAACATGGTTTATCAATGGTTTATCGATAAACCAGCTGATAAACCATGTGCATTTTCAAAGGAAAAACCATTGTTGACACTTGAAACCAAATTATAACATAAAACCTACTGGTTTATCAATGGTTTATCAATAAACCAGTTGATAAAGCAGTTCAATAAACCAATGATGTTATCAATGGTTTATCGATAAACCAATGATAAACCATGTGCATTTTCAAAGGAAAAACCATTGTTGACACTTGAAACCAAATTATAACATAAAACCTACTGGTTTATCAATGGTTTATCAATAAACCAGTTGATAAAGCAGTTCAATAAACCAATATGTGAACATGGTTTATCAATGGTTTATCGATAAACCAGATGATAAACCATGTGCATTTTCAAAGGAAAAACCATTGTTGACACTTGAAACCAAATTATAACATAAAAATCCCATCGGTTTATCACCGGTTATCTGGATAAACCAGCTTGATAAAGCAGCTTCAATAAACTAATTCAGGAACATGGTTTATCAATGGTTTATCGATAAACCAGATGATAAACCATGTGCATTTTCAAAGGAAAAACCATTGTTGACACTTGAAACCAAATTATAACATAAAAACCCTCGGGTTTATCAATGGTTTATCAATAAACCAGCTTGATAAAGCAGCTCAATAAACCAATGTGAACATGGTTTATCAATGGTTTATCGATAAACCAATGATAAACCATGTGCATTTTCAAAGGAAAACCATTTTGACACTTGAAACCAAATTATAACATAAAACCATCGGTTTATCAATGGTTTATCAATAAACCAGTTGATAAAGCAGTTCAATAAACCAATATGTGAACATGGTTTATCAATGGTTTATCGATAAACCAGCTGATAAACCATGTGCATTTTCAAAGGAAAAACCATTTTTGACACTTGAAACCAAATTATAACATAAAACCTACTGGTTTATCAATGGTTTATCAATAAACCAGTAGATAAACCAGTTCAATAAACCAATGCGGAACATGGTTTATCAATGGTTTATCGATAAACCGATGATAAACCATGTGCATTTTCAAAGGAAAACCATTGTTGACACTTGAAACCAAATTATAACATAAAACCTATCGGTTTATCAATGGTTTATCAATAAACCGCTTGATAAAGCAGCTCAATAAACCAATCGTGAACATGGTTTATCAATGGTTTATCGATAAACCACCGATAAACCATGTGCATTTTCAAAGGAAAACCATTTTTGACACTTGAAACCAAATTATAACATAAAACCTATCGTTTATCAATGGTTTATCAATAAACCGTTGATAAAGCAGTTCAATAAACCAATATGTGAACATGGTTTATCAATGGTTTATCGATAAACCAGCTGATAAACCATGTGCATTTTCAAAGGAAAAACCATTGTTGACACTTGAAACCAAATTATAACATAAACCTATCGGGTTTATCAATGGTTTATCAATAAACCAAGAGATAAAGCTCAATAAACCAGCTCAATAAACCAATCTGTGAACATGGTTTATCAATGGTTTATCGATAAACCAGCTGATAAACCATGTGCATTTTCAAAGGAAAAACCATTGTTGACACTTGAAACCAAATTATAACATAAAACCTATCAATGGTTTATCAATAAACCACATGGTTTATTATCAACATAAACCAACATAATAAGGAAGAACTGTGTTTGCAAGTGCAAAAGTTCTTCTTCCCGCAAGTTTAATATGCACTATACAAATATGAAAGTGATATACAAACCTGCCGAGTAATATACAAACATTTTCAATTGACATATATTTGCAATTACAAACTCATATAAGTAGTACCCAAAATAAATCAAAAACAGAGGAATTTCATTGCATTAATCAAGGTAAACTAGGATTGTCATTGTCATAAACAAGTGTATTTTACATGACCCCTATGAAATAAAGAAAATACATGGCCATCACAAGCAGCAGCAGCAGGAGCAACTATATGCATTAATCTATATCTATACTCATTCCATTTGTTTCCTCACACTTCTTCTTCCAAATCTTCGCCTTATTTCTTTCTGATTTTCTGGTTTGCTGCCCTTTCTCAATTTTCATTCTTTTTATTAATTGTGTTTCAGCCAGCCTTCACTTGATCAAGGGTACCTGTGCCTCTCATGAACCGCATTTCCAAAGATCCTTCACTTGAGGCCTCTCTTGCACTAGATTTCCAACAACCCTCCGAGTTGCAGTTTCGGTGCATGCGTGATATAGGGAGAAGAGATTTGTGCATGCTTTTCTCCCTCTTTTCTTCGATTCCAAAATATTGTCGGCCTCAATACCAAGGAGACATTTCTTTTTCCTACCCTTAACCTCTTCTATTTTCCCTCGCTTATCCTCAAGATTTTTACCCGCTTCAAATGTATAGATGGGGGGTGGTGGTGGTAGTGGAAGTGGAGATGGGAGTGGTGCTAGGAGGAGTAGTAGAGATGATGGGAGAGGGGAGAGTAGACATGATGTGGAGGTGGTGGTAGGGGGAGTAGTAGAGATGGTGGGAGTGGTGGTGGTAGGAGGAGTAGTAGAGAGATGGGAGTGGTGGTGTAGGAGTGATGGTGTAGTAGGGGAGTAGAGAGTGGGAGTGGTGGTGGTAGGAGTAGTAGAGAAGATGGGAGTGGTGGTGGTAGGGAGGAGAGTATGGTGGTGGTGGTATGGATGGAGATGGGAGTGGTGGTGGTAGAGATGATGGGAGTGGTGGTTGTAGGAGAATGGAGATGGGAGTGGTGGTTGGGGAGTAGTAGAGATGGTCGGATCGACATTTTCGGATTCTCGAAAAGGCAAAGAAAACTTGGAAAAGTAGGAGAAGAGTAACAAGTGGGAGTCCATGTCAAGTTGGGGTGATGCTTGTTCCCGAGCAGACCTAAACTTGTTTTTAGATCATTCTGTCAATTCAAGTAGGTAAGCAAAATTAGGTAAGTATAGACTAATTAATATCTCAACAAATTACTCAAAATCAAAAGGTCAAATACTTTACCACTTCAATCTTAAGATGGTCAATCTTTTGGTCCATATGGTCAATCTTCTCCGTCCATATGGTCAATCTTCTGGTCCATCTTATGCAATAAATCAAAAATTGCGCTGAGATGAGGAGTGCTGGTGTTGCTGGTGCTAGTGCTAGTCACAACAGGAGAGGGAGAGGGATGTTGTTGGGAGAGGATGCGTGGTGGGGACCGACGGCCTTCATCTTCAACATGTTCAGCCTCAACATGGAAGGATGTGCTCCAATCAGCGCCAAACATACGCTCATACTCAACAACATATACTCAACAACATAGCGCTTTTGGGCTCGGTGGGCCTCAAGTGGAACAAGCACTTCATCCATGTCAATTAAGCAAAATACCAACTTCATTAATAAACTATATTGGACACTACTGTTTATAAAATAATATTGTTTGGATTAAATAACACAACTTTATTAATCAAACTCTACATTTACCCTTGGGTTATCCAATATCTCCATGATTTCCTCATAGCTTGGATTTTGGAATGACTTCCAATCGCACATTCTTGGTATTTTGGGCACTTCACTGATGATATTTGATAGCCCATACAATTCTATAAATCCAGGAAAACCTTGGAACAACTCAAATGCCCAAACCTGCTTTTTCAAAATGTTACATATTAGAAGCATATAAGATTGAAAAAAAAATGATCTAACCATTCAATATAAAAATCAGCTACAAATGGTTACCTGTAATGCCAACGGAAAGCCGTTGCATACAGAAGTCTTAGCACCAGAACTAGCCATCTTCATCACTGAGTTGAGCAGGTGGGTATAGGACTTTGTTCCCCATGGATATTTATTGAACAAATCCAAGTTCTCGACTATACTCAAAACACCCACATCAATACCAGTATTAGGTGACGCACCTCTCAAAGACATACTCCCAAATAAGTGCAAGACCAATCTTCGCCTTATCATCCATGTCGCTTACCTCTCTAAATATTTTCCTTAAATCTTCAAAGCTTCATTGCTTTTCCACTCCCAGAATATATTTCTTTACTAGTGCATTGGAAGTAGGGATTTCAGTGGACATAATCTTCCAATAATCCATGTTTTAAACCTGTTATTAAGGTGTAGTCCGAAAAAGAAAATCTAACATTTTTACCACCTATACAGAACCATATTTCATTTTTATTGTTTGTAGGTGACTCAATCCTAAAAAGTGCCAAAACATGAATCAGCACATTGCTCTTATTAATATTTTTTCTCATCCTATACAATTTACCAAAGGCCGATTTCTCGAATATAGTTTTATGAGCACGATCTAATGCTTCATATACCTCATCTAATATTAACAAATTGCATCTTGTAGTAACCTTGCATTTGTACCACCATCACGTGAAACAATATATGCCATCTGTAATAGAAATATAAATTAAACATTAAAAAATGAACTATAATAAACAACTATTAAAACAAGGTTTACTTCTATGGTTGATTCAAGTGATCATATGAAATTACACATGGTTGATTCATATATCAGGTTATAAAACACTTGATTTTCTAACCTTAAACAAAAACCCAAGTACATGGTTTACTGACATGGTTTATTGATAAATCAGATGTATTCAACGTAAAAATAAAATCATTTTTGCCTTGAACATGAAATAAGAACATGAACATAGCAATACAATTCAATATAAACCATTAGATGAGTGTAATTTCACATGATTTTTTAAATTCAAGTATTCATGTTTATTTCAAGTCGTTATGTTGATTTCAAATGTTTTACAAGTTGGGGTCGTCAAAAATGGTCGACCGTAACTACAACACTAAAACCCTAAGCGAAAAAACAATGTGAGGTTTACCCGATCGAATTGATGATCACCAACGAGTTAGGGTTTCGAATAATTGAGAGCTCCTGATCTTTTAATCGAAATCAAATGGTTTATCAATGGTCGTCGTTGAGAGGTTCTTGGTCGACAAGGCTCTGTTATACCACACTGAAATGAACTAAGTGTTATTCACTTTCACTCAGCTAATGTATATCGTCGTCGTCAATTGTAATTGTATACGTATTTTTTTCTCAGCCAGTAGTCGTCAAGTGGTTGTCAAGTGGTTTATCTAATAAACCAGTGTATACCAGTATATACCAATGTATACCAGTGTATATGTAATTAAAAAATATTGTTCCTCGAAATTTTGTGATGGTCGACTAGTCGACCACTTGACGACTAGTGTCGACCACGATATAACGCAGGGGCATTTTGGTCAGATTCATAAGCGGCGGTCCGTTGATTTGTCAAAGGCCATATATGTTTAACAATCGGGTAATTTGGCCATATTTGATAAATGCAACTTGATTTTGGGTGGGGAAAACCTATATGGTTCTCGTGCCACAATTCAGGAGGAGTTCGTTTAGCTTATTTAGTTGATACATTAAAGGGTGATGGTATGGAGGCCACGGTGAGTTTGAGTCGAGAAGAAATGGCTATATTCGAGCGTGATGAAGAACTATTGTCGTACACTTCCATGAATCAAAGTCCTCTCATACTCTTGGGCATTGACTCTCACACTAGTCGTATTTAGGGCTTGTAAATTTTATAATATAGACTCTCAAAAGTCATGTCCACTATGTTTTTAACAATTCAACATTAGAGCATCACCAATACAATGTGTAATTCATACCCTCAATCATATGTTTCATTTTTCTCTATGCATTCATATTCAATCAAAATAAATCTCTCAAATGCAAATATGAATTTAATCTTTTGTAGCATGCATCTCACTACTAAAATAATATTTGATAAAAAAATAAAAAAGAAAAGAAAATAGAACAACCAATAGAAAGAGTTTTAATTCTGACTAAAGTGAACAACCAATATTATCAATAATGTGAATACATTTGATTATCACATCATATCCACATTCATCATCCTCATTTGCATTAGAGATGCTTTTACCCTTCATATTTGATATTAACATGTTGATTATAGTTAAATATTATAATAATTAATTATGACTATATCTAATGCTAATTTTATATCTATTAATAATTAGACTTTTCAAATATGAACAATTTAGCTGGAACGGATGATGTATATGTCATGTATACTATTGTTATCAACTCCCCCCCCCCTCTCCAGCATTCTAAAACCCTAATATTTTCTTTAGTTTAGTTATTATAAATAAATGAATTTAGTACAATTAATAGATGCGACTTTATGAAATAAAATTATTATTATCATTCAAATTATTATGATATGAAAAGTTTGAAATATTATATTATTTACAAAAATGGTAAAGTTAAAAATGTTTGTTTTTGTGTGTTATTTTATAAATTACTCCTTCCGTCCCTAAATTATTGTTCTGTTTTCTTTTTTTGACCGTCCCAAAATAATTGTCTTATTTGAAACATTCTTTTTTAAGACAATATTTTTACTATTTTACCATTACTTTTTTATCTTATTTTAATTATGAGTCATATACACACGAGTTTTAAAGTAAATTGCACATTAAATTAATATTAATAATTTAGTCAAATGTGTTTTTCTTAAATCGTATATCAAATCAATCCAAACGATAATTTTGTGAAGGGGGGAGTAATTATATTATTTGGAAACTAATTGGTAATTGGGATAGTCTTTGTATTGACCGTGCACGTTAAGTTTATGGCGCCTAAGACTAATTTATCTTTGTTGATATATATGCTTTAGATTTCAATCATTTTAGATGTGGCAGATTTGGGGTTCTTAGTGGTTGACTCACCTTGGTCATGCTGGCTAGCTTATTTAGTTATCTTGTACCTCAGATAAGTGTTGACTAATTAGAATGATTGTGATAAATTTCAGCCAATGGTGTGGTTTGGTTGATATGATTAATAAGCTGAGTTGTCTGATGTTTGATATGTAAGAGGTGGTCGGGACTAATAGCCTGAGTTATTCGGATAAAGTCATTATCCCCTTTCTATTAATACCAAGAGGATGGTGGTATTATTAGCGTCCTTACTAAAAAAAATTGGGATTAACATTTATAATCTCAAAACTACCATCGATATATAAGTGAGGATTAATAGCGAGGGCACTAATAATACTGGTATTAGTAATATTGTTTATCATTATCCGACTACCAAATAATCTCGTATTTCTTTCATTTAACCGAATAGGGAGAGAGGACATAGAGGAGGGATAAAGTTGGGTAGCCAAAATAGGGGCTTTGCTATATGTATAAATTAATTACTGGAGTTGTAGAAACAACAACAACTAAAATAATAACAATAATATCAACAACTACGACAGTAATAATAATAATAATATTTTGGATAATTTATTAATTTTAATAATAAAAATATTTTAAATAACAAACATTTATATAAATTAAAAAAAATACCCAAACATTTGCGAGCAATAAAGATTTATTCCGAAATTTATGAAATGAGACAGGTTTGTTTTGCAATTATTTTAGAGCATCACCATTGTGTCGTTTTTCGTGATTCTTAGATTTATTCTTAGCTAAGAATAACAAAAAGAATAATGAGAGAAAAATTCTTATAAGAGAGAGAATAAGAAAAATTATTAGTTAATAATTTTTAAAATGAATCTTCTTAATTTTTCCTAGCAGCATGTATGAAGTTTCGGTGGAGGCGGTGCAAATGAAATATTTTTAAAAAACATTTTAAATTAATTACAGAAACTATATATACACAGCTAGGTAATAGGCTTAACATTAATAATAGGCTTGCACATGGACAGATACATCCTTGGGACTACCAGTACCATTACCATCACCCCCGGACATGTCGGAATGTTCATCAATAGCCTTGCACATGAATAGATATGATCCAGATTTGGAGTCATGAATATATGTATGGGTTATAGGAAATCAGATTTGATATTTGATTGTAAAATACCAAAATTTGCTAGTATTTATGGCTTAATTCACAGTTCTATTATTGTGAAAAGTCTACTAATCTTAGCCTATTATATTTTTTCATAGTTTGGTAACTCTATTTTACAAAAGGTATCACGTTAGTCATTCCGTCTATTTTTAAGATGAGCCCTCTAAATTTATGTAATAACTAAAAAACACCATTACAATTTGCACGTGCTTGTCATGTTGTTCTCTTTCTTCTTTTCTTCCATTTGATTTTGACTATTTCTTTGGCCATGAAGACGATGTTGCAACAAAATGTATATATGTATATGTATATATATATTTTTAGTCCCAAATGGTACAATATTAGGCTAGAAAGGAGGGTTGAATAACCTATTTATATTTAAAAACTTTTCATGAAGAGTTCCTAAAACAAGTACTAACAGCCTATTGAAAAGATTGTAGTAGCGGAAGACTTGTAAGTAAGATAGACTAAGTCTGCTGGTGAAGCACTATTAAAAGACATGCAACATCGAAATGTAATGCGGTATTAAAAGGAATGGGGCATCGAAATGCAGTGCTGTATTAAAAGACATGCGGCATTAAAATGTAATGTGATATTAAAAGACATGCGACATCGAAATGCAGTACGGTATTAAAAGATATGCAGCATCGAAATACAATGCGTTATTAAAAGACATGCAACATCGAAATGTTGTGAGGCATTAAAAGACATGCATCATCGAAATACAGTGCGGTATTGAAAGACATGCGACATCAAAATGCGGTGCGGTATTTAAAAGACGTGCATATATTGAAAGACATTGCAGAATTGAAAAACGTTGTGATATTAAAAGGCATACATATTGAAAGACAGTGCAAATGGCATATAAAAATGACATGTAGTATTGACAAACATATATATTTATGGAAATGGTATGCATATTAGAATATCATGTGTACGTGCAGTATGCATGTGTGTGCAGATGTATATGATGCGACGCATATGCATGTGATGGTCGGACCTACTAGGATAGGCTGCCTACAAATTCTTTTGAGAAATCAGACCAATCATAACTTATCTGTGGTCTATCTTCTTATGAATTTAACCTACTAAACACGATGTTGGAATGTCTATGTTCCTAGTGATGGACCTAGTAAACATGATGCTGAAAATGTCTATGTCCTTAGGGATGGACCTAGTAAACATGATGTTTGGAAAGTATAGAAGCATATAAGCATGAAAGCATGTATTTACACATGGAAATGTATGTATATGGGAAGTATGCATGTATGAGAGCATGTATGTATATAGCAAAATTTGTACGAGAAACATTTATGACGAAAGTATGCGTGGAGACACATATGTATGGAAAAAACATGTATGGATAAGCATGTGTATGAGAACATGTATGACATATGAGCAGAGAAATGTGTAAGTAAATGTAAGCATGGAAGCATGTGAGCATGTAAGATATGCAAGCAAATGGTCGTGCCTACCGGAATAGGCTGCCTACATATCCTTATAAAATGAATCAGATCAAACGTAGTTTGACTCTACTGGGGAATAGGGTAAGTGTGAAAATATTCTGTGGTGGGCAGACCTATCGTGATAAGCCTATGTCTTTCTTTTAGGAACCAGACCAAACGTAGTTCGGTTCTACTGGGGATAAAGCTATGATGATGCACATAAATGTGCTATGATGGTTGTGCCTACCGAAATAGGCTGCATACGTATCCCTTCCAGGAATCAGACCAAACCTAGTTCGGCTGTGTGATATGTTATAATTTTACCTCGCAAATGCGCGAGTCAACCAGAGTATAGTTGTGCGGAAGCAAGGGTCGAACCATAGAGAAAAAAGTAATTAAAAGGAATTTTAATCAGATAATAATTAAAAGCAATTAAATTAAAAGGGGGTTTTGTTTGAGAATTAATTGAAACTATTGAATTAACTATTTAAACTAATTTAAGAGTAATAAAAATAATAATTGCAGAAATCAGAGAATTATCGAAAATTGATGAATGGAAGGAATCTAAGAATTGAGATTCACTTGTATCGCCTTTTATGTGTATTTGTCTTATGTATCTATCAATTACGTGTTCATTCAATCATTAGTGTAAAGGATTGAGACTTACGGAGCGAGATTTGCAATCCTTACTACTCCGCCTTAACTGTGTTTTCTTGGTCCGTCCACACAGCAATTAGGAGTCCATTAAGCACTTTAAGAACTAAAGTAATTAAATGTTCAATCAGTACTCTTAAAAACATACGTGAACCTAGACATAATCTTAGCCCGGTCAAGAAATCAGAGAGATCTATTTATCATTTAGGTTGGCCAATATTTAACTCACGCACGATCATACAACTTATTATACCCACGAGCTTACAGATTCATTAACACAGCCATTATGCGATAATTTCACTTTAAACCAAAGATAATCTAAGATGATAAACGAATAATTGATAGAATGAAAAATATAATTAATACATAAAACTTGATACAAAGTTACCTCCAATCCCTAAAATGATGTGGTTAGTTCATCACATGCGATGAACAAATCATTGTAAAGGAAGAATACATCATCAATCTTCAATAATCGGCAATAAAAATGAATTAAACATTGTTTTTCGTCTTGAGAGTGGCTCATGAACAACCTAATTTCAGATCCCTAAAGCTGTACTACTAGGGCTTGTTTGGTAGTCAGACAAGGATAAGCAGTATTATTAATCCCAGTACTATTAGTGCCCTCGCTATTAATCCTCACTTATATATCGGGGGTAGTTTTGAGATTATAAATGTTAATCCCAATTTTTTTTAGTGAGGGCGCTAATAATACCACCCTCCTCGTTGGTATTAATAGTGAGGGGGATAATGACTTTATCCGGATAACTCGTTCTATTAGTCCCGACCACTTATTGCGTACCAAACATCAGGTAACTTCCTGGCTACCAAACGACACCCTAGGGTTTTATTTATACTAGGTTAGGAAATTTGAGAAAAGATGAAACAGCCCAGGGCAGAAAACGAGACCAAGCGGTCGCTTGATCCTTATGCTGAGCGATCGCTCAGTGGCAACCAGGTCGCAGAAACTTCATTTTAAGGATTAATGACCCAAAATTAATCATTCTTCTGAAATATAACCTAAAACTCTTAAAATACTAAAAACCCATATCCGTAGCTTTAGAAACTCGTAGAAAAACACAATCTAAGTAGGAATATATACACAATAGATGCGTATAAAACACATCTATCAAATACCCCCAAACATAGACTTTGCTCGTCCACGAGTAAACAAATAAATACAAAATCAATAAATAACAGAAATAACAATACAAAAATAAAGAAAATCTTTTTGGAGGGTGACACTATATACACTTCTCTAGAAACCCACAAACTCAAGGAGACTCAAAAGAGCGACTCGACTATGCAGATAAATACAAAAACAATTAAAACTAAACTAAATTAAACTAACAGAACAGAAATAAATAAAGAAAATATTTTTGTTTTTATTCTCAAGTCTGAACAGTGCGAAAATTAAAAGGTGTCTCACAGAATGCTTTAAACATATGTAAGGACCACTTCCATTACCAAATGAGTTCACTCTATTATGCAAATAGTACTATAATTATTCAACTGTGTGAACACCCACTAATGTAGCATATCCAAAATTAGACAGTTTAATCAAGCAAAGCACAACATTCATTCTCCCATATTTTTAAAATAAAAATGTACACACACTAAAAAGGAGAATCTACCATCAATACCCGGTCGTTCTACAAAAGAGAGAATATAAAGGAATAAAAAATGCTTATAAATCCATCTCATGCACTTCCTATGTATGAATACACTGCTTTATCTCCCAGTTACTTGCAATAGGTAAGATTAAGCCAACACATTGAGCTTTACCAAGAAGTGTATAAGTGAAGCATGAATCACTTAACATGTATTAATCAAATCAAGGAGGACATAACATGATAAAACGACACTAGATCAATGGGACTTCATTAAGCTTGTAATGTAAGGCTAGGGTGAAAGGGCAGCGAAAAGAAGGAAAGGAATTCAAAGCAAGAGAGTACAACTACCCAAAATCCCCATTGCATGGATACATGCATTAGGTTAGGACCTGAAAAGACAAAGACTTGGGGAAATTTCCCCCAAACTTGCATTTTACTATCTATTCAATTTCATAACTGAGTGCCCAATAAAAATTATATTTCTTTTTGGCTATGCCATCTTTTACTCTAATTTGCACTCCTTTTTATTTTAATTTTTTTTTATATCTTCTTTACTCTGTTTCTTCTCTTTTCTTTTATTTCCTTTTTTTTTTAAAGATAACAGAGAATACAACGAAGAAGATGAGACAATAGGAGGATCTTTTACAAATGACAATCCATGCACCATCAATTCTCAACCCAAGTTCTACTCTCTCCAAGGTAGGAAAAAATATATAAGCTTTAAAAGGTTAAGTTAATGTGGGTAAAAGAAATGATGTCGAATGGGGGTCGATGTGTGCTTTGCATACGCCATTCGTAAATTAAGTTCAAAAAGGGACACTAGGGATATAAATATAGATAGGTCAGGAAGCTGAAAGACTCAAACGATCCAAAGATGGCCTAAATCATGTCCTAGTGCCAAGTCATCATGCAAAATTCCATAGATAATGAAATATAATTATAAATATCACATCCATATATGAAATGAAGAACAACTCCTAATGTGTTTGACATAAGCATTCGCTAGAAAAAATATCAGAAAAATTAAAGACAGACATGTAATCACGATTCAAAAATATGCTTGAGATATATTAGCAAGACAATTCAAAAAATTCTAACCTTCATAAAAATGACCCTAAGTTACAAATCAATGTAACACTCATGTAAAGACGATTACTATCCTATTTAGGTGCACAAAACCAGTCTCTCGGAGAATGCAATGTGCACTATATACTAGATAAAAATATCTAAGTCCTTGAATAATGATGGGGTATGAGTACACAAATGGGATAATCATAGGAAATTTACACAACATAATAAATTCCTGAAGGATCGAGAAACGAGTCATGCGGGTCATAGCATTAATCATCATCAACTTAAATTCCGCACACAGACTTGAGAATAAATTTAAATATATATATATATATATATATATATATATATAATTGGAGGATGATATTAATTGGACTAAAGCCGGATAAACAGATAGTTGTGAACTAAAACAGTCATCTACTCATCTGTTTGGAAGAAACTAATATGGTCACGGTATTTGTTTCTGTATTTGACCTCATCAACTCCTAAAATAAAAATAAGCAAAAGCAAGAAAATAGGTAGGAGAAGAGATATAAGGGACACTAGTTGTCTCATGTACATGGTAGGATTTATACCACAAGTTCTCAATTCTCATTAGTTTGGAACCTGAAAGGACCCTGGGCCTAGAATCCCCCCCCCCAAACTTGAAATATAGTTTATCCTCAAAATGTTGGGTCGACTGATAAGGGAGTAGAATAATAGAGCGAACAAAAAACAAACGGCAAACCCACATAACGAAGGAAGACGCTATTTAAGCTTCAGCTCCAAATGAGCCAGGACCATGTAACGAAGGAGGACGCCATACAGGGATGGTGTGAGGCAACATGTTGAGGTTGGAGGTAAGGTTTTAGAAGAATTGATTATTAAACCCATAAAAATAGTTTTAGTCAGCTAGACCCTACTCTATACGTTACTCAAGCGTATCTAGTCTCTGATCAACATGCTGCTGAAACATGTCTAGCCTATGGTCGACACGCTAATTGAGCGTATCTAAGCCTAGCTGGACCTCCACTAACTAGGTGGAAATCTCCTCCAAAGGATCCATCTCAGGATCCTCCTCAACATCCTCGTCTTGATCGACAGGGTGGCGGGCATAGGGTTGTCGTGTCCCTATTTGTGATGCCCTTTTTGGCGATACTAGGCATCGGCTTGATTCGCTCTAAATCAGGAGTCCACTGGACTCCTACGATAACACAGAGGCTGTTAATAAGACTAGGGAAATGATATCCCGTATTCATGGTCTTTTCAACCATGACCCTAAGCTGATCATCTATGATCACATTGATATCAACAGAACCCTGAGTCAGAATGGTGTAAATTAACATCGCCCGATTCCATGTCACATCAGATTGATGTGTCATGGGCATCACCCTCGCGCAAATAAATTTATAAATACCTTTTGGCTTGGGGAGTCAAGCAAGACTCCCTAACGGAATGAGGGCGACCACGCCGACCAGCTGTCTCCGCTCGTCCATAGGTCCACTCAGACCCAGGCATGGTTATCCTATTACTAATAGTGGCCAACGAAAGATTGTAAGGCAAATAGGATTGATAATCATCAATTCATACCACATGCAGGCTATAAAAAGTCCGAATGGCATCATAACCAAAATAAACTAATTGACCCCGAACCCAAGACCAGTCGGGGTCTTCCCTCATAACTTGTCCACTGCGAGCATAGAACTCATGGACAATGGGCCCAACTGCCTCGCCAGGAGTGGCACACAAACTTTTCCAACCATTTCTGGAAAAATGGTCAGTCAATCGATAGCTTTTATAATCAAACCCTCGCTCCGGAAAAATGGCCTTAATATTAAAACTATCTAAATCATTTTGATAATGTTCGACATTTTGAAAATGAGCTTCATCAAAATCTATTGCTGGGGCAGAAGATGATGATGTCCCGCCGGTATTTTTACTTTTCATTTTAGGTGCCATTTATAAATAATCACTCAAACTCCTCGCAAAAATAGAAAATCCCAACAAAGCTCTAATAATAAGCAAGTAGAAAAATATCCTAAAATAGCAATTTATGCTCAATAATAAATTTTAACAATTAAAATTTTCATAAAAGAGAGAAGGATAGAAGATACTTGTCAATGGAAGAATAAAATCGAACTTGTTGTCGAAAAAATTCGCTGGAAACAATGGAGGTCACCGGATTCCGTCAGGGCACGAAACGTCACAGATCGCGAGAAATAATGACGGGGATGGTGAATGTATGTTGTGAGGAGATGAAAGGTGAAGTTTGGAAGGAAATGATTGGGAAAATCAGCCGGATTTGTAGAGAAAAGTAGGGAGCTCACCATTTTTGTTTAGCAAGAGAGAGAGAGGGAACTGTTCATTTGTTCTTATTGGCCTGCGAAATGTTTAAAGGAAAGGGATTGAGCGGTCGCTCAGCCCTTATACCAAGCGATCGCTTGGTCCAAGTTTAAAATGCCGGACCTTCTACTTTTTGCACAGTAGCTCAACCCTTAGGCTGAGCGAGTGCTTAAGCCTGATTTGAAAAATATGCCTTACTGTATTTTGCACACTTGCTCAGTCCATTGACTGAGCCATCGCTTAACCACTGTAATCATTTTTATTTCTTTTTAAATAAAAAATTTATCGTTTAAATATTGCAAAGGTCTAAAAATATCTTCTTTCGGTGCTATGTTATATCTTTCCTACACCAAAAACTACTTACAAAAACACACGAAAATAAAGCTAAATTAAAATTAACATATAAATACAACACTAGAAAATATTTTTCCCCTAAACTTAAATTTTTCAAAAGCTTTCTACAATTAAAATTCTCAAAATTAAGCAAGGGTTCAAATAATTATTTTACAACAATATAATTTAACTAAAAACTAGTACTTTTGCCCGTGCCGATGTCATGGCGTCAGTTTGAGAATTTATCAATAAATGGAGCAGATATTGTGAAAATGAATTAATATTTACTTATAATTTGTATGGGTTGGATATATGTACGCTACACAACGAAAATAGGAGAAAACTCAAATACCTAACAAAATAAAACATTTTACTTCGATATTTATTTCATAAGAAAACTAATAAATAAATATTACAATTGTAACTACTATTAAAATACGAAGAAAAAAAATTATTGTTTTCTCAATAACGATAACTCAGTCTTCTTCTTCTGAGGGTTTTTTTCTTAACAACAATGGTTGATTTGGAAACATGAGATGCAATAACATTCATTTAACCAAATTTTCTACTTCATCTACAAAACTCGAATCCTCCCACATATTATCATATAGAATCTAACAGGCGAACGGAGATGCATTTTGATCAAAATTAATCAATCCTAAAATCTAAAAAAATGGCAATTAAATCATTAGAAACTAATACATATGCCCCAACAAACGAAACCACAACAATGAGAAGATGTGTAGTATTCTATAAAAATAAACTTATGCCCGTGTTGATGACACGGTGCCATTATGAACATGATCAATGTATGAACCGGACATTATGAAAATAAATTAATATATCCTTAATGTAAATTACACACCAACATCCCTAAATTTAAAGAAGTAACATATTTTATTGGTCGTAAAAGTTTATAACTCATTTTAAAAGAAAATTTATAACTTATCTTTAAAAAATATAATTAAGCATCAAAAAGCATTCTCTCTCTCACACACACACCAACCCAACACATGTTAATTGAAATAAACTTAAAAATGAAAATCTCCGCAAAAAAAAAACACAAAATAAATTAAATAAGATATAGTGAACTAACAAAATACTATTTTGAAATCGAAATCACAAATATTTCATACCAATAAGGGAAACTAAACACAACTTTTAAGAAAATAAAGAAATTAAAATACAAATATTCAAGATTAAAAAAAGTTGATTACCAAACTCATAAACAAATTATTTTTGGACAAAAATTAAACTGATTCAGTTAATTACGATAACAATAAAAAAATTAAAATACAAATATTTAAAATTACAAAATTAATTACAAAATTTACGAACAATTTTTTTTTATAAAAAAATTAAATCTAAGCCAGACATAAATTAAATTGAGATTTAGTTGATTACGATAGCAATCAATTAAGAAACTACAACTAAATATTTGTAAAACTGTAAAGGTCATTTTATTATTAATGAACTACTAAAAATATTATTTTCTTAAAAAAATTGACTTTCAAACGGGGCCTCTTTGCCCGAAACGGAGGGATAAATTAATAATTTGTATACGAAAAATCGGGTCAGACAAAAATTAAATTGATTAAGTAAATTACGATAACAATTAAAAAGAAAAAAATATATTTCAAATTACAAAACTTACGATTTTTTTTAAATTTTGTATACGAAATTACGGGTCAGAATAAAATTTAATTGATTAAGTTAATTACGATAACAATTTTTTTTAAAGGTTGGAGGGGACATAGACCGTACCCCAACCCATATATTTTCGCAGTAAGAGAGTCAATCTCATAGAAACTGATGAATATGCAGAGAGGAGGAGAGAGAAAGAGATAGAGAGGGAGTGAGAGATAAAAGGATTGTGGAGATAAAATAGGGATGAAAAAGAGGAGGTTACCAAAAGAGGATGTTACCCATATAAGAGAGTCAATCTCTAATTGTGTTTGGTAATTCTAATAGTATAAGGAAACCAAAAGAAGAGGTTTCCCAAATAAATGACAGCCGTAGGATCATAGTAAAAAAAATTAAATCCTGACTTCTGAATAACCTTAGTCAATTACCTAGCTTCTTTATAATATAGATAAGTGGGTTGCCTCCCACGCAACACTTTTGTTTAACGTCGTTCGCTCGACGTTAGTCAACCCATTATGCTAAGCCAAAAACATCCATCAACTCAACAGTTTTCAGAAGTGATAGACCTTCATAATAGCGTTTAACTTGATGCCCATTAACCTTAAATGTTTCATTAGATTTATACTCTTTAAGTTCAACTGCACCATGGGCGAACACATTCACCACTTCAAATGGACCTAACCACTTCGATTTAAGTTTTCCTGGAAAAAGTTTTAGTCTAGAATTAAACAATAGAACTTTGATACCAGGGTACAGGTAATTAGGAATTATTTTCTTGTCGTAGAATCTCTTAGTCTTTTCTTTATAATTTTTTGAATTTTCATAAGTTTCCAATCTATGCTCTTCCAATTCATTTATTTGGAGCATTCTCTTATTGCCTGCCAATGTCATATTCATGTTGAGGGTTTTAATTTCCCAAAACGCCCTATGTTCTATTTCAATTGGAAGATGACAAGCTTTTCCAAACACAATCTGTAGGGGCTTAACCCTATTGGGGTCTTATAGGCTATCATATAGGCCCATAAAGCATCATTCAATTTCAACGTCCAATCTTTTCTATTAGGTTGGACAGTCTTTTCTAACACTCCTTTAATTTGTCTATTACTGACCTCCATTTGACCAAATGTCTGTGGATGATAAGGAGTCGATAACTTGTGGACTACCCTATATTTCTTCAAATAGGAATTCACTAACCGATTGGTGAAGTGAGTTCCTTGATCACTTATGATTACCTTTGGCATCTCATATCTACTAAAAATATTATCGCAAAGGAATTTAATCACTGCCTTAGCATCATTATTTCTTGTAGCAATTGCTTTAATTCATTTTGACACATAATCAACTCCTACCAAAATATATTCAAAACCTTGAGATGCGGGAAATGGTCCCATAAAATCTATTCCCCAAACATCAAAGACTTCAACAACTAAATTACTAATTTGAGGCATCTCATTCCTCTTACTTATACCTCCTGATAGTTGACATATATCACAATTTTTAGTAAATAGATGAGCATCTTTAAATAAAGTTGGCCAATAAAGGCCAGATTGTAACATTTTTCTTGCTGTCTTTTCAGCACTAAAATGACCTCCACAAGCAAAACCATGACAGAAGGATAACACACTCTGATATTCCTCTTCAGGAATACATCTCCTAATTATTGAATCTGGGCCACGTTTAAATAAATAAGGTTCATCCAAAAAATAATGTTTAACTTTTGAAAGAAATTTCTCCCGCTCATGATATCCAAAATCATGATTTATTATATAAGCAACTATAAAGTTCACATAATCAGCATACCATGGCTCATTGGTTTGCATAGTAAATAATTGCTCAACTGGAAACTCTTCATTTAAAGGAATATTATCATCAAGCAATTGTTTTCGAATAAAGGCCAAAGTTCCAATCTAGATAAATGATGTGCGACTACATTTTCTGAACCTTTCTTATCTTTCATTGTAATTCAAATTCTTGTAACAAAAGCATCCACCTAATTAGTCTAGGTTTAGCATCTTTCTTAGTCAACAAGTATTTTAATGCAGCATGATTAGAATAAATAATTACTTTGGATCCTAGCAAATAAGATCTAAATTTTTCAAGAGCAAAAATAATAGCTAAAAATTCTTTGTCAGTTGTTGTGTAATTCAACTGAGCATCATTAAGTGTCCGGCTAGCATAGTGAATCACATGTGGTTTCTTATCAATCTTTTAACCTAGGACAGTTCCTATAGCAAAGTCCGATGCATCACACATAATTTCAAAAGGTAATGACCAATTAGGGCTAGACAAAATAGGAGCAGTTGTTAACATTTCTTATAAAAGATTAAAAGAATAAACACAATCTTTATCAAAAATAAATTCGGTGTCCTTGGCAAGCAATTACATAAAGGAATAAATTTTTTTGAAAATTCCTGAATAAAACGCGTATAAAAGCCAGCATGCCCAAGAAAACTTCTAACACCTTTAACAGAAACAGGAGGAGGTAATTTTGAAATAACTTCTAACTTGGTTGGATCAACCTCAATTCCTTTCTTTGACACTATGTGTCCTAAAACAATTCCTTGGTTAACTATAAAATGACATTTTTCCCAACTAATGGTTAAATTTGCTTAACAATATTATTTGAGTTCTAAAGTCAAATTTTCAAGACACTTGTCAAAAGATTCACCAAAAAGAGAAAATCATACATAAAAACCTCAACACATTTTTCAACTAAGTCAGAAAAAATAGAAATCATACAGCTTTGATAAGTAGCTAGAGCATTACTGATACGGGTTGGGGAAGTGAACGCTCCAAATGGGTAGTAAGTCAAAAGGAGGCAACTATTTGGGACAGCCCGTGGGTGGAATGGAAAATTGCATGGAAGACATTTTGGGCTCAAGAAATGGTACACTTGAATGAGGTCAAGAGGGCAGCCTTATTTGGGCTCCAACTAGGGCGACACCAACAATCCTAGGGGCTCAAGGATTCACCAAGTTTAGGTTTAAAATTATTAAATCCCGTTTTTGTATTTTAAGGGGTTTTTAGTTATAGTTTTAATTATTTATTTAGCTTTATTTCCTTCCTAATTAGTTAGGGACTCAATAACTAGGATATTTTGTTTCCTTTTAGAATACGTTTCCTTATGTTATTTACTTTCCTAGTTGACTAAGAAGTCTTTAATTTTAGTAAGTAGAATTAGGGTAAACTTGTAGCCTATTTAAAGGCATCCTTTTCATTGAATAAAGCAGATCAGATTTTGGGGTTGTGAAAACTTTTCGAAAGAACAAGGTTCGTTCTTCCTTCAAACCGATTTAATCTAATCAAGGTGAGTGAAGCCTAGATTGATTACATCGTCGGGATTCTTTACGTTAGGTGAGTGAAGCCTAGCCGGTGAACCCGTTTCTATCATTTATTTTATGTTATTTTCGTTTTTATTTCTTTGTGAATTCGGGCAGCCTTGTTATTCAAGAAGAATTCGGACTGTTTGAATTGTGCTTTGAAATCTCGGCCAAGGTAGGTTTTGGGCAGGTTATAAGCTGTTTAAACTTACAAAACAAGGCTAGGTTCTTGGGCATACTTGTAAGGGACCTTGTTTATAATTAGGCAAGAGTTTTGGGGGAGTTTAGGACTGTTTTGTGGCTGATTTTGGAGCAGATTCGGGACTGTTCAAGTTGCTGGAACAGATTGTTGATTTCGACCTTCGCGTTCACATCAAGTGGTATCAGAGCAAGGCATCCACGGATTCCAACTTTGTGGACGATCATGGAAGACAATGGAGCATGGTTCGACCAAGAAATACATAACATGAAACGTGAGGTTCAACACTTGACTAAGCAGCTACATGATATCGTGAGGCAGGCGCCACACAAAAACGTGGTGAAGAAGGCGGCATCTTGAAGAAATTTTGTGGCTCCAAAACATATTCTAGGGCTGCAAATTCAAGGGGTTTTTATGACTACGATCCAAGGTCAATTTCCATTGCCTCTTCTTATCCTTTCGATTGCTATAAATGTGAAGGTGATGGGCACCCCTCATCTGAATGTCCCTTTGGAAAAGTATTGACGTTGGAAGAAATTGATGAGTTAAAGTTGAAACGTGAAAAAGAAAAAGAAGAAGAGAAGAGACTCAAACAAGAAGAACGGAAGAAACGCGAGGAAGAAGAAAAGGCGAGAAAGGAAGAAGAAGAGAAGATTGAACAAAAACAACTTGAAAAAGAAGAGAAGGAAGGATCGAATTTGAAGGAAGAAGAAGGGGAGATGAAGGGGAGATGAAGAAGGGTCTCGGTTTTGGGACAAAGAAGAAGGAGAACAACGGATTAGGGGCTGCCAAGACACAAGTTGAACCCCTCAAACATGCCATGAGATTCCAGAAAAGTGAGTCTGTTATAAACTCGCCAATTCAGATTTTTTCTTACGAAAAATTTGGATTAAAACCAAATCAGCTTGTGGTATTTAACAAGGAAGAAGCTGGGCGGTGGATGGATTTTTTAAACAACTTCATTTTGTTTATGACACACAAGAACGGGGCCACGAAAGGAGGAGTAGATACAGATGCTTTGATAAAGGAGTTACTAAAATTAGCAAAAGGGAGTGCCACTTTGTTGGGTCTTGAATTAATTCAAGAAGGCTGCGAAGAAGACTCATCATGGGGGAGAAACAGTGAGAAGGATCAAGGATTGAGGACAATCCTTTTCGACGAAGGGGAGTTTGATACGGGTTGGGGAAGTGAACGCTCCAAATGGGTAGTAAGTCAAAAGGAGGCAACTATTTGGGACAGCCCGTGGGTGGAATGGAAAATTGCATGGAAGACATTTTGGGCTCAAGAAATGGTACACTTGAATGAGGTCAAGAGGGCAGCCTTATTTGGGCTCCAACTAGGGCGGCACCAACAATCCTAGGGGCTCAAGGATTCACCAAGTTTAGGTTTAAAATTATTAAATCCCGTTTTTGTATTTTAAGGGGTTTTTAGTTATAGTTTTAATTATTTATTTAGCTTTATTTCCTTCCTAATTAGTTAGGGACTCAATAACTAGGATATTTTGTTTCCTTTTAGAATACGTTTCCTTATGTTATTTACTTTCCTAGTTGACTAAGAAGTCTTTAATTTTAGTAAGTAGAATTAGGGTAAACTTGTAACCTATTTAAAGGCATCCTTTTCATTGAATAAAGCAGATCAGATTTTGGGGTTGTGAAAACTTTTCGAAAGAACAAGGTTCGTTCTTCCTTCAAACCGATTTAATCTAATCAAGGTGAGTGAAGCCTAGATTGATTACATCGTCGGGATTCTTTACGTTAGGTGAGTGAAGCCTAGCCGGTGAACCCGTTTCTATCATTTATTTTATGTTATTTTCGTTTTTATTTCTTTGTGAATTCGGCGACCTTGTTATTCAAGAAGAATTCGGACTGTTTGAATTGTGCTTTGAAATCTCGGCCAAGGTAGGTTTTGGGCAGGTTATAAGCTGTTTAAACTTACAAAACAAGGCTAGGTTCTTGGGCATACTTGTAAGGGACCTTGTTTATAATTAGGCAAGAGTTTTGGGGAGTTTAGGACTGTTTTGTGGCTGATTTTGGAGCGATTCGGGACCTGCTCAAGTTCTGGAACAGATTGTTGATTTCACCTTCGCGTTCACATCAAGTGGTATCGAGCAAGGCATCCACGGATTCCAACTTTGTGGACGATCATGGAAGACAATGGAGCATGGTTCGACCAAGAAATACATAACATGAAACGTGAGGTTCAACACTTGACTAACAAGATCGTGATCGTGAGGCCGCCACACAAAAACGTGGTGAAGAAGCATCTTCGAAGAAATTTTGTGGCTCCAAAACATATTCTAGGGCTGCAAATTCAAGGGGTTTTTATGACTACGATCCAAGGTCAATTTCCATTGCCTCTTCTTATCCTTTCGATTGCTATAAATGTGAAGGTGATGGGCACCCCTCATCTGAATGTCCCTTTGGAAAAGTATTGACGTTGGAAGAAATTGATGAGTTAAAGTTGAAACGTGAAAAAGAAAAAGAAGAAGAGAAGAGACTCAAACAAGAAGAACGGAAGAAACGCGAGGAAGAAGAAAAGGCGAGAAAGGAAGAAGAAGAGAAGATTGAACAAAAACAACTTGAAAAAGAAGAGAAGGAAGGATCGAATTTGAAGGAAGAAGAAGGGGAGATGAAGGGGAGATGAAGAAGGGTCTCGGTTTTGGGACAAAGAAGAAGGAGAACAGCGGATTAGGGGCTGCCAAGACACAAGTTGAACCCCTCAAACAGGCCATGAGATTCCAGAAAAATGAGTCTGTTATAAACTCGCCAATTCAGATTTTTTCTTACGAAAAATTTGGATTAAAACCAAATCAGCTTGTGGTAGTTAACAAGGAAGAAGCTGGGCGGTGGATGGATTTTTTAAACAACTTCATTTTGTTTATGACACACAAGAACGGGGCCACGAAAGGAGGAGTAGATACAGATGCTTTGATAAAGGAGTTACTAAAATTAGCAAAAGGGAGTGCCACTTTGTTGGGTCTTGAATTAATTCAAGAAGGCGCGAAGAAGACTCATCATGGGGGAGAAACAGTGAGAAGGATCAAGGATTGAGGACAATCCTTTTCGACGAAGGGGAGTTTGATACGGGTTGGGGAAGTGAACGCTCCAAATGGGTAGTAAGTCAAAAGGAGGCAACTATTTGGGACAGCCCGTGGGTGGAATGGAAAATTGCGTGGAATACATTTTGGGCTCAAGAAATGGTACACTTGAATGAGGTCAAGAGGGCAGCCTTAGTTGGGCTCCAACTAGGGCGGCACCAACAATCCTAGGGGCTCAAGGATTCACCAAGTTTAGGTTTAAAATTATTAAATCCCGTTTTTGTATTTTAAGGGGTTTTTAGTTATAGTTTTAATTATTTATTTAGCTTTATTTCCTTCCTAATTAGTTAGGGACTCAATAACTAGGATATTTTGTTTCCTTTTAGAATACGTTTCCTTATGTTATTTACTTTCCTAGTTGACTAAGAAGTCTTTAATTTTAGTAAGTAGAATTAGGGTAAACTTGTAGCCTATTTAAAGGCATCCTTTTCATTGAATAAAGCAGATCAGATTTTGGGGTTGTGAAAACTTTTCGAAAGAACAAGGTTCGTTCTTCCTTCAAACCGATTTAATCTAATCAAGGTGAGTGAAGCCTAGATTGATTACATCGTCGGGATTCTTTACGTTAGGTGAGTGAAGCCTAGCCGGTGAACCCGTTTCTATCATTTATTTTATGTTATTTTCGTTTTTATTTCTTTGTGAATTGGGCGACCTTGTTATTCAAGAAGAATTTGACTGTTTGAATTGTGCTTTGAAATCTCGGCCAAGGTAGGTTTTGGGCAGGTTATAAGCTGTTTAAACTTACAAAACAAGGCTAAGTTCTTGGGCATACTTGTAAGGGACCTTGTTTATAATTAGGCAAGAGTTTTGGGGGAGTTTAGGACTGTTTTGTGGCTGATTTTGGAGCAGATTCGGGACTGTTCAAGTTGCTGGAACAGATTGTTGATTTCAGCCTTCCGCGTTCACATCAAGTGGTATCAGAGCAAGGCATCCACGGATTCCAACTTTGTGGACGATCATGGAAGACAATGGAGCATGGTTCGACCAAGAAATACATAACATGAAACGTGAGGTTCAACACTTGACTAAGCAGCTACAACAGTATCGTGAGACGCGGCTGCCACACAAAAACGTGGTGAAGAAGGCAGCATCTTCGAAGAAATTTTGTGGCTCCAAAACATATTCTAGGGCTGCAAATTCAAGGGGTTTTTATGACTACGATCCAAGGTCAATTTCCATTGCCTCTTCTTATCCTTTCGATTGCTATAAATGTGAAGGTGATGGGCACCCCTCATCTGAATGTCCCTTTGGAAAAGTATTGACGTTGGAAGAAATTGATGAGTTAAAGTTGAAACGTGAAAAAGAAAAAGAAGAAGAGAAGAGACTCAAAAAAGAAGAACGGAAGAAACGCGAGGAAGAAGAAAAGGCGAGAAAGGAAGAAGAAGAGAAGATTGAACAAAAACAACTTGAAAAAGAAGAGAAGGAAGGATCGAATTTGAAGGAAGAAGAAGGGGAGATGAAGGGGAGATGAAGAAGGGTCTCGGTTTTGGGACAAAGAAGAAGGAGAACAACGGATTAGGGGCTGCCAAGACACAAGTTGAACCCCTCAAACAGGCCATGAGATTCCAGAAAAGTGAGTCTGTTATAAACTCGCCAATTCAGATTTTTTCTTACGAAAAATTTGGATTAAAACCAAATCAGCTTGTGGTAGTTAACAAGGAAGAAGCTGGGCGGTGGATGGATTTTTTAAACAACTTCATTTTGTTTATGACACACAAGAACGGGGCCACGAAAGGAAGAGTAGATACAGATGCTTTGATAAAGGAGTTACTAAAATTAGCAAAAGGGAGTGCCACTTTGTTGGGTCTTGAATTAATTCAAGAAGGCTGCGAAGAAGACTCATCATGGGGGAGAAACAGTGAGAAGGATCAAGGATTGAGGACAATCCTTTTCGACGAAGGGGAGTTTGATACGGGTTGGGGAAGTGAACGCTCCAAATGGGTAGTAAGTCAAAAGGAGGCAACTATTTGGGACAGCCCGTGGGTGGAATGGAAAATTGCATGGAAGACATTTTGGGCTCAAGAAATGGTACACTTGAATGAGGTCAAGAGGGCAGCCTTAGTTGGGCTCCAACTAGGGCGGCACCAACAATCCTAGGGGCTCAAGGATTCACCAAGTTTAGGTTTAAAATTATTAAATCCCGTTTTTGTATTTTAAGGGGTTTTTAGTTATAGTTTTAATTATTTATTTAGCTTTATTTCCTTCCTAATTAGTTAGGGACTCAATAACTAGGATATTTTGTTTCCTTTTAGAATACGTTTCCTTATGTTATTTACTTTCCTAGTTGACTAAGAAGTCTTTAATTTTAGTAAGTAGAATTAGGGTAAACTTGTAGCCTATTTAAAGGCATCCTTTTCATTGAATAAAGCAGATCAGATTTTGGGGTTGTGAAAACTTTTCGAAAGAACAAGGTTCGTTCTTCCTTCAAACCGATTTAATCTAATCAAGGTGAGTGAAGCCTAGATTGATTACATCGTCGGGATTCTTTACGTTAGGTGAGTGAAGCCTAGCCGGTGAACCCGTTTCTATCATTTATTTTATGTTATTTTCGTTTTTATTTCTTTGTGAATTCGGGCAGCCTTGTTATTCAAGAAGAATTCGGACTGTTTGAATTGTGCTTTGAAATCTCGGCCAAGGTAGGTTTTGGGCAGGTTATAAGCTGTTTAAACTTACAAAACAAGGCTAGGTTCTTGGGCATACTTGTAAGGGACCTTGTTTATAATTAGGCAAGAGTTTTGGGGGAGTTTAGGACTGTTTTGTGGCTGATTTTGGAGCAGATTCGGGACTGTTCAAGTTGCTGGAACAGATTGTTGATTTCAGCCTTCCGCGTTCACATCAAGTGGTATCAGAGCAAGGCATCCACGGATTCCAACTTTGTGGACGATCATGGAAGACAATGGATGGTTCGACCAAGAAATACAGAACATGAAACGTGAGGTTCAACACTTGACTAAGCAGCTACAACAGTATCGTGAGACGCGGCTGCCACACAAAAACGTGGTGAAGAAGGCAGCATCTTCGAAGAAATTTTGTGGCTCCAAAACATATTCTAGGGCTGCAAATTCAAGGGGTTTTTATGACTACGATCCAAGGTCAATTTCCATTGCCTCTTCTTATCCTTTCGATTGCTATAAATGTGAAGGTGATGGGCACCCCTCATCTGAATGTCCCTTTGGAAAAGTATTGACGTTGGAAGAAATTGATGAGTTAAAGTTGAAACGTGAAAAAGAAAAAGAAGAAGAGAAGAGACTCAAACAAGAAGAACGGAAGAAACGCGAGGAAGAAGAAAAAGCGAGAAAGGAAGAAGAAGAGAAGATTCAACAAAAACAACTTGAAAAAGAAGAGAAGGAAGGATCGAATTTGAAGGAAGAAGAAGGGGAGATGAAGAAGGGTCTCGGTTTTGGGACAAAGAAGAAGGAGAACAGCGGATTAGGGGCTGCCAAGACACAAGTTGAACCCCTCAAACAGGCCATGAGATTCCAGAAAAGTGAGTCTGCATTATAAACTCGTCAATTCAGATTTTTTTTACGAAAAATTTGGATTAAAACCGAATCAGCTTGTGGTATTTAACAAGGAAGAAGCTGGGCGGTGGATGGATTTTTTAAACAACTTCATTTTGTTTATGACACACAAGAACGGGGCCATGAAAGGAGGAGTAGATACAGATGCTTTGATAAAGGAGCTACTAAAATTAGCAAAAGGGAGTGCCACTTTGTTGGGTCTTGAATTAATTCAAGAAGGCTGCGAAGAAGACTCATCATGGGGGAGAAACAGTGAGAAGGATCAAGGATTGAGGACAATCTTTTCGACGAAGGGAGTTTGATACGGGTTGGGGAAGTGAACGCTCCAAATGGGTAGTAAGTCAAAAGGAGGCAACTATTTGGGACAGACAGGTGGGTGGAATGGAAAATTGCATGGAAGACATTTTGGGCTCAAGAAATGGTACATTTGAATGAGGTCAAGAGGGCAGCCTTATTTGGGCTCCAACTAGGGCGACACCAACAATCCTAGGGGCTCAAGGATTCACCAAGTTTAGGTTTAAAATTATTAAATCCCGTTTTTGTATTTTAAGGGGTTTTTAGTTATAGTTTTAATTATTTATTTAGCTTTATTTCCTTCCTAATTAGTTAGGGACTCAATAACTAGGATATTTTGTTTCCTTTTAGAATACGTTTCCTTATGTTATTTACTTTCCTAGTTGACTAAGAAGTCTTTAATTTTAGTAAGTAGAATTAGGATAAACTTGTAGCCTATTTAAAGGCATCCTTTTCATTGAATAAAGCAGATCAGATTTTGGGGTTGTGAAAACTTTTCGAAAGAACAAGGTTCGTTCTTCCTTCAAACCGATTTAATCTAATCAAGGTGAGTGAAGCCTAGATTGATTACATCGTCGGGATTCTTTACGTTAGGTGAGTGAAGCCTAGCCGGTGAACCCGTTTCTATCATTTATTTTATGTTATTTTCGTTTTTATTTCTTTGTGAATTCGGGCAGCCTTGTTATTCAAGAAGAATTCGGACTGTTTGAATTGTGCTTTGAAATCTCGGCCAAGGTAGGTTTTGGGCAGGTTATAAGCTGTTTAAACTTACAAAACAAGGCTAGGTTCTTGGGCATACTTGTAAGGGACCTTGTTTATAATTAGGCAAGAGTTTTGGGGGAGTTTAGGACTGTTTTGTGGCTGATTTTGGAGCAGATTCGGGACTGTTCAAGTTGCTGGAACAGATTGTTGATTTCAGCCTTCCGCGTTCACATCAAGTATGATACGGGTGCAAGGAAGTTAATTACGAGTTACGTAGGGATACTCGGGTTGATCAGTCGTGAGTGTGAAGCTATGTCGGGACGGGAAAGAAACAAACAAGGGGTCCAAACCAGGAAATGCACGTTCGCAAACGGGGAAGGTTTCTTGGACTGTTTGGGGCTGGAAAAAGAGGGACCCGAGAACCACAAGGGGCTGGTCCACTTTGGCTCGCGGAAGGGAGGCACTAACGGAGTTAGTGCGAACCGTAATTGGCAAGTAGTTGACCACGTTTGTCTTTGGAGGTTAAGCCGGCCACCTTGAGTCCAAAGGAAAGATAAATTAGGAATTCTGCCTTAGGATTTTAGGAAGTTGTTTCCTCATTAAAGTTGAATTCTTTGTTTAGGAAGTTTAATGTTAGTTAGGAAAGTAATCTCTTCCAAGTTTTAGAATTTGTTTCCTTTTATAATTAGGAGTGTTATTTTGTAAGCCTTTTAAAAAGGCATTCGTTTGATAATAAAACGGCAGAATGTTTTGGTTTTGAGTTACAACCGGTTGAACAAGTTTTGTTCTTAGTTTCGCACGATTCTACGAACAAAGTGAGTGAAGCTTTGTTGGATCAATCGGTTTTCTTTAAAACGGCGAGTAAAGCTCGTTTGGTGAAGCAATATTTCAATCTAATTCTTCTTAAATTTTGTCTCAATTTTGGGGAAATTTGAAGCGATTCTAGACGGGTAAAAATTGTTAACAAGTCTAGGATTTGTCGGGATTATCTTGTAAGGGAGGGTGGTAAAATCAGGTATAGTGGGGGAGTATTCTTGGCAAGTTACAAGGCCGATTCTGACAATTGTTCGGCCGATGAAGCCGAATGGAACAAAAGTTGCTAGTGTTGAGAACTTGTGGCACCGTATCAAGTGGTATCAGAGCAAGGCATCCACGAATTCCAACTTCGTGGACGATCATGGAAGACAATGGATGGTTCGACCAAGAAATACAGAACATGAAGCGTTAGGTTCAACACTTGACTAAGCTACAACAATGATCGTGAGACGCGGCGCCACACAAAAACGTGGTGAAGAAGGCACATCTTGAGAAGAAATTTTGTGGCTCCAAAACATATTCTAGGGCTGCAAATTCAAGGGGTTTTTATGACTACGATCCAAGGTCAATTTCCATTGCCTCTTCTTATCCTTTCGATTGCTATAAATGTGAAGGTGATGGGCACCCCTCATCTGAATGTCCCTTTGGAAAAGTATTGACGTTGGAAGAAATTGATGAGTTAAAGTTGAAACGTGAAAAAGAAAAAGAAGAAGAGAAGAGACTCAAACAAGAAGAACGGAAGAAACGCGAGGAAGAAGAAAAAGCGAGAAAGGAAGAAGAAGAGAAGATTGAACAAAAACAACTTGAAAAAGAAGAGAAGGAAGGATCGAATTTGAAGGAAGAAGAAGGGGAGATGAAGAAGGGTCTCGGTTTTGGGACAAAGAAGAAGGAGAACAGCGGATTAGGGGCTGCCAAGACACAAGTTGAACCCCTCAAACAGGCCATGAGATTCCAGAAAAGTGAGTCTGTTATAAACTCGTCAATTCAGATTTTTTCTTACGAAAAATTTGGATTAAAACCGAATCAGCTTGTGGTATTTAACAAGGAAGAAGCTGGGCGGTGGATGGATTTTTTAAACAACTTCATTTTGTTTATGACACACAAGAACGGGGCCATGAAAGGAGGAGTAGATACAGATGCTTTGATAAAGGAGCTACTAAAATTAGCAAAAGGGAGTGCCACTTTGTTGGGTCTTGAATTAATTCAAGAAGGCTGCGAAGAAGACTCATCATGGGGGAGAAACAGTGAGAAGGATCAAGGATTGAGGACAATCCTTTTCGACGAAGGGGAGTTTGATACGGGTTGGGGAAGTGAACGTTCCAAATGGGTAGTAAGTCAAAAGGAGGCAACTATTTGGTACAGCTCGTGGGTGGAATGGAAAATTGCATGGAAGACATTTTGGGCTCAAGAAATGGTACGCTTGAATGAGGTCAAGAGGGCAGCCTTATTTGGGCTCCAACTAGGGCGGCACCAACAATCCTAGGGGCTCAAGGATTCACCAAGTTTAGGTTTAAAATTGTTAAATCCCGTTTTTGTATTTTAAGGGGTTTTTAGTTATAGTTTTAATTATTTATTTAGCTTTATTTCCTTCCTAATTAGTTAGGGACTCAATAACTAGGATATTTTGTTTCCTTTTAGAATAAGTTTCCTTTTGTTATTTACTTTCCTAGTTGACTAAGAAGTCTTTAATTTTAGTAAGTAGAATTAGGGTAAACTTGTAGCCTATTTAAAGGCATCCTTTTCATTGAATAAAGCAGACCAGATTTTGGGGTTGTGAAAACTTTTCGAAAGAACAAGGTTCGTTCTTCCTTCAAACCGATTTAATCTAATCAAGGTGAGTGAAGCCTAGATTGATTATATCGTCGGGATTCTTTACGTTAGGTGAGTGAAGCCTAGCCGGTGAACCCATTTCTATCATTTATTTTATGTTATTTTCGTTTTTATTTCTTTGTGAATTCGGGCAACCTTGTTATTCAAGAAGAATTCGGACTGTTTGAGTTGTTGACTTGAAATCTCGGCCAAGGTGGGTTTTGGGCAGATTATAGGCTATAAAAACTTACAAAACAAGGCTAGGTTCTTGGGCATACTTGTGAGGGACCTTGTTTATAATTGGGCAAGAGTTTTGGGGGAGTTTAGGACTGTTTTGTGGCTGATTTTGGAGCAGATTCGGGACTGTTCAAGTTTCTGGAACAGATTGTTGATTTCAGCCTTCCGCATTCGTATCAAGTGGTATCAGAGAACAAGTCACGTTCTTGTGTTCAAAATCGGTTTGAAGGAAGAACGAACCTTGTTCTTTCGAAAAGTTTTCACAACCCCAAAATCTGATCTGCTTTATTCAATGAAAAGGATGCCTTTAAATAGGCTACAAGTTTACCCTAATTCTACTTACTAAAATTAAAGACTTCTTAGTCAACTAGGAAAGTAAATAACATACGGAAACTTATTCTAAAAGGAAACAAAATATCCTAGTTATTGAGTCCCTAACTAATTAGGAAGGAAATAAAGCTAAATAAATAATTAAAACTATAACTAAAAACCCCTTAAAATACAAAAACGGGATTTAATAATTTTAAACCTAAACTTGGTGAATCCTTGAGCCCCTAGGATTGTTGGTGCCGCCCTAGTTGGAGCCCAAATAAGGCTGCCCTCTTGACCTCATTCAAGTGTACCATTTCTTGAGCCCAAAATGTCTTCCATGCAATTTTCCATTCCACCCACGGGCTGTGCCAAATAGTTGCCTCCTTTTGACTTACTACCCATTTGGAGCGTTCACTTCCCCAACCCGTATCAATTACATAAGCCAAAAAGACATCCTTATATAAGCAAAAGTACCAAAGGGGCATATGAAGGTTGTCTTTTCTTGATCTTCTAGGGCGATAGGGATTTGGTTATACCCAGAAAATCCATCTAAGAAACAATAAAACTCATAACTAGCTGATCTTTCTAAAATCTGCTCAATAAATGGAAACGGAAAGTGATCTTTCTTAGTAGCAGCATTGAGCTTTCTTAAATCGCTGCACATCCTATATCCCGTGACGGCTCTAGTCGGCACTAACTCACTCTTATCATTCTTAACTACTGTAATTCTTGTCTTTTTAGGGACTACCTGAATAGGACTTACCCATTTACTATCGGAGATAGGATAAATAATACCCGCATCAAGAAGTTTAAGAACTTGTTTTCTCACAGCTTCCTCCATATGAGGATTTAATCTCTGTTGAAGCTCTCTAGAAGGTTTAGCTTCTTCTTTGAGATGAATGCTATGCATACATTTAGTAGGACTTATCCCTTTTAAATCGGTTAGGGTCCATCCTATAGCCTCTTTATGCTCTTGCAAAACTTTAATTAATTTTTCTTCTTGCTCTACTGTCAAATTAGAGGCAATAATTACCTGCAATGTTTCAATTTTTCCTAAGAAAACATATTTTAAATTTGACGGTAAGGGTTTTAATTCCAAAATAGGAGGTGATTCAATTGAAGGAACCAATTTTTCATTAAAACTTCCCAACGGTTCACTAACCATTTTTTTAGTTGTAATTTCTTTTTTTTCTTTAAAAAGTTTGGTTAATTCAATCACCTCATCATTTTCACTCTCGCCTTGACCAGTTAAAACTTCCTCTAATTTATCTGGCTTAACCTCGTTAACCAAATCTTTATTTGCTAGATTTTCTATTTCATCGACATAAAAACAATCACTTATATAATCTGGCTTTTTCAAGGCATTAAACACCAAAATTTCAGCTGTCTCACCCATAGTTGTCATAGATAATTTTCCATTTTTAACATTAATCACTGTGTTAGCAGTGGTCATAAAAGGTCGCCCAAGAAGAAGGGGTGCTTCATGCATATTGGTAGCCTGATTTTCTATTTGAAGTACTACAAAATCTACAGACATAATTAATTTTTCGAATTGTACTAAAATATCTTCAACAATGCCTAAATGGTGTTTCACAGATCGATCCGCCAACTGCAAAGTCATAGATGTAGGTTTTAACTCACCTAAACCTAATTGTTTATACACAGAAAAAAGGCATCAAATTAATACTTGCACCAAGATCCAACATTGTTTTGACTTTCTTATAATTTCCTAATGTGATATCAACATTAAAACTACCAAGATTTTTTAGTTTTGGTGGAAGATTCTGTTGGAGAACAACACTAACATTTTCAGACATGATTACCTTTTCATCTTTCAGAAACTTTTGTTTTCTAGAACTTAAATCCTTGATTTTTTTTTTTGCATAAACATGAATATTCTTGATCACATTAAGCAATGGAAAATTAATATTCACTTTAGAAAGCATATTGTAAATTTCAGCAAATTGTTTATTCGTTTTAAATTTCATAAGACGACCAGGAAAAGAAATAGGGGACACATAAGCTGGAGGGGCAATATATGATTCTTCTTCTTCTTCTTCTTCTTCTTCTTCTTCTTCTTCTTCTTCTTCTTCTTCTTCTTCTTCTTCTTCTTCTTCTTCTTCTTCTTCTTCTTCTGGAATAGCTTCTTTTTCTTTTTCATTATTTAAAGTATCACCTCTATTCTTTATCTTTTTCATCATTTAACAAATTAGAAGAAGTAGGAGTAGATGTACTTTTTCCTCGTCGATAGTTTTACCACTCCTTAGAGTAGTAATAGCATTGGCTTGCTCATTTTGACTGGGAAACTTCTCGTAATCTTGTCCCTTAATTTCTTTTATCTCATCACACACTTGCCCATATAGAGTCAACAATTTCTTACATTGTGACATTCATAGCACTCATAGAGCTTTGGAATTCTTGACGAAGTCCATTGTCTTCATTTTGTTGGTTGTTCTGCATGTGACCACCATTATTCTGATTTCCTTGTCCAAACACTTGCAGTTTCTGCTATTGTGGATGTAAGGGTTTGCTCCCTCCCCAACTGAAATTTGGATGGTTCCTCCAACCAGGATTGTAAGTGTTCGAAAAAAGGTCATTCCTTTGACGTGGTGGATATGAATTCATTGCATTTACCTGTTGTAGATACCTCAATTTCGCACCCATGTTATATGACATGTCATAAAATATCAAGACATGTTAAAAGGACTAACGAATGTCAAGTTACAGGGTTAAAAATGCAAAAGAAAAGAAAGAATGCATAAATAGTGAACTGCAGGGGCCAAAGTGCCAAAACAAAAAAGGAAAAAGCCGTGGGCGCAGCCCACACCCCTTCTGGGTGCCACGCCCACAAGGGCTATGGGAAGCGCCCACAGCCTCAAGTTTGTTGGTGCAGTTGGCCTTTGGTACAACTTTCTCAGCGCACGATACAAGTTGTCGAAGCACAGAGCGATCAAACTTAACCGCGAAGTAAGCCCGATCTTAGCCTATAAATAGAAGCCTATAAATAGAGGCCTTCAGCAGTGAAAACAGAAGAGTTCACATAGTGTGAAAATTTACACCGCGTAGTCTGTGAAGTTCTCCCGAGAGAACACCGAGGTTATTTTCCTCTTTAGCCCCAAAGCTCTGCCTAATTGCCAAATCTCTTCCCTAAACACTCAAACTCTCCGGCCAAAGTGAACCCTAGCTACCCAACTAGGTTTCCGCCCTATTTCACCGATTCAAAAGAACCAAAAGGAGTAGTTACCCTGCCCGAATCCAGACATCAATTCCAGCCAAAGCAAGTAGTTGCTCTGCCCGATTTCAGATGCAAGCAACCAAGCAAATCCAACCAAAGCAAGCAGTTGTGCCGCCCGAATCCCGAGGCAAAAACAACCAAACGGAGCAGTCACGCTACCCGAAATCCATCAAAAGAAAAAAGACTCCCTCTCCTTGAAGGACAGAGTGAGCGCACCCTAAAGACTATCAGAAAGAGGTTTGGTACGGGATAAAACCCCCACGCTTAAAGAGGTAGGTACCTTTAAAGTTTATTTACTTTTTATCTTAAAAAAGTGCTATTTAAAATAGTCATATATCACGAAATAAGCAGTTATGCTACCCAAAATTCTATAACAAATAGCACTAAATTAAGCCGTTATTATGGTGAAATTTTTATAAATATATTTACAACTCTAAAAAATGAGGTTTCTATAAGTTTTGTTATTTCTTTCATTATATATACATATATATTTTAAATGCTTTGTTTAAATTGTTAATTTTATAAAAGAGCATATTTAGCCAAAAACCTATTTTGAGACCGAAACGGCGAGTTGGGTGCCTAACCCCTTTCCAACTCGTAACTTAGCCTGCGAACCCTTTTTACAAATCTAGTTATTTTTTGTTTTGCTTTGTTTCTCCTCAAAAGAAAGATGAAGACTCTGTTATTCTCATTTTGAGTCCACAATAGAGGTCGGGCATATTTCACGCGCTTGAAAGATTTTTTGAAACCACCTGCTTCTCAGTCGCAGGGGAGAGGTCGAAAAACGGGGCACTCACAGTGGCGACTCTGCTGGGGACATTGTTTTATTTTTAATAAAATAAAAATGGAAGACTAGACTCAGTTTGTTTTTTTAATGTTTATAAAAAAAAAGTTTTTCTTTTGGTTTTTGGCTAAATATGTTTATATTTCTTTAATAGTTTAAATATTACATTTTTATATATATGTATATATATGTGCGCATAACTGTGAGATCTTGCAGTAGCTTCATTTTGGGTACCACTGCAACCCAAAAAAAAAAGATACAAAAAAAGTGGAGGCATATTATTGTTTTATTTTATTTTATTCTACTCTGCTTTTATTATTATTTCTGGCAAATATGTAAATATTCTTTTATTATGTCATTTTATTTTGGGGATTAGGACTAAATGTAATTAATAGGAACGTATAATTTCCCCACTTTTTTTCTATTTATTGATCTGAATGGCCATCACACTTGCTCGCACCTTCCTTTCGGGGATTCAAACTAACGAGTCGAGAAAATCAACAGATGAATAGAAAGACAAGCCATTTACTGTTTTATATCTTAAAAAAGAAAAAAAAGACTTTACTGCTTTTTAGATAACTCACACATGTGCACGAATATAGAAATATTCCGACTATTACCCTTTAACCCGATAAACACGTCCGGGTATCCATGATCTTGAAAGAGAGGCTACAGAGAACTTAGGCCAAAATTATCACATCCCGCACCCCTTAATGAGGGGCCAACGGGATGAAGCCAGCCTAGCCCTGCATCAGCCAACGTTAAAAGCATATAGATTTTTAGGACACTTCATGGACCGATCGGTTTTTATACCTTAAAATTGGTGGCCAATCCATGTTGCAAAAATATACATAAATGAATAAAGATATATGCACAAGGGCTGACCAATAATTTTTATGGCATTTGTCTTAGACCATTCGAATGGTGGATCCCGGAAAGAGTATAGACCCTTCGACTGAGATTTGTCCAATCTTGGGAAGTTGAAAGTCGGGTGGAATACGAAGGTTCTATACTCTGCAGAAAGAATCCATTATTCTAGGAAAAGTCCTGAGACTGTCAAAACAAAGCAGGTGCTTGTCCGATCAATCTTAGGGAAAATGAATAATAAAAGAATAAAGGCACAATGTACGCAAACGAAAAATCCTGGAGCCTTCCCTTCTGATACCTTCAACCCTTTTCCTCAGAAACCTAGCCCGAGTTTCGAAAGGAAGAGATAGCACCGGTCGTTTGATATGGGATACATGCACAGAGATCAAGTCAGAGAGTATAAGAATCAATTCAGGGGGTACAAATTTGGGCGGAATGGCCGCCAAAAACAAATACACTGTTCCGGGTACCAATAATGAACAAATTACTCGGGAAGCAGAGATAGAGTCTCCTGGATATACCCCACATCATGAATTCCAAAACTAGTTGAAAAGAGAATTGGATGCTCATGTAGGAAGAGTCGCAAGCCAAGTAGTTGGGGATCTGTTGGAAAGTTTAGCAGAGATCTTCACTACTTTCTCTCACCAAATCAAAAGTCAGATACCACCTCATGATTACTCCATCTTTCTAGGAATCAACTTCTCCAACCCAATAGAAAATACCTTCCCTCTAAATTCCAAAACTCAACCAAACACCAGCCCGCAACCAAATACCAATCCTGTTTTCTAAAACAATCTCGCTCCCCATATCCATAACCCCAACCCACCAAACATCGCATTCCTAAACATCATCCCTGAACTCGCCCACCTAAATTCCTATTACCATAACCAAAAGAACTACCTCCCTCTTGATCCTTGAAACATCTATACCCAGCAAATGACCCATGGGACACTAACTGGAATGATTTGTGCGCACGAAAAGGAACGACTCCCCTTAAATAGAAGCACATACAATGAGTTCCTGGCATCACTACTAGAAAGCGCACCTTCAGCGACGGAATTATTAGCGACGGAAATTTTTCGTCACTGAATAGCAATGAAAATTGAGCTTCAGCGACGGAAATTCCGTCGCTAAAGGTCAACGGAAATTCCGTTGTTGAAAATAAATTGAAATTAAATTATGAAAACCTCTAGCGACGGAAAATTCCATCGCTAAAGCTCACCTTTAGCGACGGAAATTCCGTTGCTGAAAATAAATTGAAATTAAATTCTGAGACCGACGTGGATGACAGAGGATGTGTTTGCTGAGTTTTGCACTTACTGGGGAATGGACAAGGTAGCTGCAATCTCCAAACAGACTGTGCAAAATAGGTTGAGCACGTCGGGGAGTGGCATGAAGCATACGATGGGGACGATAAATGTAGCTGAGCATCATATGCGTATGGTACGTATGCTGGTGTAAATTTAGTGTATTAATGTTTAAACATCGATTTATGTACGTTTGTTAGCTGGGTAGACATGTTGATGCTATGAAATCCATGGTTTTAGTTTACTTGACTTTGAAACGGAACAAGATAACTGTATGTACGTTGGAGGTGTTAGTGTAAATGGTAAGAAATAAAGGGGGTGTAGTGTAAATTTAGTGTATTAATGTTTAAACATCGATTTATGTACGTTTGTTAGCTGGGTAGCCATGTTGATGCTATGAAATCCATGGTTTTAGTTTACTTGACTTTGAAACCGAACAACATAATTGTATGTACGTTGAGGGTGTTAGTGTAAATGGTAAGAAACAAAGGGGGTGTTAGTGTAAATTTAGTGTATTAATGTTTGAACATCGATTTTTGTACGTTTGTTAGCTGGGTAGCAATGTTGATGTTATGAAATCCATGGTTTTAGTTTAATTGACTTTGAAATCGAACAAGATAAATGTATGTACGTTGGGGGTGTTAGTGTAAATGGTAAGAAATAATGGGGGTATTAGTATAAATTTAGTGTATTAATCCTTAAACATCGATTTATGTATGTTTGTTAGCTGGGTAGCCATGTTGATGCTATAAAATCCATTATTTTAGTTTAATTGACTTCGAAACCAAATAGGGTGTGTTCGTGTAAATGCCATGAAATGATATTATTTGGTTTAAATAAAGTAATTATAATGATTGTAGGAAAGGAAATATGGCGACGTCAGTTTTCATGATGTGTTTGTTAGTACACATACTAGGCCTGATACTTCTGTCGATGACCCTCGGTAGTGGGTTGATGATAGATCAGCATCGACATTTGTAAGTAAACTTTAATTGAAAGACTTTCTTTTAAATATGTAAATTTATTTATGTATATTATATTGTGTATATGATAATATTTGTTTGTTTTATTGGCAGTCTGGCTATAAGTCAAGGGTATTGGAGGAAGATGTTGATCGTACCCAGCCCTCTACTCATCCCCCTTCCCAGTCCATTCCATTTATTCCTCAGGTTTGTAAAGAAATCACCCTTGAAGGACGAAAAAAGAGGGGAGATAGAGTGTTCGGAATGGGGGACCATGGGCTGCAATGCTCATCGTCGGCACGTCTCTCGCATGCTATTAGGCCCGACGCTCAGCAGATATCGAGGATAGAGACTTTGGAAGCACGTTTGGCTGAGGAGCAACGTTTGGCTGCGGAATATCGGGAACAAACAGAGCAACGATTTGTAAAAATGATGGCAACGATGCAAAGCACGGCACAACAGATGCATGGGTCTTCGAACACTTCCTCTAGACCGGGTCCCCTTTTCATCCCATAAATCTCTTCCAAGATCAGCCCCCCCTGTGACAACCCGACCCGGATCCCAATACGAGATCCCAAGGTCGTGCCGCCGGAAGACAAATAACAACAACAAGTAGCAAATAATGGGTAGGGCCATAACGGCGATACACCGACAACTCAAAACACATGCGAAGCTAAATGAAATAAATAAAACAAGTGGCGCCCGAGCTAACAAGCTCAAACTAAAGACAACCAAAGAGATGATTAATCTCTCGGTCCAAAAATTCGACTGCGTCGCAACATTGGGCACGTGGAGACAAACTCCTGTTAAGCAATTCAAATATATAGCATATAATAAACCAAGTCATCGGCGAAGCTACGGCCGGAACCCAACATTACACTAATTAAGTCTAAGACTCTAGTCTAACAACTCAACGGCTAAACACATGTCGGAGTACCAACATAATACTTTACTATCATTAAAGCATATAAAACATGATCACCAATTTACCAAGCGCGACTAACACAAGTCGGCTACCAACCACATAAGTACGATAATGATAAGTACTAACAACAAGAAAACATATGGAGGTATAACCATAAATATACATCAACACGACTACTACTTGTCGGCTACCAAAAGAATCGCTAACAACATAACTACAATATTACAAATCACATTTAGGTTTGCTACCCCAACATGAAGTTTACATAACTTCATCTTTCCCAACGACCTCACCAAAAGCAAACAACTACCTAAGTAGCAACCTTGCCAAAAGAATCATTTGTGTAACCTTCGATTTACTTGGATCCATACACGCTGAAGCTGGATCTAGGGAAAACAACCAAGAAATAAAAGTAAGTCACAAAGACTTAGTAAGTTACTAACCATAACTTCCTACCATGGCATAATGCTCAATCATAAAATTACATCATGCTATCGTCATGAAATAACCTTATATAAAATCATGTTATGGCGTCCATGCTCAACATTAATAAAACATGTTATCATTGTAGTATAACATCTCACTAAAATCCATGTCAAGGCATTTTATGCTTAACGATCATAATTCTTGTTATTGGTATAACATAGCCTTCCAATGATTTACATGTCAAGGCATATAAGCTTAACAACAATAATTCATGCTTTTAAGGCATAATACCACATTCGAATAATATTCATGGTAAAGCATATTAGCTTAACAAATAATTCATGTTATTGTTATAACATAGCCTTCCCATAATATTCATGTCAAGGCATATAAGCTTAACAACAATGATCCATGCTTTTGGCATAATACATCATTCAAATAATTTTCATGTTTAAGCATTCATGCTTAACAACCTTAAACAACATGTTATCTATCAAGTATAACATTTAAGAAACCACAACAACCATCATATCATATCCAAATCACCAAGCACATTATTCACTTAAGCTTGTGAAACAATTCATATAAAAGGGATATGATACCATTACCAATTCCCCAGCGTGCAGTCGCTCTGCAAAAACACGTGCCAAAACCTTTATGTGCCCTCGATATCCTCTCGTAGATATCGGCGTCCCAAGACGCAGTCTCCGCCGCCGAGTTCCATAGTTATCAAAGTCATGTGTATTACTACAACTAAGATAAACCTTCACCGTGGCCATCGATGGAGGGTGTGCAAACCCTACACGGCGATCCATCGCGATCACGAATCTCACAATTGAAGACGATGCATCGCCCCACCAAAACTCAACAAACCGACTCTACCTGACTCAAAACCCAAGCACAAGTAATATATACTCATATGCTCAAAACAAGTAGGTATATACTCTACCATCAAACTAGTCATGCATTTCATTCACAACTAGCATAGATATCACAATAGAGAATCATATAAGCTCTCATAATCAAGTGTCCTTCATACACTTTAAAACTTCTTGGAGGCTCGACCTCCATGATTTCTACCCAAAATTCCATAGACTTAAGATTATAGCCTAGGATTCATACTAACCAAAGGTTGACTCGTTGAGTCCAATCTAGACTTTCCAAAAATTTAGGGAATAGAAGCTTGGGCTTCAACATCCCCCCTATGTTCATGACTATCGCCAATAACCATAATCCCAAGTTCATTGAACTCACATAAACCCAACAAAATACTTATCAATGCATCATAGAATAAATTCACCATTTTGGCATAAATTCATTTAAGTCACCTTACCAATCATGCTTTCCAAAACTTGAATAAATCATATAACATGGATTAATACACTATACTATACATATATAGCACATTAATCAAGATTAAAATCATGCTCATTAGCCAATTCATCATTTGGGCAAAATTCACTTCCAAGTATCTTCTCCAATCATGCTCATAAACATGAAATAAATCATATAGCAAGGATTAATACACTATATAATACATATATAACATATCAATCAATATTAAAATTATGCTCATAAGCCAATTCATCATTTGGGCAAAATCCACTTCCAAGCATCTTCTCCAATCATGCTCATAAACAGGAAATAAATCATATAGTGAGGATTAATACACTATATAATACATATATAACATATTAATCAATATTACAATCATGCCCATTAAGCCAAATCAACATTTGGGCAAAATCTCCTTCCAAGTATCTTCACCAAATTATGTTCAACATACATGAATAAATCACATAACAAGGTTTAATATACTACAATAAACATGAATAACATGATAATTAAGGTCCCAAGTAGGTTCACCCAAGAATCTTCATCAACTAGAAACCTAGGGTTCATGGCATCTCTACAAGCCCTAGAAATTGCACCCATTGACCTCACTTAGCAAGATGATTGTTTTCCTAGGGTCAATGGGGCCAAAAATAAAGAGGAAGAGAGGTAGAAACTTACCTATGTTCAGCCCCTTCTAGGTACAATCCCGAAATTCTTGGTGATGGGTGTTGTTCTCTCTTCAATCCCCACTTCAAAACTATGGTGTAGCTTGAGAAATGAAGATCCCAAGCTATGGCCTCCAAGTTGGAACCCTCAAGAACCCTAGAAATTGACCTCTCAAGCTCTCTTGCCTCACGTTTTTGGTGAAGTATGGCTGAATATGAGAGGCTTTTGGTGAAGTGTTGGAGGCTTATATATGATAGAAAGTGTGGTTTAGTTAGGTTAATGGGGTGTTTTCTTAATTAACTCCTCTAATCCACCTCCCAAACTCAATTAGATGGTTAGGACAAGTCTTAAGACACTTAGGAAGGTTTAGGATTAGTTTAGAGGGGTTTAGTGTAGAATAGAAAATCACATCAAAAAACCAAAACAGGGACAAGTTGTCCATCTGCTGCAAGATCGCTGTAGCT